>JAOTON010001677.1:0-329212 GCA_034440635.1 Lepas anatifera | reverse complement strand
GCTTCAAACTTTGAGCAACAACTGGTAATTGATTGTGTGTAAAAGAGTGTAAGTTTGAGAACTGTAGACTAAAAATAGAAAAATAGAAAAATAAAAGTTTATAAAAATTTAATCCAAAATTTTGGAAAAGTTTTTGCAAAATTCGAAAATCTGCAGCCGTCGGAATTTTTTATCGGTTCCTGCCTTTCATCCCTGCAAGTTACAAGTATCTGATACCAGTCCTCAGAACAGACAACAACTACTACTACGGACAACAGAGAACGAAAAACTGTCAGTATAGAAGCCGTTTCTCACTTCGTTCGTCACCGGCTTCTGATAACCTCGGCCTGCGGCCTCGGCAGGTGCCGCTCCGGCGCAGGAGAAGCCGGTGACAATGTACGTTAGGCAAGCAGTTCGATTGACAGGCGAGTGTTTTCAGCAGTATGATACATATACTAACGCGATGTTAGGACTTGAGGTCTAATGTTCTCATTCTGACTACATTCAGTCCCATGTGTAAGTCCATGTTTTCCTAAACTAACATGTCTCTGCACACTGCGCCACGTTTGTCGTCTGTTCATGTCATCACATAAATAATCACACGTATAAAGTTTGGTTTCTTAACACGCGCATTGACGGGGGTCTGAGCCACCTTCGCATTGATGGGGGCGGGTACCCGCCCCTAAGATCTCGAGAACCACGGTAGGTAGCGAAAAACAGTAAACGGCGTTGTGCTGCCCATCCACTTCTCCATCGAAAACATTTGAACCATTTTTTTGTCAGGTCACATTTAAGGTCACGAGAGGTCAAAACATACCCGTCATAGGGATAACATGTGAAATTCAGTTTTTCGGGCATTACATCTGAACAAGTAAAGATAGAGCAAAACCACTTAAACTACATGAACCCTCTTAGCAAGCCCAATCGAATGATATATAATTTGACCTTGCTGGGTCAAATCAAGGATTTGACCTGACCTGAGGTCAGGTCAGAGTCAAATTATATAAAATGCATATCATTAGAACCGCAAAGCCCAGGCGAGTCTAATGCAGCTAAAATAAATGCTCTATCACCATCCGTTACTGAGTTATTCCGTAAAAACCATTTTTCCCATGTATTTCCAATGGAGAGGTCATGCCTCGTACCTGACCTTACGTCATCGATATCAAAAATACCGGAACATATGTTAGAGAACTCGGTGGGGCTATTATGTGATATGAGTTTCAATCGGATAAGTTCACCCTGCTCCGACTTATGCTCTCTTAAACTTTTTTGAGGTCGGGTCACTTCACCTGTACTGGTGACCTGACCTGAGATGACCTAACCTTAAAATTTTCACAGAAGTTGTAAAAAGATGAGGGAAAAGGCACATTAAATACGGCGGCGCTACGCGCCGCCGTTTTTCTGCTGTCTCCAAAAACCCGAGGGGGGCGGGTACCCGCCCCCCGTCAATGCGGGTGTTAAGTAAAGACTGGCTATGCCCAGAAGAAAGGACATACAATATAAAATATTATGGGTTTGCCGACCATATTTCACCTACACCTGGAGATCTTCACACAATTCAGCCTATTTGTTGCCGAGTTAGCTTCGGTTATCCTAAGTCCCAGTCCGCATGCGCAGTAAAGTCTGCAGTGAATGAGAGCGAAGATACCGTTATAATTGACTGAAGCATGTTGGTATGTCGTTTGTTTGTCTCCTGAACTAAACTATCCCTTATAGCCTAATATTCCTTTGAATACATACTGAGCATGCGCAGCACAATGCAATGCAATAATTCCGTGAATTGGGATTAGCAGATAGTATTTTGCTATTACTCTCAAATTTTTAGCCCAATCGGTCTATTGGCTCCCGAGATAGCCTCCCTGACCATAAGTTCTAATGCGCATGCGCACTTACCTTTGTAGTAAGCAAGGGTGTCAAAACTTTCATACTAAATTTAAGCATGTTCGCTCTCCTCTGTCCATGTCCTCTTCTGAAATATCCTCACCTTTAAGGCTTATCTTTAAGATTTCTTCTGCGCATGCGCAGGGCAGTAAAGCTTCACTATGACATTATTTGTGGTTTTCACTCTGTGTCATTTTCTTGTTCACAAAATTTCAAAAAATCGACCCATAGGTTGCCAGGATAGCCTCTGTTACCATTAGTTCCACTGCGCATGCGCAGTGACCTTTCATTGACCTGAAGACCGGATTCAAAATCTGCATGACCGATTTCCTCTCATTGATATTGTTCGACAATATGGAATAGAGTGCAACGAGATATATAAATTATTTACATGTCTAAATACGATAGCGGATACAAGGGGCGAGGCTAGTGGGCTTAAGTCCCCCCCCATGTGAAAAATGCCTAGAGCTATAGCATGAGCAAAGGATGTTTGGAGGCAATGGCAGAGAGGCTGGAGCTAAAAGGTGAATTCAGGGTAGCGGGTGGGATAGGAGGCACGTGCACCCCCCTTTGGTCGATCCTCAGCACCCCCTGAAATGGCCACGGCGCCCCTCAAACATTCGATGGCACCCCTGAAATGTCACTTCCCACTCTTTCCCCTAAGATGCAAAAATTGGCGCCCATCGGAAGGATTTTACGTGTCAAAAGTTGCGCTCTATGCTCCGGATTACACCCTTGCCTTGCGGACGGTGCCTCCTCTCTTGGTAATCCTTGATTCGCCTATGCTCAAGCTCCTTAGCCCCACCACCGAACTGATATCCTGGATCCGCTAATGCTCCAACTCCTGAGGCCCATCCCCGTACTGATGTCCTGGATCCGCCTATGCTCGAGCTCCTTAGCCCCACCCCCTTACTGATGTCCTGGATCCGCCTATGCTTGAACTCCGTAGCCCCACCTTCGTACTGATGTCCTGGATCCGCCTATGCTCGAGCTCCCTAGCCCCACCCAGTACTGATGTCCTGGATCTGCCTATGCTCGAGTTCCTTACGTCCACCCCGTACTGATGTCCTGGATCCGCCTATGCTTGAGCTCCTTAGCCCCACCTCCGTGCTGATGTCCTGGGTTCGCCTATGCTCGATCTCCTTAGCCCACCCCCTTACTGATGCCCTGGGTCCGCCTATGCTCGAGCTCCTTAACCACACACCCATACTTATGTCCTGGATCCGCCTATGCTGGAGCTCCTTAGCCCCACCCCCTACTGATGTCCTGGATCCGCCTATGCTCGAGGTCCTTAGCCCCACCCCCGTATTGATGTCCTTGATCCGCTTATGCTCGAGGTCCCGAGTTCCAACCCCGTCCTGATGTCCTGGATCCGCCTATGCTCGAGCTCCTTAGCCCCACCCCGTACTGATGTCCTGGATCCGCCTATGCTCGAGCTCACTAGCCCCACCCCGGTACTGATGTCTTGGATCCGCCTATGCTCGAGCTCCTTAGCCCCAACCCCATACTAATGGCCTGGTTTTTCTATTGTACCCAACCAATCCTTTTAACCCAAAATTATATAATCCGCCACTGCTTATTAAGTTTATTTAAGCAGGGAGTGCAAGGAGTCACGTGTCATGGTATCAGCACAAAGAGGTTTATTCGGCTGGGAAAGAAATTGTGTGCAACGGTGGATCCTTTGGCCAATGCTACCTATGGTTAGAGGATGCATTAACTAGCGGGTAGACAGATAGATAGATGTTAAATTTTTATTGGACGGAAACAATATGACAGGTATAACAAATAGATTGACGCAAAAGCCCGAAGGCTTAAGTGGCGGGGCCTCTCTTATCTCTCTCATAAAACACATCACTTTTACCGGACCTATCACACACATACACAGTAAGATTCGGACACACGTAAAGAAACAAAACACAACAAACCAAACAAGCAAACCAGTTCCTGACCACCATTTTGTTTTTTATTCGTCGCAAGTCGCCGCAGCGAGCGGTACCCTACCGCACGGCCGCCACCCGGCCGTCCGACTGATATGGATATCTAATAGACAACGCGCCCGCCGCACGAGTAGAGGAGCCGAAACGAGACAGACTACCCTGCCACCACCGGGCATTCGCGCTGGTCTATAGCATGCGTACATAGCTATGGTATCTGTCTCGCATAGCAGCTACCAGTGCGCCGCCCGCAGCGACGCTACGGCTGAACGGCGGAGTGAGGTTTCGAGCGGAAAACATACTAGCATGATGTATTACATTTAAGTAAAGGTACGCTGTTGTTGCAATGATATGCCACCTGTTGCAATGGCAAGATATGGCTCTTAAACTAGCTTTATGCCGCATTTCATCCACTTCCCTGCAATACTCTAACCACTCTAAACCCCGGTGTGAAGCAAAAATGAACCGATAAAATTACCACTTTGAAATGTATTTTAGGACTTTTAGCTCGGACGCCGTAAGGGATAAGTGGGGGGTATGAGTGAGAAAAATGACGGCACCGAAGTTTGCTATCCAGCCGTGTTAAGTTCAATACCCTAGCTATCATGGTCTGGAAACCAGGGGGCTGAGAATAAAAATTTTAAAAACTTATATTTTATTTTTTCCTCTAAAATAAAAAGTTTCAGTCTGAAAGTTTTTATCTCTAAATATATAATAAAAGAGGCTATTCTCTTTTATTATCTGAAACCGGAACTAATTTATCTTAATTAGATCGGAAGATATAAGGGTTTGACTGATATTTTGGGAAATGCAGACCTTCGCAGAATGGGCCAAAAAGGACCCTTAAATTTCCGTTTTTGTTTTGTTTCTGTGTTTGTGCAGTACTGCACAAACCGGCCTTTAAAAGGATATTTGACTTAGAACCTGAACTGCTGTAGCTTCAGATATTTCGAGCCTATAGTTTAGACTATGAGTTTTATGCCAAATTTAGGGTGCAAAATTTAAAAGCTAATTTAGAGACTTAAATTTAAAACTTTTTCTTTCCAACTTTTTGTGTGAACTACAAATTTCCCTGATGTAAAAGGGTGGAAGTTTGAAGAGTCTAGATGATTTAGCAAAAAATAGAAAAATAAAAGTTAAAAATCACATAATGCAAAATTCTGGGCAAAATTTTGAAAATTTCTGAAATTGACAACCGTGGTGCTTATTCATTTGGAAGTGCCTTCTATCCACAAAAGTTTTAGGTCTCTGATACCAGCGCTCAGAACAGACAACAACAACAACAGCAACAACAACAACAACAACAGACAACGACGACGAGACCGGAAAAACTGTCAGAAGAGAAGCCGTTTGTTACTTCGTTCGTCACCGGCTTCTGACGACAACAACAACAACAGACAACGACGACGAGACCGAAAAACTGTCAGTAGAGAAGCCGTTTCTCACTTCGTTCGTCACCGGCTTCTGACAGACCTCGGCCTGCGGCCTCGGCAGGTGCCGCTTCGGCGCAGGAGAAGCCGGTGACAATGTACGTTAGGCAAACAGTTCGATTGACAGACGAGTGTTTTCAGCAGTATGATACTTGTACCAACGCAATGTTTGAGTTTTAGGTTTTGTGTTCTCATTTTGGCTCCATTTAATCCCCTTTGTAAGCCCATGTTTTCCTAAGTTAGCATGTCTCTGCACACTGCGCCACGTTTGCCCTCTGTTCATGTCATCAAATAAATAAACACACGTATAATGGTTGTTTTGTTAAGTAAAGACTGGGCATGACCAGAAGAAAGGAGATACAATACAAAATATGATGGGTTTGTCGACCGTATTTCACCTATACCTGCAGATTTTCACCCAATTCAGCCAATTTATTAACGAGTTAGCTTCGGTTACCCTAAGTCCCATTCCGCATGCCAAGTAACGTCTGCAGTGAATGAGAGCAAAGATACCGTTATAGTTGACTGAAGCATGTTAATATGCCGTTTGCTTGTCTCCTGGTCTAAATGATCCCTTATAGCCTATTATTCCTTAGAATTCCTACTGCACATGCGCATAATAGTGCAGCGTCATAATGCCATCAATTAGGATTAGCAGATGATATTCTGCTTTTACTTGCAAAAATTTGAGCCAAATCGGTCTATTGGCTCCCGAGATAGCCTCCAGTACAATAAGTTCTAATGCGCATGCGCACTGACCTTTGTTGTTACCAAGGGTGACAAAACATTCATGCTTAATTTAAGCACGTTGGCTTTCCGTCTGTTCAGGTCCTCCTCTGAAATATCCTCGCCTTCCAGGCTTATCTTCACAATTTCTTCTGTGCATGCGCAGTGCAGTGCAGCTTCAATGACATTTTTTACTTACATTTTGTGCTATTCTTTTGTTCACAAAATTTCAAGAAATTTGACCCATAGGTTGCCGAGATAGCCTCTGTTACCATTAGCTCCAGTGCGCATGCGCAGTGACCTTTTGTTGACCTGAATACCACATTCGAAATCTGCATGGTCGATTGCCTGTCATTGATTTGGTACGGAGTGCAACGAAATCTTCAATCTTTCATATGCTTATATACATACATGGTGGCTATTCAAATGGTGGTAGAAACAATGGGCGGAGCTAGGCGCTGAACTCGCCCCGTCCCCCCCCCAATGTCAGAATATCTATGGTTAATACAAACACAGAAGCTGTTCTGAGGCAATGGCGGGGAAGGCTCCAGTCCCGTACCAGCCCCCATCCCCACTGCTCCCCCGTCTGAAATGTCTCCCATGAGCTATCTCAGCACGCCTCTGGACCCTGCTACCGTTCCCTAGATGCCTGAGGGCATCACTGCTCACTTCCTCGGATCTCTAAACACGCCTCGGCACCCTCTGCCCTCTAGTCAGGTTCCCGACCGCCCCGACCGGCTAGCCACCCGCTGTTTGCACTCGGATAGAAATGTTATGCCTTTCTTGCACGCATTTACCGGCTGCAGCCTAGTGCCGCAGCACAGAAGGCCCATGCAAGAGGGGCAGAATGACGTCACTACTGCTGCGGGAAAAAACGGGACCGAAGTATTTTACCCCTCAGTGGCGAACTAGTCGCGAAACGTCATGAAACAAAAACGGCAGAGCTGATAATTTCCCATACTACAAGTATAGAGAGAGCCATATATCCCAGTTGAGTATAAAGGCACTTTATCACGTGATGAATCTATTACAACCTATGAAAACCGCATCAAATTCAGTCTTTATCATCATATAGCTCAAAACCTATGGGAGACGCGCGGGTATGGTCAGGCAGACGGTTGTAGAACTTGAGCCGGGCTTTTTCTGGTACCAATTTCGAAAAGAAAATTTGGAAATATATAGTCATAAATTCCAAAAAAAACAAAAAATTATTGTATTTTTTTAAGAAAAATATTTCCCATTAACTCAGAAATTTGAGTTTAGAATATGTTGTTGTAATGACAATACCCATCTCAACAAAGAAAACTGCGTTCAAAAATGTCCAGAATTTTGAAAGTTATATGGTTTTAAATTTTTAGGCCATAATTGCAATGTTTTGGAAAAAGGGCCAATGCTTATGGTTCAATTTAGTGTCTATGCAGTAATGCACAGTCCATTCTGTCTGTAAAAATCCAGTTTGGAACATCTAGCATCATATCTTCAGATATTTCGAACTTATAACTTTGGTAATGCATTTCACTACAAGTTGGAGGTAAAAGTTTCAATTTCCTAAACTAACATGTGTCTGCACACTGCGCCACGTTTGTCGTCTGTTCATGTCATCACATAAATAATCACACGTATAAAGTTTGGTTTGTTAAGTAAAGACTGGCTGTGCCCAGAAGAAAGGAGGTACAATATAAAATATTATGGGTTTGCCGACCATATTTCACCTACACCTGGAGATCTTCACACAATTCAGCCTATTTGTTGCCGAGTTAGCTTCGGTTATCCTAAGTCCCAGTCCGCATGCGCAGTAAAGTATGCAGTGAATGAGAGCGAAGATACCGTTATAATTCACTGAATCATGCTGGTATGTCGTTTTTTTGTCTCCTGAACTAAACTATCCCTTATAGCCTAATATTCCTTAGAATTCATACTGAGCATGCGCAGCACAATGCAATGTCATAATTCCGTGAATTGGGATTAGCAATTAGTATTCTGCTATTACTCTCAAAGTTTTAGCCCAATCGGTCTATTGGCTCCCGAGATAGCCTCCCTGACCATAAGTTCTAATGCACATGCGCACTTACCTTTGTAGTAAGCAAGGGTGTCAAAACTTCCATACTAAATTTAAGCATGTTTGCTCTCCTTTGTCCATGTCCTCTTCTGAAATATCCTCACCTTTAAGGCTTATCTTTAAGATTTCTACTGCGCATGCGCAGGGCAGTGCAGCTTCACTATGACATTATTTGTGGTTTTCACTCCGTGTCATTTTCTTGTTCACAAAATTTCAAAAAAATCGACCCATAGGTTGCCGGGATAGCCTCTGTTACCATTAGTTCCACTGCGCATGCGCAGTGACCTTTCATTGACCTGAAGACCGGATTCACAATCTGCATGACCGATTTCCTCTCATTGATATTGTTCGACAATATGGAATAGAGTGCAACGAGATTTATATATTATTTACTTGTCTAAATATGATAGCGGATACAAGGGGTGAGGCTAGTGGGCTTAACCCTCGCCCCACCGGGGGGGCCATCGATGGCCCCCCTAAGGTTTTTCCGGGATAGCAGAAAAACGACGAGGCGCAGCACCGCGTTTGAGGGCTCTACCTCTCACGGCATCATTTTCCCATCATCCCTGAAATTTTTTACCCCGGGTCACCCAAGGTCAGGTCACCAGACGAGGTCAACCAAGGTCACCTCTTTTCACTTTAGAGCTCTGTAAGAGCTACATTTCAAAGTTGATCGATTTGAAACTTCCTACACTTCATGACCCCTCCAGGGTCTACAAGGTGTATATCCGGGATTTTTCGATTTCGTGCCCTGAGGTCAGGTAACGAGGCGACCTCTCCCGTTGGAAAAGCATGGGGAAAAGCTATTTCATGATATAAAAGCCACAAAAATGATTGCAAATACTCAGACTGCTCAGAACAACGTTTTTGGACACCCTTTCACGGATCCCAGGGGTCATATTTGCCCTTTGACTTTTCCAAGGTCATCCAAGGTCACCGGAGGTCAAAAACAGTATTTTGACAATAACTTTTGACCTAATTGAGCTAGAGCGGTGAAACAAACACCATCGTGTTTGTCTTGTCACTGGCTTTCATTCGATATACGGCAAGGTCACTTTTTGACCTTTCGTGACCTCAGGTCATATTAGGTCACGAGGTGACCTCTGGCGGTCAAACCACTGGCGGGAGGTCTTTACGTTCCACATAACGGAAAAAGTACAGGCAATTTGCTATCAAATGTACTTTACCAGGCTTCAATAGCTCTAATGACATAAGAGTTATGCCCAGTTTGCTTAATCATTACATATTTGAGTGAAAATAGCCGATCTTGACCTAATTTGACCTCTGGAGGTCAAACCATTGACCTGAGCACTAAAACATGCGAAGTAATTTCTTACTGAATTCAAGCGAGCTTTCTATTGCACTTTGCAGATTTGCGCTAACGCCCATATTTTCGGAGTTAGAGGGGGGCCATCGATGGCCCCCCCGGTGGGGCAAAGGTGGCGCCGGACCCCCGGTGGGGCGCGGGTTAAGTCCCCCCCATGTGAAAATGCCTAGAGCTATAGCATGAGCAAAGGATGTTTGGAGGCAATGGCAGAGAGGCTGGAGCTAAAAGGTGAATTCAGGGTAGCGGGGGGATAGGAGGCACGTGCACGCCCCCACCCCTTTGGTCGATCCTCAGCACCCCCTGAAATGGCCACGGCGCCCCTCAAACATTCGATGGCACCCCTGAAATGTCACTTCCCACCCTTTCCCCCTAAGATGAAAAAATTGGCGCCCATCATAAGGATTTTACGTGCCAAAAGTTGCGCTCTATGCTCCGGATTAAACCCCTTGCCCTGCGGACGGTGCCTCCTCTATCGGTAATCCTTGATCCGCCTATGCTCAAGCTCCTTAGCCCCACCACCGAACTGATATCCTGGATCCGCTAATGCTCCAACTCCTGAGGCCCATCCCCGTACTCATGTCCTGGATCCGCCCATGCTCGAGCTCCTCAGCCCCACCCCCTTACTGATGTCCTGGATCCGCCTATGCTCAAACTCCGTAGCCCCACCTTCGTACTGTCCTGGATCCGCCTATGCTCGAGCTCCCTAGCCCCACCCCGTACTGATGTCCTGGATCTGCCTATGCTCGAGCTCCTTACCCCAGCTCGTACTGATGTCCTGGATCCGCCTATGCTCGAGCTCCTTAGCCCACCCCCCGTACTGATGTCCTGGGTCCGCCTATGCTCGAGCTCCTTAACCCCACCCCCGAACTAATGTCCTGGATCCGCCTATGCTGGAGCTCCTTAGCCCCACCCCGTACTGATGTCCTGGATCCGCCTATGCTCGAGCTCCTTAGCCCCACCCCCGTATTGATGTCCTGGATCCGCTTATGCTCGAGCTCCTTAGCTCCACCTCCGTGCTGATGTCCTGGATTCGCCTATGCTCGATCTCCTTAGCCCACCCCCGTACTGATGTTCTGGGTCCGCCTATGCTCGAGCTCCTTAACCCCACCCCTGAACTGATGTCCTGGATCCGCCTATGCTGGAGCTCCTTAGCCCCACCCCCTTCTGATGTCCTGGATCCGCCTATGCTCGAGCTCCTTAGCCCCACCCCCGTATTGATGTTCTGGATCCGCTTATGCTCGTGGTCCCGAGTTCCAACCCGCTCCTGATGTCCTGGATCCGCCTATGCTCGAGCTCCTTAGCCCCACCCCGTACTGATGTCCTGGATCCGCCTATGCTCAAACTCACTAGCCCCACCCCGGTACTGATGTCTTGGATCCGCCTATGCTCGAACTCCTTAGCCCCACCCCCATACTAATGGCCTGGATCCGCCACTGCTTATTAAGTTTATTTAAGCAGGGAGTGCAAGGAGTCACGTGTCATGGTATCACCACCAAGAGGTTTATTCGGCTGGGAAAGAAATGGTATGCAACGGTGGATCCTTTGGCCAGTGCTACCTATGGGGAGAGGATGCATAACTAGTGGGTAGATAGATAGACAGATGATAAACTTTTATTGGACGGAAACAATATGACAGGTATAACAAATAGATTGACGCAAAAGCCCGAAGGCTTAAGTGGTGGGGCCTCTCTTATCTCTCTCATAAAACACATCACTTTTACCGGACCTATCACACACATACACAGTAAGATTTGGACACACATAAAGAAACAACAAAACACAACAAACCAAACAAGCAAACCAGTTCCTGACCACCATTTTGTTTTTTATTCGTCGCAAGCCGCCGCAGCGAGCGGGACCCTACCGCACGGCCGCCACCCGGCCGTCCGACTGATATGAATATCTAATAGACAACGCGCCCGCCGCACGAGTAGAGGAGCCGAAACGAGACAGACTACCCTGCCACCACCGGGCATTCGCGCTGGTCTATAGCATGCGTACATAGCTATGGTATCTGTCTCGCATAGCAGCTACCAGTGCGCCGCCCGCAGCCACGCTACGGCCGAACGGCGGGGTGAGGTTTCGAGCGGAAAACTTACTAGCATTGTGTATTACATTTAATTAAAGGTACACTGTTGTTGCTATGATATGCAACCTGTTGCGATGGGAAGATATGTCTTTCAACTAGCTTTTTGCCGTATTTCATCCACTTCCATCTATATTAACCATTCGAAATCCTGGTGTGAAGCAAAAATGAACCGATAAAATTACCACCTTGAAATGTATTTTACGGCTGATAGCGCGGAAGCCGTAAGAGATAAGTGGGGGGGGGTATGAGTGAGAAAAATGATGGCAACGAAGTTTTCTATCCAGCCGTGTTAAGTTCAATACCGTAGCTATCACGGTCTGGAAACCAGGGGCTGAAAATAAAAATTTTAAAAACTTATAGTTTATTTTTGCCTCTAAAATAAAAAGTTTCAGTCTGAATGTTTTTATCTCTCAATATATAATAAAGGAGGCTATTCTCTCTTATTATCTGAAATGGGAACTAATTTATCTTAATTAGATCGGAAGATATAAGGATTTGACTGATATTTTGGGAAATGCAGACCTTCGCAGAATGGGCCAAAAAGGACCCTTAAATTTCCGTTTTTGTTTTGTTTCTGTGTTTGTGCAGTACTGCACAAACCGGCCTTTAAATTGGTATTTGACTCAGAACCTGAACTGATGTAGCTTCAGATATTTCCAGCCTGTAGTTTAGACTATGAGTTTTATGCCAAATTTAGGGTGCAAAGTTCAAAAGCTAATTTGGAGCCTTAAATTAATAAATTTTTCTTTCAAACATTTTGTGTGATCTACAAGTTTCCCTGACGTAAAAGGGTGCAAGTTTGAAGACTGTAGATGAATTAGGAAAAAATAGAAAAATAAAAGTTAAAAATCACATAAAGCAAAATTCTGGGCAAAATTTTGAAAATTTTGAAAATTGACAACCGTGGTGCTTATTCATTTGGAAGTGCCTTCTATCCACAAAAGTTTTAGGTCTCTGATACCAGCGCTCAGAACAGACAACAACAACAGACCTCGGCCTGCGCCTCGGCAGGTGCCGCTCTGGCCAGGAGAAGCCGGTGACAATGTACGTTAGCCAAACAGTTCGATTGACAGGCGAGTTTTTCAGCAGTTTGATACTTATAACAACGCAATGTTGGAGTTTTAGGTTTTGTGTTCTCATTATGGCTCCATTCAATCCCCAGTCTAGGCCCATGTTTTCCTAAATTAGCATGTCTCTGCATACTGCACCACGCTTGCCCTCTGTTCATGTCATCAAATAAATAAACACTTGCATAATGTTTGTTTTGTTAAGCAAAGACTGGCATGACGAAAGAAAGGAGATACAATATAAAATATGATGGGTTTTCCGACGGTATCTCACCTATGCCTGCAGATTTTCATCCAATTCAGCCTATTTGTTACCGAGTTATGCCCCAGCTCAAGACCTCAGCCCCACCACCGAACTGATGTCCTGGATCCGCCTATGCTCGAGCTCCTTACACCACCCCCTTACATATGTCCTGGATCTACCTATGCTCGAACCCGCAGCCCCAACTCTATACTGCCCTGGATCCGCCTATGCTTGAACTCCTTAGCCCCTACCCTTACTGATGTCCTGGACCCGCCTATGCTCGAGCTCCCGAGCCCCACCCACGTACTGATGTCTTGAATCCGCTTATGCTCGAGCTCCTTAGCCCCACCCCCGTACTGATGTCCTGATCCGCCTATGTTTTAACTCTTTAGCCCCTACCTGTTTTACCTCTTTAGCCCCTTGATGTCCTGGATCCGCTTATGCTCGAGCTCCTTAGCCCCACCACCGTACAGATGTCCTGGATCCGCCTCTGCTCGAGCTCCTTAGCCCACACCCATACTGATGTCCTGGATCCGCCTATGCTCGAGCTCCTTAGCCCCACCACCGTACAGATGTCCTGGATCCGCCTATGCTGGATCTCCTTAGCCCCACCCCGTACCGATATGCTGGATCCGCCTATGCTCAAACTCCTTAGCCTCTACCCCCGTACTGATATCCTGGCTCCGCTTATGCTCGAGCGCCTTAGCCCCACCCCCGTACTGATGTCCTGGATCCGCCTATGCTCGAACTCTTTAGCCCCTACCCCTGTGCTATGTCCTGATCCGCTTATGCTCGAGCTCCTTAGACCCACCCCCTTACTGATGTCCTGGATCCGCCTATACTCGAACTCCGCAGCCCCACCTCCGTACTGTCATGGATCCGCCTATGCTCGAGCTCTCTAGCCCCACCCCCGGACTGATGTCCTGGATCCGCCTATGAGCGAGCTCCTTAGGCCCAACCCTGTACTGATGTCCTGGATCTGCCTATAATCGAGCTCCTTAGCCCCACCCCCGTACTGATGTCCTAGATCCGCCTATGTTCGAGCTCCTTAGCCCCATTCCCGAACTGATGTCCTGGTTCCGCCTATACTCGAACTCCGTAGCCCCACCTCCGTACTGTCCTGGATCCGCCTATGCTCAAGCTCCTTAACCCCATTCCCGTACTGATGCCCTGGATCCGCCTATGCTTGAGGTCCCGAGGTCCAACCCCGTACTGATGTCCTGGATCCGCCTATGATCGAGCTCCTTAGCCCCACCCCAGTACTGATGTCCTGGGTCCGCCTATGCTCGAGCTCCTTAGCCCCACCCCGAACTAATGTCCTTAAGCCGCCTATGCTCAAACTCCTCAGGCCCATCCCCGTACTGATGTCCTGGATCCGCCTATGCTCGAGCTCCTTAGCCCCACGCACTTACTGATGTCCTGGTTCCGCCTATGCTCGAACTCCGTAGCCTCACCTCCGTACTGTCCTGGATCCGCCTATGCTCAAGCACCTTAGCCCCATTCCCGTACTGATTTCCTGGATCCGCCTATGCTTGAGGTCCCGAGGTCCAACCCCGTACTGATGTCCTGGATCCGCCTATGATCGAGCTCCTTAGCCCCACCCCCGTACTGATGTCCTGGATCCCCCTATGCTCGAGCTCCTTAGCCCTACCCCTACTGATGTCCTGGATCCGCCTATGCTCGAGCTCCTTAGCCCCACCCCTTTACTGATGTCCTGGATCCGCCTATGCTCGAGCTCCTTAGCCCCACTCCCTTACTGATGTCCTGGATCCGCCTATGCTCAAACTCCGTAGCCCCACCTCCGTACTGTCTTGGATCCGCCTATGCTCCAGCTCCTTAGTCCCACCCCCATACTAATGGCCTGGATCCGCCACTGCTAATACAGTTGATTTAAGCAGGCAGTGCAAGGAGTCACGTGTCATGGTATGACCACAAAGAGGTTTATTCGGCTGGGAAAGAAATTGTGTGCAACGGTGGATCCTTTGGCCAGTGCTACCTATGGTTAGAGGATGCATAACTAGTGGGTAGATAGATAGACAGATGATAAACTTTTATTGGACGGAAACAATATGACAGGTATAACAAATAGATTGACGCAAAAGCCCGAAGGCTTAAGTGGTGGGGCCTCTCTTATCTCTCTCATAAAACACATCACTTTTACCGGACCTATCACACACATACACAGTAAGATTTGGACACACATAAAGAAACAACAAAATACAACAAACCAAACAAGCAAACCAGTTCCTGACCACCATTTTGTTTCTTATTCGTCGCAAGTCTCCGCAGCGAGCGGAACCCTACCGCACGGCCGCCACCCGGCCGTCCGACTGATATGAATATCTAATAGACAACGCGCCCGCCGCACGAGTAGAGGAGCCGAAACGAGACAGACTACCCTGCCACCACCGGGCATTCGCGCTGGTCTATAGCATGCGTACATAGCTGTGGCATCTGTCTCGCATAGCAGCTACCAGTGCGCCGCCCGCAGCGACGCTACGGCCGAACGGCGGGGTGAGGTTTCGAGCTGGAAACATACTAGCATGATGTATTACATTTAAGTAAAGGTAGACTGGTGTTGCAATGGTATGCAACCTGTTGCAATGGCAAGATATGTCTCTTACCTAGCTGCATGCAAAATTACATTTCCCTGCAATGACTCTAACCACCCTAAACCCCGGTGTGAAGCAAAAATGAACCGATAAAATTACCACTATGAAATGTATTTTACGACTTATAGCTCGGACGCCGTAAGAGATAAGTGGGGGGTATGAGTGAGAAAAATGACGGCACCGAAGTTGGCTATCCAGCCGTGTTAAGTTAAATACCCTAGCTATCATGTTCTGGAAACCAGGGGGCTGAGAAAAAAAATTTCAAAACTTAAAATTTAGTTTTGCCTCTAAAATAAAAAAGTCTCAGTCTGAAAGTTTTTATCTTTAAATATCTAATAAGGGAGGCTATTCTCTTTTATTATCTGAAATCGAAACTAAATTTTATCAATAAGATCTGAAGATATAAGGGTTTGAGTGATATTTTGGGAAATACAGACCTTCTCGGAATAGGCCAAAAAGGACCCTCAAATTTCCGTTTTAATTTTGTTTTTGTGTTTGTGCAGAACTGCACAAACAGGCCTATGAGTGGATATTTGACTTAGACTGCCGTAGCTTCAGATATTTCGAGCCTATAGTTTAGACCATGAGTTTTATGCCAAATTTAGGGTGCAAAGTTTAAAAGCTAATTTAGAGCCTTAAATTTAAAACTTTTTCTTTCCAACTTTTTGTGTGAACTACAAATTTCCCTGATGTAAAAGGGTGCAAATTTGAAGAGTCTAGATGAATTAGCAAAAAATAGAAAAACAAAAGTTAAAATTCACATAATGCAAAATTCTGGGCAAAATTTTGAAAATTTCGAAAATTGACAACCGTGGTGCTTATTCATTTGGAAGTGCCTTCTATCCACAAAAGTTTTAGGTCTCTGATACCAGCGCTCAGAACAGACAACAACAACAACAGCAACAACCTCGGCCTGCGGCCTCGGCAGGTGCCGCTCCGGCGCAGGAGAAGCCGGTGACAATGTACGTTAGCTAAACAGTTCGATTGACAGGCGAGTGTTTTCAGCAGTTTGATACTTATAACAACGCAATGTTGGTGTTTTAGGTTTTGTGTTCCATTATGACTCCATTCAATCCCCTGTGTAAGCCCATGTTTTCCTACATTAGCATGTCTCTGCACACTGCGTCACGTTTGCCCTCTGTTCATGTCATCACATAGATAAACACACGTATAATGGTTGTTTTGTTAAGTAAAGACTAGGCATGACCAGAAGAAAGGAGATACATTATAAAATATGATGGGTTTGCCGACCGTATTTTACCTATACCTGCAGATTTTCACCCATTTCAGCCAATTTGTTAACAAGTTACCTTAACATTTACAATTTGTTAACAAGTTGTTAACATCATTAACATTAACAATTTGTTAACAAGTTACTTCGGTTACCCTACTCCCAGTCCGTATGCGCAGTAACGTCTGCAGTGAATGAGAGCAAAGATACCGTTATAGTTGACTGAAGCATGTTAATATGCCGTTTGTTTGTGTCCTGGTCTAAATAATGCCTTAGAGCCTATTATTCCTTAGAATTCCTACTGCACATGCGCATAATAGTGCAGCGTCATAATGCCACCAATTAGAATTAGCAGATGCTATTCTGCTTTTACTCGCAAACATTTGAGCGAAATCGGTCTATTGGCTCCCGAGATAGCCTCCATGACCACATAAGTTCTAATGCGCATTCGCACTGACCTTTGTTGTTACCAAGGGTGACAAAACACTCATGCTAACTTTAAGCACGTTGGCTTTCTCTCTGTTCAGGTCCTCCTCTGAAATATCCTCGCCTTTCAGGCCTATTTTCATAATTTCTGCTGCGCATGCGCAGAGCAGTGCAGCTTCAATGACATTTTTGACTTACATTTCGTGATATTCTTCTGTTCACAAAATTTTAAGAAAATCGACCCGTAGGTTGCCGAGATAGCCTCTGTTACCATTAGTTCCAGTGCGCATGCGCAGTGACCTTTTGTTGACCTGAATACCACATTCGAAATCTGCATGGTCGATTGCCTCTCATTGATATTGTTCGGCAATTTGGTACGGAGTGCAACGAAATCTTCAATCTTTCATATACTTATATACATACATGGTGGCTATTCCAATGGTGGTAGATACAATGGGCGGAGCAAAGGGCTGAACTCCCCCCCAATGTCAGAATATCTATGGTTAATACAAACACAGAAGCTGTTCCGAGGCAATGGCGGGGAAGGCTTCAGTCCCGTACCAGCCCCCCATCCTCACTGCTCCCCCGTCCGAAATGTTTCCCATGAGCTATCTCAGCACGCCTCTGGACCCTGCTACCGTTCCCTAGATACCTGAGGGCATCACTGCTCACTTCCTCGGATCTCTAAACACGCCTCGGCACCCTCTGCCCTCTAGTCAGGTTCCTGTCCGCCCCGACCGGCTAGCCACCCGCTGTATGCACTCGGATAAAAATGTTATGCCTTTCTTGCACGCATTTACCGGCTGCAGCCTATTGCCGCAGCACAGAAGGTCCATTCAAGAAGGGCAGAATGACGTCACTACTGCTGCGGGAAAAACGGGACCGAAGTATTTTGCCCCTCAGTGGCGAACTAGTCGTCGGAGCGTCATGAAACAAAGACGGCAGAGCTCATAATTTCCCATACTAAAAGTTTAGAGAGAGCCATATATCTCAGTTGAGTATAAAGGCACTTTATCACGTGATGAAGCTATTACAACCTACAAAAACCGCATCAAATTCAGTCTTTATCATCATATAGCTCAAAACCTATGGGAGACGCGGGGGTATGGTCAGGCAGACGGTTGTAGAACTTGAGCCGGGCTTTTTTTTGGTACCAATTTCGAAAAGAAAATTTGGATATATGTAGTCCTAAATTCAAAAAAAACAAAAAATATTGTATTTTTTGCAGAAAAATATTTCCCATTAACTCAGAAATTTGCATTTAGAATATGTTGTTGTAATGACAATACCCATCTCAACAAAGAAAACTGCGTTCAAAAATGTCCATAATTTTTAAAGTTATATGGTTTTAAAATTTTAGGCCATAATTGCAATGTTTTGGAAAAAGGGCCAAAACTGACCTTCAAAATTATGCTTTTGGTTCAGTTTAGTGTCTATGCAGTGATGCACCGTCCATTCTGTCTGTAAAAATCCAGTTTGGAACACCTAGCATCATATCTTCAGATATTTCGAACTTATAACTTTGGTAATGCATTTTACTACAAGTTGGAGGTAAAAGTTTCAAAAACTCATTTTGGAAGTACAAATTTGGATTTTTTGCTTCAAACTTTGAGCAACAACTGGTAATTGATTGTGTGTAAAAGAGTGTATGTTTGAGAGCTGTAGACTAAAAATAGAAAAATAGAAAAATAAAAGTTTATAAAAATATAATCAAAATTTTGGAAAATTTTTTGCAAAATTCGACAATCTGCAGCCGTCAGGATTTTTTATCGGTTCCTGCCTTTCATCCCTGCAAGTTACAAGTATCTGATACCAGTCCTCAGAACAGACAACAACTACTACTACCTCGGCCTGCGGTCTCGGCAGGTGCCGCTCTGGCGCAGGAGAAGCCGGTGACAATGTACGTTAGCCAAACAGTTCGATTGACAGGCGAGTTTTTTTCAGCAGTTTGGTACTTATAACAACGCAATGTTGGAGTTTTAGGTTTTGTGTTCTCATTATGGCTCCATTCAATCCCCTGTCTAGAACCATGTTTTCCTAAATTAGCATGTCTCTGCATACTGCACCACCCCTGCCCTCTGTTCATATCATCAAAGAAATAAACACACGCATAATGTTTGTTTTGTTAAGCAAAGACTGGGCATGACGAGAAGAAAGGAGATACGATATAAAATATGATGGGTTTTCCGACGGTATTTCACCTATACCTGCAGATTTTCACCCAATTCAGCCTATTTGTTACCGAGTTATGCCCCAGCTCGAGACCTCAGCCCCACCACCGAACTGATGTCCTGGATCCGCCTATGCTCGAGCTCCTTACCCCACCCCCTTACATATGTCCTGGATCTGCCTATGCTCGAACTCCGTAGCCCCACCTCTATACTGCCCTGGATCCGCCTATGCTTGATTTCTTTAGCCCCTACCCCTACTGATGTCCTGGATCCGCCTATGCTTGAGCTCCCGAGCCCCACCCACGTACCGATGTCCTGAATCCGCTTATGCTCGAGCTCCTTAGCCCCACCCCCGTGCTGATGTCCTGGATCCGCTTATGCTCGAGCTCCTTAGCCCCACCCCCGTACTGATGTCCTTGATCCGCCTATACTCGAGCCCCTTAGCCCCACCTCCGTACCGATGTCCTGGATCCGCCTCTGCTCGAGCTCCTTAGCTCCACACCCATACCTATGTCCTGGATCCGCCTATGCTCCAGCTCCTTAGCCTCACCCCCGTGCTGATGTCCTGGATCCGCTTATGCTCGAGCTCTTTAGCCCCACCCCCGTACTGATGTCCTTGATCTGCCTATACTCGAGCCCCTTAGCCCCACCCCCCGTACTGATGTCCTGGATCCGCCTCTGCTCGAGCTCCTTAGCCCCACCTCTGTATTGCCCTGGAACCGCCTATGCTCAGCCCCGACCCTCTACTGATGTCCTGGATTCGCCTATGCTCGAGCTCCCGAGCCCCACCCCCGTACTGATGTCCAGAATCCGCTTATGCTCGAGCTCCTTAGCCCCACACCCGTACTGATATCCTGGATCCGCCTATGCTCGAACTCCGTAGCCCCACCTCTGTACTGCCCTGGATCCACCTATGCTTGAACTCCTTAGCCCCCACCCCCTACTGATGTCCTGGATCCGCCTATGCTCGAGCTCCCGAGCCCCACCCCCGTACTGATGAGCTGAATCCGCTTATGCTCGAGCTCCTTAACACCACCCCCCGTACTGATGTCCTGGATCCGCCTATGCTCGAGCTCCTTAGGCCCATCCCCGTTTTGATGTCCTGGTTCCGCCTATGCTCGAACTCCTTAGCCCCTACCCCTGTACTGATGCCCTGGATCCGCCTATGCTTGAGCTCCTTAGGCCCACCTCCGTGCTGATGTCCTGGATTCGCCTATGCTCGATCTCCTTAGCCCCACCCTTGTACTGATGTCCTGGGTCCGCCTATGCTCGAGCTCCTTAACCCCACCCCCGAACTGATGTCCTGGATCCGCCTATGCTGGAGCTCCTTAGCCCCACCCCTCCTACCGATGTCCTGGATCCGCCTATGCTCTAGCTCCTTAGCCCCACCCCCGTACTGATGTCCTGGATCCGCTTATGCTCGAGGTCCCGAGTCCCAACCCCCATGCTGATGTCCTGGATCCGCCTATGCTCGAGCTCCTTAGCCCCACACCAGTAACGCCCCACCTCCGTGCCCCCCCGCCCCCCGAAACGACATAGGCGGATCCAAGGGGAAAGGAGACAGGTGCCCCCATAGAATCTTAGCGCCCCCTGAAATTGTCCCGGAAACCCCTGGAAAGTTCGATGGCACCCCCTGAAATGTCGTTTTCCCCGAGATGCAGGTATCGGGGTCTACTGATAGGTTTTAGCGCCTACTTGATAGGTTTTTCCGGCCAAAAGTGGCGTCCCTGGTGTAGATAGCGCCCACCAGGAAGTTTCCCCCTTCCACCTCGCCCCCGATAGGCAATCCTGGATCCGCGTATGGGAAGCGACATTTCAGGGAGCGTCATCGACCTTGAGAGGCGTGTCTTTACAATTTCAGAGGGCGCCGATGGTCGATTGGGGGTTGGGGAGGGGATGGGGGGGAGAAGGGTGGGGGGGCACCTAGCCTACTTATTCCCTGGATCCACCCATGGTCCAAAAACAGAAACATAATATTCTTATTGTAAACTCAGACTTTTACGGTACTCTCAATTACTTGTGATGCATTATGGGTAGTGTTGGGTACTTTTTTACCAGACCATAAATAAACAGAAACGGCCGCGCCGATCGCCGGCGTTACCGCGACGTGGACGCAGGGGTGACGCGTGGTGATTTGCTACAACGATGCGTGGAGAAACGGCATGTTAGTATAGGTAACTTGGTGTTTCATTGATATATATGCAGATGGAATGTCGACATATGTCTCTCACCTAGCTGCATGCAAAATTTCATTTCCCTCCAATGACTCTAACCACCCTAAACCCCGTTGTGAAGCAAAAATGAACTGATAAAATTACCACTGTGAAATGCATTTTACGGCTTATAGCGCGGAAGCCGTAAGAGATAAGTGGGGGTTATAAGTGAAAAAAATGACGGCAACGAAGTTTTCTATCCAGCCGTGTTAAGTTCAATACCGTAGCTATCATGGTCTGAAACCAGGGGGCTGAGAATAAAAATTTTAAAAACTTATATTTTATTTTTGCCTATAAAATAAAAAGTTTCAGTCTGAAAGTTTTTATCTCTAAATATATAATAAAGGAGGCTATTCTCTTTTATTATATGAAATGGGAACTAATTTTTATCTATTAGATCGGAAGATATAAGCGTTTGAATGTTATTTTGGGAAATGCAGACCTTCACGGAATGGGCCAAAAAGGACCCTTAAATTTCCGTTTTTGTTTTGTTTCTGTGTTTGTGCAGTACTGCACAAACCGGCCTTTAAGTTGATATTTGACTCAGAACCTGAACTGCTGTAGCTTCAGATATTTCGAGCCTGTAGTTTAGACCATGAGTTTTATGCCAAATTTAGGGTGCAAAGTTTAAAAGCTAATTTAGAGCCCTAAATTTAAAGCTTTTTCTTTCCAACTTTTTGTGTGAACTACAAATTTGTCTGATGTAAAAGGGTGCAAGTTTGAAGAGTCTAGATGAATTAGCAAAAAATAAAAAAATAAAAGTTAAAAATCACATAATGCAAAATTCTGGGCAAAATTTTGAAAATTTTGAAAATTGACAACCGTGGTGCCTATTCATTTGGAAGTGCCTTCTATCCACAAAAGTTTTAGGTCTCTGATACCAGCGCTCAGAACAGACAACAACAACAACAACAACAACCTCGGCCTGCGGCCTCGGCAGGTGCTGCTCTGGCGCAGGAGAAGCCGGTGACAATGTACGTTAGCCAAACAGTTCGATTGACAGGCGAGTTTTTTTCAGCAGTTTGATACTTATAACAACGCAATGTTGGAGTTTTAGGTTTTGTGTTCTCATTATGGCTCCATTCAATCCCCTGTCTAGGCCCATGTTTTCCTAAATTAGCATGTCTCTGCATACTGCACCACGCCTTCCCTCTGTTCATATCATCAAAGAAATAAACACACGCATAATGTTTGTTTTGTTAAACAAAGACTGGGCATGACGAGAAGAAAGGAGATACGATATAAAATATGATGGGTTTTCCGACGGTATTTCACCTATACCTGCAGATTTTCACCCAATTCAGCCTATTTGTTACCGAGTTATGCCCCAGCTCGAGACCTCAGCCCCACCACCGAACTGATGTCCTGGATCCGCTTATGCTCGAGCTCCTTACCCCACCCCCTTACATATGTCCTGGATCTGCCTATGCTCGAACTCCGTAGCCCCACCTCTATACTGCCCTGGATCCGCCTATGCTTGAAATCCTTAGCCCCTACCCCTACTGATGTCCTGGATCCGCCTATGCTCGAGCTCCCGAGCCCCACCCACGTACTGATGTCCTGAATCCGCTTATGCTCGAGCTCCTTAGCCCCACCTCCGTACTGATATCCTGGATCCGCATATGCTCGAACTCTTTAGCCCCTACCCCCGTGCTGATGTCCTTGATCCGCCTATACTCGAGCCCCTTAGCCCCACCCCCGTACTGATGTCCTGGATCCGCCTCTGC
The DNA here is from genome assembly GCA_034440635.1 of Lepas anatifera. Taxonomy (NCBI): domain Eukaryota; kingdom Metazoa; phylum Arthropoda; class Thecostraca; family Lepadidae; genus Lepas; species Lepas anatifera. The sequence goes on along the minus strand of JAOTON010001677.1, from coordinate 306,093 downwards.
TCGAGCTCCTTAGCCCCCACACCCATACTTATGTCCTGGATCCGCCTATGCTCCAGCTCCTTAGCCCCAGCCCCGTACTGATGTCCTGGATCCGCCTCTGCTCGAGCTCCTTAGCCCCACACCCATACTTATGTCCTGGATCCGCCTATGCTCCAGCCGCTTAGCCCCACCCCCCGTATTGATGTCCTGGATCCGCCTTTACTCGAGCTCCTTAGCCCCTCCCCCCGCACTGATGTCCTGGATCCGCCTATGCTCGAACTTCTTTGCCCCACCTCCGTACTGATGTCCTGGATCCGCCTATACCCGAACTCCTTAGCCCCTACCCCCTACTGATGTCCTGGATTCGCCTATGTTCGAGCTCCTTACCCCACCCCTTACTGATGTCCTGGATCCGCCTATGCTCCAACTCCGTAGCCCCACCTCTGTACTGCCCTGGATCCGCCTATGCTTGAACTCCTTAGCCCCCCACCCCCTACTGATGTCCTGGATCCGCCTATGCTCGAGCTCATGAGCCCCACCCCCGTACTGATGAGCTGAATCCGCTTATGCTCGAGCTCCTTAACACCACCCCCGTACTGATGTCCTGGATCCGCCTATGTTCGAGCTCCTTAGCCCCACCCCCGAACTGATGTCCTGGATCCGCCTATGATCGAGCTCCTTAGGCCCATCCCCGTACTGATGTCCTGGTTCCGCCTATGCTTGAACTCCTTAGCCCCACCCCTGTACTGATGTCCTGGATCCGCCTATGCTCGAGCTCCTTAGCCCCACCTCTGTGCTGATGTCCTGGATTCGCCTATGCTCGATCTCTTTAGCCCACCCTCGTACTGATGTCCTGGGTCCGCCTATGCTTGAGCTCCTTAGCCCCACCCCCGTATTGATGTCCTGGATCCGCTTATGCTCGAGGTCCCGAGTTCCAACCCGCTCCTGATGTCCTGGATCCGCCTATGCTCGAACTCCTTAGCCCCACCCCGTACTGATGTCCTGGATCCGCCTATGCTCGAGCTTACTAGCCCCACCCCGGTACTGATGTCTTGGATCCGCCTATTCTCGAGCTCCTTAGCCCCACCCCCATACTAATGGCCTGGATCCGCCACTGCTTATTAAGTTTATTTAAGCAGGGAGTGCAAGGAGTCACGTGTCATGGTATTACCACAAAGAGGTTTATTCGGCTGGGAAAGAAATGGTGTGCAACGGTGGATCCTTTGGGAAGTGCTACCTATGGCTAGAGGATGCATTAACTAGTGGGTAGATAGATAGACAGATGATAAACTTTTATTGGACGGAAACAATATGACAGTTATTACAAATAGATTGACGCAAAAGCCCGAAGGCTTAAGTGGTGGGGCCTCTCTTATCTCTCTCATAAAACACATCACTTTTACCGGACTTATCACACACATACACAGTAAGATTTGGACACACATAAAGAGACAAAACACAACAAACCAAACAAGCAAACCAGTTCCTGACCACCATTTTGTTTTTTATTCGTCGTAAGTCGCCGCAGCGAGCGGGACCCTACCGCACGGCCGCCACCCGGCCGTCCGACTGATATGAATATCTAATAGACAACGCGCCCGCCGCACGAGTAGAGGAGCCGAAACGAAACAGACTACCCTGCCACCACCGGGCATTTGCGCTGGTCTATAGCATGCGTAGATAGCTATGGTATCTGTCTCGCATAGCAGGTACAAGTGCGCCGCCCGCAGCGACGCTACGGCCGAACGGCGGGGTGAGGTTTCGAGCGGGAAACATACTAGCATTGTGTATTACATTTAATTAAAGGTACGCTGTTGTTGCTATGATATGCAGCCTGTTGCGATGGCAAGATATGTCTTTGAACTAGCTTTTTGCCGAATTTTTCCACTTCCATCTATATTAACCATTTGAAATCCTGGTGTGAAGCAAAAATGAACCGATAAAATTACCACTTCGAAATGTATTTTGCGGCTGTTAGCGCGGAAGCCGTAAGAGATAAGTGGAGGGTATGAGTGAGAAAAATGACGGCAACGAAGTTTTCTATCCAGCCGTGTTAAGTTCAATACCGTAGCTATCATGGTCTGGAAACCAGGGGGCTGAGAATAAAAATTTTAAAAACTTATATTTTATTTTGGCCTATAAAATAAAAAGTTTCAGTCTGAAAGTTTTTATCTCTAAATATAAAATAAAAGAGGCTATTCTCTTTTATTATCTGAAATGGGAACTAATTTTTTTCAATTAGATTGGAAGATATAAGGGTTTGAATGAAATTTTGGGAAATGCAGACCTTCACGGAATGGGCCAAAAAGGACCCTTAAATTTCCGTTTTTGTTTTGTTTCTGTGTTTGTGCAGTACTGCACAAACCGAACTTTAAATTGATATTTGACTCAGAACCTGAACTGCTGTAGCTTCAGATATTTCGAGCCTGTAGTTTAGACCATGAGTTTTATGCCAAATTTAGGGTGCAAAGTTAAAAAGCTAATTTAGAGCCCTAAATTTAAAGCTTTTTCTTTCCATATTTTTGTGTGAACTACAAATTTCCCTGATGTAAAAGGGTGCAAGTTTGAAGAGTCTAGATGAATTAGCAAAAAATAGAAAAATAAAAGTTAAAAATCACATAATGCAAAATTCTGGCCAAAATTTTGAAAATTTTGAAAATTGACAACCGTGGTGCTTATTCATTTGGAAGTGCCTTCTATCCACAAAAGTTTTAGGTCTCTGATACCAGCGCTCAGAACAGACAACAACAACAACAACAACAGACAACCACGACGAGACCGGAAAAACTGTCAGAATAGAAGCCGTTTCTTACTTCGTTCGTCACCGGCTTCTGACAACAACAACAGTTGCCTGTGCGCGGCGCCAGCGGCCGGACGCGTGCGAGTGGCTCTCCTCACCTCACCGCGAGTGACTGTGACCTTCTTTTGTGCGGGTGTGCATGGAGCGCGTTTTGTGACGAGTGATTGGGAAGTTTACGGAGTGTAACTAAGCCTGTAGTTAATGGAGCTTCATCGCCTTCTACTGTTTCTTATATTTCTCCGGCTGTTGGTACTCGCCGCGGCTCCGGCGCCCGTCCCTTCATACGCCTGGGGCCGGCGCTCGGCTGCCCGGGCGGGCTCTGCGGCTGCCGACCCGTCCGGGGTCTCTGCTGACGGTGGCGGCTCCGGGACTTCGCGGAGGGAGGCGCGCGGACGCAGGCGGGGATCCAGAGGAGGGCGGATCTGGAGAACGCGGCCTCAACAAGACCAACTTTACGTAGCCCAACTCAACATCCAGTCTCTAAAACCAAAACTGTTATCGCTACGACACGATCTCGACGTCCACGGCCCAGACATAGTGTCCCTCAACGAGACATGGCTGCGGCCGTCCCTGCAGAGCCGCCTGCTCCCGATGCCCGGGTATCAGCTGATCAGACGGGACCGGCCGGACGGCAGGGGATACGGTGGGGTGGCGGTTGCTGTTCGCGACTCATTAGAGGTGAAAACCCTCAACCAACCTAATCGGCCTGCAGACGGCTCTAAGCTGGAGTCTCTTTGGCTAGAACTGAAAGTAGGAGCACAGAAAGTTTTGTTCTGCTCCCTGTATCGACCACCTAATCAGAGCCTGGCCCAGGTGACATCAGATCTGGATGATCTGGAAGAGCAGCTCCAGCACATATCGACGCTACACAATGGACCTATCATATTGGCTGGTGACGTGAATATCAATGTGAAACTCCGCAGTCAGGTCACATTGAAATTCAAACAGCTTCTAAACACGTTCTCGCTTCGGCATCACAACACAGGACCCACCTTCCGTTCCTCGGGCTCAGTCATCGATGTCGTCTGCAGTAACTGCGGCCCGGAGCAAACATTCACACTTGAGCGTGCCGGGACGCTTCACTCAGACTATAGTCCGCACAACTGGACGCGTGCGAGCTTCCGTTTCCCGGGTTTTCGACCGGCGGCACGGAAGGTTGCATCTCGGAACTGGAGACGAGTGGATGTGAGTGTGCTGAATCGGCGGCTTAGTGATGTGGACTGGGGTCCAGTATACTTCAGTCAGTGCCCAGCCGAGCAGTGGGACTATTTCCTAACCGTAACGAGACCAATACTGGATGCAGTTGCCCCAGAGAGGCGGCGTCTCGTGCGTAACCCGACTGCCCCGCCCATCACCGATGCCACAAAGGACCTGATGGCGCAGCGCCGGGCAGCTCTCCGCAATGGAAACCGTGACAACTACAAGGACTTGAACCGGCGTGTGCAGTCGGCGATCAGGGCTGATACTCGCAGTGCGATACACACGCATCTCACTGAGCACGGCCCGGCCGCCTTCTGGCGGAGTGTGCGTCCAGTTGTGGGTTCCAAGCGAAGTGCTGCGTCGACTCCTAGTGCAGATGCCGACGCACTTAATACGTACTTTGTAGAGGCCGGTGTCAGAACTGCTAGGACTATCGACCGCTCAGGGCCCCCACTTCCGGTGCGATTGCCGCGTGTGTTTACTGGCTCTTTTAACCTGTGTCCGATAACACCAGATGGGCTTAGGCGCGTTGTGTCTAGGATGCGCAACAGTACGGCTACCGGGTCAGACGGACTATGCATGCGTTTTATTAAGATGTGCTTTAATTCTCTGTGTCCCGTCATCACTCACATAGTGAACACCAGTCTAGTCACTCACACCGTACCTGATTCATGGAAACTCACTATAGTCCATCCGATCCAAAAGTCTCCAAAATCGACGGAGCCCTCCAACTTTCGACCTATCTCCATTCTCACCACTATTGCCAAAATCACCGAGCGTGTTGTTTTTGAGCAGCTCTTCCATTATTTTACTGTTCATGACTTGTTCTCGACGTCTCAACACGGTTTTAGATCAAATCACTCTACAGAGACCGCTCTTTTAACTGTCACTGACAACATTTTCACCGCAATTGACCACCGCCATGTCACGCTCTTATGCCTCTTGGACTGCTCCAAGGGATTCGATTTAGTACCTCATGACAAGCTTATCGCGAAACTGCAGATGTACGGCATTAACACACCTTGGTTTGAAAACTACTTGATTAATCATTACCAGCAGGTTCAAATTCCAAATTCCTTCGGTTCTTCAGCTTCATCTCTTCACAACAGTTCTCACATTCGGTCTCGGCCACTTCTGAACCCCATGGGCACATTCCAGGGGTCTGCCCTTGGACCCTTGCTCTTTTCTATTTACACCAATGACCTTTCATTGTATGTAGACAACAGTAAAATAGTACAATACGCCGACGACACTCAAATTCTACTCTCCGGGCCACCTCGCAATCTCGGCAATCTCATTCTTACCATGGAAAACGACCTGGCACAACTATCACACTGGTTCAGCCATAATGGCATGAAAATCAACGCATCAAAAACACAGTTCATCGTGCTAGGTTCCCAGCAGATCATTCGACGACTCCCTCCTATCACTTTAAACTTCATGAACACGGCTATGTCAGGGTCATCATCAGTGAAAAACCTGGGGGTAGTCTTTGACCAGTGTATGACTTTCACCGACCACGTGGATGACGTCACGCGGCGCTGCACGGGAATGATGCGCGGACTGAGCCACATACGGCACTCTGTCACAGAGCCGATAATGGTAACGCTGCTGCAGGGTCTGGTGCTCTCCGTTATTCGCTACTGCATAAGTGTTTATGGCGCGTGTTCGGCAACACAGATCCATAGATTGCAGAAACTGATCAACTTTGCCGCAAGAGTCATCTCTGGTAGACGGAAGTTTGATCACATTAGCGATGTTATCACGACACTAGGCTGGTTGAGGGCAGAGCAGCTATATAAGTATCACTGTTTGACCACACTGAAAAAGATTTTAATGACAGGAGAGCCTCAGGTGATTGCAAGTGCCTTAACATCCAGGCATTCAGTGCATGGCCGCAATACGCGGCAGTTCTGCCAACTACAAACGCCCATGATTAGAACGGAGGCAGGTAGGAAACGATTTTTATATTTGACCGTGTCTACTTTTAATGGCCTACCATCTAGTGTCCGAGATGCGCCAACCATCGGTGCATTCAAAGTCAGGTTGAAACAACACCTTCTTGAACAACAGGCAGATGAGCGATAGTGATTTGTCAATGGCGGTGTCCCAGGCGAATCCATGTTTAACGTGCAGTGTACGATGTAATTAATTTATATGAAGGATGTATGTGGTGGTGCTGTGAATGTGATGCGATGTATGAGTGTCTTTTATGTCCTTAACAACGTTTTAAATGTCTGACTCGAGATGAAGAATAGCCGTCAAATGATGGAATCATCTCATGACGTGAAATACAAATACAAATACAACAGACAACCACGACGAGACCGGAAAAACTGTCAGAATAGAAGCCGTTTCTTACTTCGTTCGTCACCGGCTTCTGACAACAGACAACGACGACGAGACCGGAAAAACTGTCAGAATAGAAGCCGTTTCTTACTTCGTTCGTCACCGGCTTCTGACAACGACGACGACGAGACCGGAAAAACTGTCAGAATAGAAGCCGTTTCTTACTTCGTTCGTCACCGGCTTCTGACTACTACGGACAACAGAGAACGAAAAACTCTCAGTGTAGAAGCCGTTTCTCACTTCGTTCGTCACCGGCTTCTGACAACGACGAGACCGGAAAAACTGTCAGAATAGAAGCCGTTTCGTACTTCGTTCGTCACCGGCTTCTGACGACGACGACGAGACCGGAAAAACTGTCAGAATAGAAGCCGTTTCTTACTTCGTTCGTCACCGGCTTCTGACAACAACAACAGACAACGACGACGAGACCGGAAAAACTGTCAGAATAGAAGCCGTTTCTTACTTCGTTCGTCACCGGCTTCTGACTACTACTACTACTACTACGGACAACAGAGAACGAAAAACTGTCAGTATAGAAGCCGTTTCTCACTTCGTTCGTCACCGGCTTCTGACAACGACGACGACGAGACCGGAAAAACTGTCAGAATAGAAGCCGTTTCTTACTTCGTTCGTCACCGGCTTCTGACATCAACGACGACGAGACCGGAAAAACTGTCAGAATAGAAGCCGTTTCTTACTTCGTTCGTCACCGGCTTCTGACAACGACGACGACGAGACCGGAAAAACTGTCAGAATAGAAGCCGTTTCTTACTTCGTTCGTCACCGGCTTCTGACGACGACGACGACGAGACCGGAAAAACTGTCAGAATAGAAGCCGTTTCTTACTTTGTTCGTCACCGGCTTCTGACTACTACTACTACGGACAACAGAGAACGAAAAACTGTCAGTATAGAAGCCGTTTCTCACTTCGTTCGTCACCGGCTTCTGACAGACAACGACGAGACCGGAAAAACTGTCAGAATAGAAGTCGTTTCTTACTTCGTTCGTCACCGGCTTCTGACTGGTTAATGTATCTCACGATGGATCGCAATTCTTTGTTTTTATTCAAATGAGTGGAACGCTGCAGTCTGTTTTGTGAACCCTCTGTTTGGTGGAAGCGAAAAAATATATATAAATAAATATGTCCGCTGAGTGTGAACTAAATTTTCCTATCGTAAAGTGGTAGCGTAGTGAGCTGTTTAGTCTGAATGTTTATGACCGGCGACTTGTTGCGAATGATGATGGTTTCAAGTGTTGTTAGTCGTCGCCGGTCATTGCAGTGTGCTATGATCTTAGTGTTTGATGTGAGCATGTTGCGGGTGAGGGTGATGTTGTGCTGGTCAAGGGTGTGTTTCTTAGGAGCACCGTCTTGGAGGTGCATTGTCAGTCTGCGGCTGAGTGTAGTGGTTGTGTGACCAACGTAGTATACCTCGCGGGTTGCACAGTCCCCGGCAGTACATTTGTATTGGTATACTACGTTGGTTTTCTTCAGTGGTGTGGTTTTCTGGTTAGTGTTGTTTTTCATGACTAGGCTGGAAGTTTTGGGATTTTTGTAGTAGATGTTCAGGTGTAACTGGTAACTATGATAGGAAGAAGCAGTGTTGCGTGTGATAATGTCCCTAATGGCCCTCTCGTCTGTTTTCCATGCCGGTGTGAGTATGTTTCTGTAGTGTATGGTTATTTTGTGTTTCTGTGGTGGCCTTACTGGGGTTGTGATGTAGTCATTTAACATTGCCTTAGTGACCCGGTCAAACTCGCTGTTAGAGTACCCGTTGTTTACCAAGATCTGGCGTACCCGTTTAAGCTCTAGGTGTAATAATTTCCATGTACTACAGTGACTTAGAGCCCTGCGGATATATGCGCGGATTACACTAGTCTTGTAAGTGTCAGTGCAGTCCCCTCCTCCATTCATACAACGTCCTAGATTGGTCGGTTTCCTGTACACGTTCGTGGTGATAATATCTTGCCCTGCATCTATCATAAGGTCCAGAAATGGGAGTTTGTTGTTTACGCTCAGTTCTGTCGTAAAATTGAGGACTGAGCTGGCACAAAGTTGGTTCTTAAGTCCAGTTAGCTGATCCATATTTGCCACGTCGAGATATATATCGTCGATATAGCGGAAATATTGATGGGGCCTATTCTCGCCTTTAAGGACCATATTCTCCACATGACCCATGTAAGCCTGCGCAAACAAGACACCCAGCGGAGACCCCATAGCGACACCATCAGTTTGGACATATAGGTCTCCCTGCGGGCACCTGAAGGGAGATTCCTTAGTACACAGTTGCAAAACCTCCCTAAGGACACGGCGTGGGAGCTTGGATGCTTTAAGAGAATCATGTTCATATACACTCTTCAGGATAATATCTATGGTCTCCTCCACCGGGACGTTAGTGAAGAGGCTCTCGACATCTAGTGAGGCTAAAAATCCTTTAGGTTTGTTACTACGCAGAATATCTACAAAATCCTCAACCGACTTTAAACCATAATCATTGGGAACAAACGGTGTGATAATACTGTTCAGCTTTTTGGCAATATGGTAAGTGGGAGTTGGAATTTGCGAAATGATGGGCCTGATAGGATTGCTGGTTTTATGAATTTTAATGTTGCCATAAAGGTATCCCGGGCTAAACTCCCCTACTAGTTTGCTAAAGTGTACACCGCCGATTTCTGCATTGGCTACCTCGACAAGTTTGTTTAACTTACTCTTTAACCTTGAAATTGGGTCCTTACGAATCTTCTTGAATTTACTTCTATCAGAAAGGACAGCTTTCACTTTAAGAAGATAGTCAGCCTATATATATATATATATATATATATATATATATATATATATATATATATGTGTGTGTGTGTGTGTGTGTGTGTGTGTGTGTGTATGTATGTATGAAGATATGCAATACTTATTCGTGTTACTGAAGCTGGAACCCACGCCAGAGTCACCACGGAGCCAGCCAATGTTTTGCTACGGGAGCTAGAGCTGCTTTCCTAATTGAGGCACTGACGCCAGACTCCTAGAGACCACTTTTCCAAAAACACATCACTGCTAATTAAAAGCACAGTGACCTAAAGGTCTAAAGTGACAGGACCTCAAGCGACCCCAGAGGACCTAAAGCGACATTTTAGGACCACAGGTCCTAAAATGTCGCCCATCTATTTTTCCAAGGTGATCGGAGAACCGTTCGCTGCCGGAAAATAATACTTATTCACATTTTAGAGAATTTCTGAGCGCGTCAGATGGTGAAAAACGTTTAAAAGATGGTCAATCGTTTCCTGACTCATAGCCGTTGGTAATCAGAGCTATATATTGAGACCGTCACAATTGCGCGGCCATACCAATTCGCCTGCATTGTAGACCGAGTGATGACGTCATAACGTCATAAAATCAGGTCATATGTACAGATAAACCCACATGAAGGTCAAGATCAAGGTCTTAGGACACACGTCAAGGTCATTGACCCCAGTATTCCGGTCAGATGGCATTATTCAGCATGACGTATGTTATGCTATGACTTCAAAGTTATGTCAAAGATATTTTTGAGTTTGTGTATGGCGTAATGTAAGATTACGGTATGGGTGAACAGAGTCAGCGAAATGCAAGATTCATCAGTCTCAATCTGGAGGTCAGTATTTCATTTACTTTTACGCCTGGGTCTGATACCTCGGTCACCATAGAGAAGGCAAAGAGCATAGGTAATAATTCGTGCATTTATGTCGCCGTAAAACATGGTCAGGAAATGATCAGTCAGTCAATCAGTCGGAAGTCATTCATACACCAGAGCCTAAACAGAGCCTAAACCTAAAGAAAAGAGCGCAAGAGAACAAGTACTTACATTGTGACTGGAGGTGGTCCCAGGGGCACTGCTGGTAGACCAGTGCTCCCCATGGTGCCACTGCAGGTGGACCAGTGCCTCCGCACGGTACCACTGCAGGCGGACCAGTGCTTCCGCACGGTACCACTGCAGGCGGACCATTGCTTCCGCACGGTACCACTGCAGGCGGACCAGTGCTGCCTGTCAAACGCTCCAGTCGTTTCTTATACTTGCTAATGCGGGAAATCGATTGTAAAATATGTCCTCCAAATCGATTGTACAGGACACAAGTATTTACCACGTGGCTAGTTCTCGCTATCTACGGGCGGGGCTGGTGTGCTAACCAGTGGCAAGCCCTCAAATAATTTTCTGCACCATTGGTTCGATCACCACTTGATCCGTTTGCTCGAACTTAGTGGCTTAAGATAGCGTTTACACTGTTATAAAGTATTTGCGCTTCCACCACTATGATATGTTACAAATAGTATACTGATGCAACGCGACGCGCCCTAACATAAACATTTACACTGATATTGGACTCCCATCACTTCCACCACTTCCACCACAGTGATATGGTACAAGTAATATACTGATGTTCCACAACCGTGATATGGTACAAATAATATACTGATGCAACGCGACGCACACTAACGCAAGAGTATTCATAACAAGAAGAATATTTACACTCGTTAAATGTTAATAGCCAAAGAAATGATTCCCAGCCGTGGATGAGAAGAAAAAAGAAACTAAAGACAAATAGTCCGGGCAGTGTAAGAACGTTGAAGATGACAGCGGCATCATTGGCTCCTGTCCCGGTCCCACGCATCGTCTGTCCAGTCAGGGTAAGACCAGACGGGAACGAGGGCTGCGGAGTCGGTCCAATCCGGGGCGAGGTCGGGCCAATCCCACTCGTGACTGGTCCAGGAGGCGTAGGACCAGATGGGCGCTGGGTCGGTCCAAGCCCACTCATCCCACTCGGGGACGAGTGTAGGGGGAAGGGTGTTGATGTCAGCTTCCCTGTCCCACGCGTCGTTGATCCAATTGACGTAGGACCAAATGGGCGTGAGGTTGGAGTCGCTGGGCCGGAGCGTGCAGAGGCAACGTATTGCTGTGTCTACGCCGACGTTGCATGAGGTGTGGAGGCCAGCTGAGGGGTGTACATGCCTCGGACGTATGGGCAGGTGTGGGCCGTGTCGCGCCAGCGTTAGAATCCACAGGATGTTCGCCAAAAGGGTGAGGTCGAGGGCCGGGAGTGGATCCAGGCCCGTTGGGTCATCCTCTTCGTCGTTTTGGATCCCGAATCTGTTGACTGCAGAAACACGGGTGAAGAAGATGTTCGTGCCGGCAGATAAGTGGCGGTTACGTACTTAAAACCACGTGGGAAAGATCACCGGACATTGGTCAAAAGCGCCTCCCAAAGATCGAGATAAAGTTCCAAGTGAGCAAGTGTACAGGTATTGGTATTGTTACTGAAATGAGGTCAACATGAAATGACGAGATGATATCTGATATTGCTGATCAAAGAATGAGCAATGCTAGTTGACTGTAACGCCATTCAACATTGGGTGAACAAACACATGAAAAAGTCCAAGCATTCGATTTATGGTACCAGGAACTCGGGTCTATGTAAAGTGAAGCAAGTTTTGAATGGAACCAGTGGGTGGTGCTGTTTCAGTATTTGGGCCGCATTCAAGGGTAGGAAGTTTTACACCGGAGAGGGACGGTGGCTCTTTCTACTAGTAAGCGGTGCAGGAGAACGTACTTGTTGGTTCTGAAATTGTGCCAACGTTGTATATGCCTGGTATCTTTGCGATACATCTGGGAGCTGGTTTAGCACACCCTCCCTAACCACTATCGAGGGATGGTCTGTCACCAACCTGCTCGCTATTTGGCCTACGAAGAGCACCTATCCAGACGTCTGCTTGCTAGCAGAGGCAGAATGCGTCTCGGACTATACCGGTGGTCCGCAGCGGCTCGGAGGTAGTTAGTGCCGAGTGAATTATCACATTGACACCAACATCTCGTCATAGCGTGCTCCCGTCCCGCGGCCTGAGGGGTGCACTCCCCTGGCTTATACGGTGTCCCCTAATTGTGTTCGCCGATGTCAACGAACCCGTATAAGTCCAGATCTGCCGGCAGCCGAAGCTCCCGACAAAGGCATTGCTCGCATCCTTGCCTGCAGAGGACGTTGCGCAAGGCTAATCCGACGTATCCAAAATGCGAGCAGGACAACTGACACAATGTTCAAAGCAAGCAAGAAGGTGAACCCTGACATTTGACCGCTGGGATGTGATAGCCACCGCAAGGGATGGTAGGGTGGTAATTGGTTACGCAGTTTGTCAAAATGCATGAGCGTTCGATTAAACTCCTTCAAATCAATTGACTGTCTGGTAATCAATGTATCTTGCTTTAGATGATTCAAGAAGTCAGAATAGTGACCTGGCTTAGGCAAATCGGAGGTGATGTTTTGCCAGAGGCTGATTGTGAAATTCAAAGAGAAGACGTCCACGATTGGGTAAATCGTAAGATTAGTGACAAAGGCGTCACTTCCCGACACATAACTGGGGAGACGGATATGGTCATTGAATGTTGCCGTACATCCTGCCTTCAGCTTGAACGCACCAGTTCCAGTCAATTGGTATTTCCCCAAGTTGGGTTTTGATCCCGCAAGACCCATGCATTGCACAAAGAGTTCTCCCTGAGCAGCGCCATATAACCAGATTCCTTGACCCATGTGTCGAAATTGTGGACTATCCCGGTACTGAATTTGTACTGGGCATAGTGTAGGAACAGGAACATCCGTAAACAATTGATATAGACAACTAGCTTGGTCATTTTTTGGTGCAGTCCTCACTGGTTGTGAGAGAGAGCAAATGCGTGGCTTATCTCCGTAACATGTATCATGGAGAGATTCGTCCATGAGGAAGTAATCCATGGTGGCCTCTGATTCAGTTAAAAGTATAAAGCTAAATCCCTCTGTATGCTGTAAAGCCAAATAAGGGGACTCAAACTGCTGATACGGAAAATACAATTTGCTGTGGAAGAATTATCGTCCAATTGGGTAGACTGCGCACGAAGATTGTAAGGGTCTTATCATACCCTTCAAAATCAACCGTGGTACAGACTGTCCAATAGGAGCCCGTGGCGATCATTTCCCCAAAAGGTTTGAGGTAAGCCCCGTGATGTAGTTGAAGGCTGGATTCCCATCTCGGTGCCGCCTCATCGTCTTGAGGTTCCAGGAAGCCCGCGTCCAGATGTGAGCTTAAAATATCACCTGGGTTCGGATCAAGATGAGCCACCTATAACAAACAGACCATTGCATGATACGATGCTCTAGGGTTGATACTAATCAGGCGGTCTTTCACGTCTCCGAGACCGGTCTCGCGCCGCCTGTGGAGTCGGGATCCTGTCATATTGGTGATATGCTGAAGATGATGAAGATTCTGCTCCTGAAAGAACTACTGATGCTGAAATTATGCCACTGCCATAGTCTGCTACAGAGGGTAGCACGTCACCCCCTCCCTTGAGTTGAGAGGTAGGCCTACGGTTCCCATCTCATAAGTGTACTCGGGTTTGACTGTGTATGGCGGAGCGGTTGCTGCTTCCATGCCATGTCTCTCCGCTCATGCTTAAAGAGGAACATTTCCAGTCATCGTACGGTACTCCAAAAAGTGGTGCTTCTCATTTCTATCTGGGTCAGAGGGTGCTAGGGGTACTCTTCTAACTAACCTAACGACTCACTACAGGAGTATTCATAAAATATTACGGAGATCCTAACTAAACCTGACGACCCGCTAACGCCAGATCCCCGCTGCGGCAACACATTCTGCTTTCCTTACCTCGCAGGCTCTCAGCTCCACGCTGGCCGGACTTACGCACTCTCTCGGAGGCCTCAGCTGCCCGCGCCTTCGGGGCCATGGACTTAACGCACCGCCAGCGCTGGATCTCTAAATGCATATCCTAGAGTGGGTCACCTACTCGAAGGTAATCCACTACAGCAAAAATTATTCAGCCCTGTTTCCCTGGACCTTGGCCATGGACCAGAGTGGCAGTGGTCAAGCAATAAGGCTCAATGCATACAAATGATATATTATCTTGTAAGGTAGAATGCTACCAATCTTGCCTGTCTTGGAATTGAATATACCGTTAGGGAAAGCCACTGGATAAGTTAACAGGCATTGATGCTTTGAAAATTTCAATTACATCTAAATATTGCTGAAAAATATAACAAAATAATAAAACTTTGCTTGATATAGAAAATTTCAATTACATCTTAGGACTACTGAACAATAAAACAAAATAATAAAACTTTGCTTTATATAGAGTGGGCATGCATTCATTGAATATATCAAAATCTTTTAATATTACCATTGAATATTAGTTTTCATATAAAAGCTGCCAGCGATGTGGAGAAATTAGAATAGTCATACATTCATTGAACATCTCAAAAACTTCCATCTTATTATTGATGATAAATATCAAAGTTGTCAGTTGTCTTCAGAAAATACATATCCATTAAAGGTACATAGAACACAAATCTCAGAAGATACTTAATCAAAGAATAATGTCAAATCTCAGAAGATACTTAATCAAAGAATAAGGTACATGGAAGCTTAATTCACTATAAGATATATGGTCAAGAAAGTTACATAGAAGCTTATTATTACCTTCAACAAAATATAATTTGTGCAATGAGATACCTGTAAAGGATAAACCACGGCACATCACCCAACCTCGAGCTGTTAAGGCGTTTAACTTGGCTGAATAACTTAAGCGTCATGCATATCTACGGGTGCTAACGGGATTTTCTCACCATTATTTCGCCACATTACCTATCCATAATATAAACAACATGAGATACTCCTAGCCCTTCATGTGATATTTAATAGCCCATACATGTTTTCAGCACCTTGAATATACCCATTGTGATGAGAGTAACCAGATTGAGGCATAATGCAGCGAACCTGGAGGCAGACTCAGTAAATAGTCGCGTGGTCATAATTAAGTTCAGGAACTTTATGGGAAACCAATGAGGGACGAGATAACCACCTGACGAGTTTACCACTTGGAAGATGATTAGGTAATCCCCGGGAAATGCATGAGAATTATGATAGGTTCAACAATAATTCTCTCAATAGATTAGGCATTTATGCTAAGTTATGCTGAGAAATGGTCCTTACGAAAATCATTACATGCAAAAGTTGCAAAAAGTTACATATGTGAAAGTAAAGAAAACACGGCTTACTTTAGGAAACAAAATGAGACATTATATGGTTGGAATTCTCACGTCATCTGGTATTACTTTCTCAGAACTGGCAAGTCAAATATGAGCAATTCAATCAATATATACGACAGATTACTTTACTCCTTCTAAGGCTTAGAGGGCAATATAAACAGTTAAACATGCGAACTTATTTAGTTTAGGCTGAGACCGGCATCACTAAAGCTACCCTAAAGGTACCCTAAAAGTGAGACTGTTATTGTGCGTCTGGGAGGATACTGTCATTAGATGAAAGGAGAAGTGTCGCTGTCTCCGCTCCATTCGCGGTGGTGCGCGCATAGCGTAACAGATACACGGTTAGGCAGGTGTGACGGACACGCAGTTAGTCGGGTAATTAGCGCAAAGAAGAATTCCTGACCATTCATGCATAACTACATTTACGGATGACTCAGTTGCCTTTTAAAGTTAGACTTGATTGAAGAATTAGACAGGTATTGAATGGCGAGGTAACTGAGAAAACAAACAGCTGTGATAATAAGTATTTAAAACAACTACTGTGAGACAAAAGTTAATAAAATACTTGAGTTAGGTCTCCCATTTTCAGAGAAGAACTCCTCACCGGGGTGGGCAACAGTGTGAAAGATATTTTTGAGTTTGTGTATGGCGTAATGTAAGATTACGGTATGGGTGAACAGAGGAGCGAAATGCAAGATTCATCAGTCTCAATCTGGAGGTCAGTATTTCATTTACTTTTACGCCTGGATCTGATACCTCGGTCACCATAGAGAAGGCAAAGAGCATAGGTAATAATTCGTGCATTTATGTCGCCGTAAAACATGGTCAGGAAATGATCAGTCAGTCAATCAGTCGGAAGTCATTCATACACCAGAGCCTAAACAGAGCCTAAACCTAAAGAAAAGAGCGCAAGAGAACAAGTACTTACATTGTGACTGGAGGTGGTCCCAGGGGCACTGCTGGTAGACCAGTGCTCCCCATGGTGCCACTGCAGGTGGACCAGTGCCTCCGCACGGTACCACTGCAGGCGGACCAGTGTTTCCGCACGGTACCACTGCAGGCGGACCAGTGCTTCCGCACGGTACCACGGCAGGCGGACCAGTGCTGCCTGTCAAACGCTCCAGTCGTTTCTTATACTTGCTAATGCGGGAAATCGATTGTAAAATATGTCCTCCAAATCGATTGTACAGGACACAAGTATTTACCACGTGCCTAGTTCTCGCTATCTACGGGCGGGGCTGGTGTGCTAACCAATGGCAAGCCCTCAAATAATTTTCTGCACCATTGGTTCGATCACCGCTTGATCCGTTTGCTCGAACTTAGTGGCTTAAGATAGCGTTTACACTGTTATAAAGTATTTGCGCTTCCACCACTATGATATGTTACAAATAGTATACTGATGCAACGCGACGCGCCCTAACATAAGCATTTACACTGATATTGGACTCCCATCACTTCCACCACTTCCACCACAGTGATATGGTACAAGTAATATACTGATGTTCCACCACCGTGATATGGTACAAATAATATACTGATGCAACGCGACGCACACTAACGCAAGAGTATTCATAACAAGAAGAATATTTACAGTTAAGACTACTCAAGGTCAAGTTCAAGGCGCAGTTGACCTCAAGGTCAAAGGTCAAACCTCAAGGTCAAGGTCAAAAGTCTTTCAAGGTCAAACCTTTATGTTCTGGCTAAAGGCTGCTATATTGCCAGCTATATTACACATCGTTGGGGATACGTCACTTTGTTGCGCCATAGGTCATTGACCCTGATGACCTTGACCTCCAAATTTCAGAGAATATTGTGCTGGAACTCCCAATATGACCTTCGTCTGCTTTTGGTTTATTACCGGTTTTTCCCGCATAATCGCGGCATTTCTCGATAGGTCTCCATCATGGCCCAGATTTGACATTTACGACCTCGTTTGACCTCGAAGATATTAACACGCGCATTGACGGGGGTCTGAGCCACCTTCGCTTTGACAGGAGGAGGGGTGGGCACCCGCCTCCCTAAGATCTCGCCAGCTACGCTAGATAGCGAAAAACGGTGAACGGTGTTGGGTAGCCCATTCACTTCTCTGTAAAAAATATTTGAATCATTTCATGTCAGGTCATATTTAAGGTCACTAGAGGTCAAATCATGCCGTCATAGGGTTAATATATAAATGAGAGTTTACATTACGTCTGATTACCTGTTGATTACATCTAAACAAGTAAAGATAGAGCAAAGTAATTTAGACCATTGAAATCCTCGCAGCAAGCCAAATCGAATGACATACAATATGACTTGCTTGGTCAAATATGGGAGATGATCTGACATAAAGGTCAAATCAGGTAAGATGCATATCACTAGAACCGCAAAGACAAAGCAAATCAAATGCAGTTAAAATAATAACCATTCATTACTAAGTTATTGAAATGAAGTCATTTTCCAATGTATTCCAAATGGAGAGATCATGGCTCGTACTTGACCTTAGGTCATCGATATAAAAAATACCGGAACACCTTTTAGAGAACTCGGTGGACAAATTATATGATATTAGTTACAATCGGATAAGTTGTCCCTGTTCTGACTTATGCTATCTTAAACTTTTTTGAGGTCAGGTCACTTGACCTTTACTGGTGACTTAACCTGAGATGACCTAACCTTAAAATTTTGTAAAAATCATCAGAGAAAAGGTATGCTAAGTACGGCGCTGCTACGCCCGGCCGTTTTTATGCTGTCTCCAAAAAACCCGAAGGGGGTACCCGCCAGGCCATTTTTTAACATGTTAACTGGGGGCCATTTGCCCCCCCCAGTCGGATGAAATGCCCCCCCAGTGCCCGAAAATTGGCCCCCAGTGAAATAGACAGATGACTTAAAATTAACCAAATGCAGACTCGCCTAACAAAAATAAGACAGAACACCACCCGATGATTATAACTTTGTTCTATTTCTGGTCCCAAATTGGCAATCCACAAAAGTTCTGTGAAAAAATTTCCACCCATGGCTGTCTACTTCATCGTGTGAAGACGAAACAAAGCGCGTAGTTACGGGAAATCCCGGAAAAGCAGCCTCAGCATCAACTAATCACAACGCTGGAGAAGAACGCTGGCCTACAACCAACCAAACATCCTGTTCTATTCGACCGGAAGCCCACATCCCATCCAGTACCATGACATTGCATGATGCTCTCATTTCACACGCAGTCAGTTGTCAGCGCTAAGAGTTCGTTCGTGGATTAGACGGGACACGGTGTAGTCAAAGTGCGTAAGAGTCGTTGCTGGTGTGGCGGTATGAAGTGATTAGCCTTTTAATTTATTATTGTGGTGGTAGCATACATAAGCGTCACCACCGGCAAAAAAGTGAGGGGGCCAGCTAAACTTCAACCTGATGCTGACAGCAAACTTTCCACGTTAGTACCAACAACTTTTCGAATTTGGGCTTTTGTTGCCTTCCGCAGCGGCTGGTTATACAAAATTCCGGTTTACTCCCATTTTGACTGAGATCAGGAAATTGTTGGTCAAAAAGTGGGGGTGGCGGTGATGATCTCAAAAAAATTTCTGGTTATGTGGATAAAATCATTCGATGGCAACGCAGGGTTGGAAGGGCACCCCTGGCTTCCTATTAGATAGGTAGTGTGCTGAAAATATTGTGTCAAGTCAATATCAAACTGTCAACAATTAGTTTTGAACAGTGATACAAGTCGCTTTTTCTGTGGTTTTATGACTACCGCTAGGTATCGTTTTAGCCTCAAATCTGGCTTTTATGGTGTTTATTTGGTTGTTTAACCCGCACCCCACCGGGGGTCCGGCGCCACCTTCGCCCCACGGGGGGCATCGATGGCCCCCTCTAACTCCGAAAATATGGGCGTTAATCTGCAAAGTGCAATAGAAAGCTCGCGTGAATTCAGTAAGAAATTACTTAGCATGTTTTAGTGCTCAGGTCAATGGTTTGACCTCCAGAGGTCAAATTATGTCAAGATCGGCTATTTTCACTCAAATATGCAATGATTAAGCAAACAGGGCATAACTCTTATGTCATTAGAGCTATTGAGGCCTGGTAAAGTACATTTGATAGAAAATTGCCAGTACTTTTTCCGCTTTGTGGAACGTAAAGACCTCCCGCCAGTGGTTTGACCTCCAGAGGTCACCTCGTGACCTAATATGACCTGAGGTCACGAAAGGTCAAAAAGTGACCTTGCCGTATACCAAATAAAAGCCAGTGACAAGACAAACACGATGGCTTTTGTTTCACCGCTCTAGCTTAATTAGGTCAAAAGTTATTGTCAAAATACTGTTTTTGACCTCTGGTGACCTTGGATGACCTTGGAAAAGTCAAATGGCAAATATGACCCCTGGGATCCGTGAAAGGGTGTCCAAAAACGCTGTTCTGAGCCGTCTGAGTATTTGCAATCATTTTTGTGGCTTTTATATCATGAAACAGCTTTTCCCCATGCTTTTCCAATGGGGAGGTCGCCTCGTGACCTGACCTCAGGGCACGAAATCGAAAAATCCCAGATATACACCTTGTAGACCCTGAAGGGGTCATGAAGTGTAGGAAGTTTCAAATCGATCGACTTTGAAATGTAGTTCTTACAGAGCTCTAAAGTTGAAGTGAGGTGACCTTGGTTGACCTCGTCTGGTGACCTGACCTTGGGTGACCCGGGGTAAAAAATTTCAGGGATGATGGGAAAATGACGCAGTGGAGGTAGAGCCCTCAACCGCGGTGCTGTGCCTCGTCGTTTTTCTGCTATTCCGGAAAAACCTTAGGGGGCATCGACGGCCCCCCGGTGGGGCGAGGGTTAAGTGGAAATATAATTTTCCTCCTCTTTGGCCCTTTTTCTAACTCGGTTTGACCTTTTCCGTAAAAAAAAACCTGGCAGCCCTGGGCAGCATCTATAATCTCTAAACTTGGAATAACTAAAAAATTGAAAAACATTTGTTTAACACTAACACGTCTAAGTTGTATTAACACGCGCATTGACGGGGGCGGGTACCCGCCCCCCCTCGGGTTTTTCGGAGACAGTAGAAAAACGGCGGCGCGTAGCGCCGCCGTACTTGGTATACCTTTTCCCTCATCATTTTTACAACTTCTGTGAAAATTTTAAGGTTAGGTCATCTCAGGTCAGGTCACCAGTACAGGTCAAGTGACCCGACCTCAAAAAAGTTTAAGATAGCATAAGTCGGAGCAGGGTGAACTTATCCGATTGAAACTCATACCACATAATGGCCCCACCGAGTTCTCTAACATATGTTCCGGTATTTTTGATATCGATGACCTAAGGTCAGGTACGAGGCATGACCTCTCCTTTGGAAATACATGGGAAAAATGGTTTTTACGGAATAACTCAGTAACGGATGGTGATAGAGCATTTATTTTAGCTGCATTAGACTCGCCTGGGCTTTGCATTTCTAATGATATGCATTTTATATAATTTGACCCTGACCTGACCTCAGGTCAGGCCAAATCCTCGATTTGACCTAGCAAGGTCAAATTATATATCATTCGATTCGGCTTGCTAAGAGGATTCATACAGTTTAAGTGGTTTTGCTCTATCTTTACTTGTTCAGATGTAATGCCCGAAAAACTGAATTTTACATGTTATCCCTATGACGGGCATGTTTTGACCTCTCGTGACCTTAAATGTGACCTGACAAAAAAATGGTTCAAACGTTTTCGATGGAGAAGTGGATGGGCAGCCCAACGCCGTTTACCGTTTTTCGCTACCTACCGTGGTTCTCGAGATCTTAGGGGGCGGGTACCCGCCCCCCGTCAATGCGAAGGTGGCTTAGACCCCGTCAATGCGCGTGTTAAACCCCCTCAAAATGGGGTCTTGGCCCCTTGAAGACACTATAATGGCCAGCACAAGAAATGCCCCCCATGACTTTTCTTTAAAAAATGTCCTGGTACCCGCCCCTCCGTCAATATGCGTGTTAATCTCGGCCAATGAAACTTTGCCATGAGGTAGACTATAAACTTTACCATCGCCCTCACACCCTCCCCCAACGGGAGTTTTTCTAACCCTCTTGGTTTCTGAGATATCATGGGGGCACCTTTAGGATCCCTCCACTGCGCGTTGATACCAGACGCCTTTCAACTGCGCGTGCTAACCCGCGCCCCGGTGGGCCTTCGACCCACCTTGTGTGTGTGGGGTGTTTGAACACCCCCTCGAACTCGGCCCCTATGCAGGATAGTGAAAAAAACGCGAAGGCTGTTGGATAGCTAATACCAATTCACGACGAAACTATATGGTCACTTTTTGGCTCAGGTCAATATTGAGGTCAAGACAGGTCAAAGGTGACATTTTAACACGCGCATTGACGGGGGTCTGAGCCACCTTCGCTTTGACGAGGAGGGCGGGTACCCGCCCCCCCTAAGATCTCGAGAACCACGGTAGGTAGAGAAAAACGGTAAACGGCGTTGGGTACCCCATCCACTTCTCCATTGAAAATATTTGAATCATTTTTTCTCAGGTCACATTTTAGGTCACGGAGGTCAAAACATGCCGTCATAGGGATAACATGTAAATTAAGTTTTTTTTCGGACATTACATCTGAACAAGTAAAGATAGAGCAAAACGATTTGAACTATATGAATCTTCGCAGCAAGCCGAATCGAATGATATATAATTTGACATTGCCAGGTCAAATCAAGGATTTTACCTGACCTGAGGTCAGGTCAGGGTCAAATTATATAAAATGCATATCATTAGAACCGTAAAGCCAAAGCGAGTCTAATGCAGCTAACATAAGCGCTCTATCACTACTCGTTACTGAGTTATACAGTAAAAAATGCCTCGTACCTAACTTTAGGTCATCGATATCAAAAATACCGGAACATATTTTAGAGAACTCGGTGGGCCCAATAAGTGATATGAGTCTTAATCGTAATAAGTTCACCGTGCTCCGACTTATGCTATCTTAAACTTTTTTTAGGTCAGGTCACTTGACCTGTACTCGTGACCTGACCTGAGATGACCCAACCTTAAAATTTTCACAGAAGTTGTACAAATGATGAGGAAATAAGTATGCTAAGTACGGCGGCGCTACATGCCGCCGTTTTACTGCTATTTTCGAAAAACCCGAGGGTGGGCGGGTACCCGCCCCCGTCAATGCACGTGTCAGTTTTGGGCCCTGGCATTGGACAGAGTTGAGCTAGAATCATTTTCTAGGCATCATTCACTTCCTCTCGTTACGGCGAATTGAATGATGTATAATATGCTCATACTAGGTCAAAACACAAAAATGACCAGACCTCAGGTCAGGTCAAGGCCACGTTTTGATCTAGAATAGTCAATATGCATATCAATCGACTCGAAATAGCAATCCAAACGGAATGATATCAAAATTAAAGCTGTATCATTATTTCATGCAATGCTATTGGCTAAGTCCGAAAACTGCTTAAGTCACCCCAGATGACGTCTCAGAGGTCACAGGTAAAAAATTGCACCTTGAACCTGTAATGGGGCGCAGAATACTACAATTTGGAGAACATGAAGGTATTCTCAGCTGTGTCTGCACAAATACAGCTCAATTTCTGTTTTTTTCCCATGCATTTTCAATGGAGAGGTCATGATCCGTAGTTGACGTTAGGTCATCGATATGAAAAATCCATGAGTATATTTTGTAGCACTCTGTGGGCCCATTATGTGGTATAAATTTCAATCTGATAGATTCACTCATTTATTATTTATGCCACTTATGTTGACATTTATGGAGGTGAGGTCACTTGACCTGCACTGGTGACCTGACCTAAAACGACCCAACCTTAAAATTTTGGGGAAAGTCACGGAATTGATCAATGATAAGGCGTGCCAAGTACGGCGGCGCTGCGCACAGTCGCTTTTTTGCTGCCGGAAAAACCCGAGGGGGTTTCAAATACCTCCCACCAGGGTGAGGGTTAACAAGCGAAGTGGAGAGGGGCCTGGCGTCGACGTGCAGTGGAGGGGTCCTAACGTGCCTTATCTGAGATCTCAAAAACCAAGAAGGTTAGATAAATTCTCGTAAAGGGGTATATGGAGACAATAGCGATCTACCTTCCAGCAAAGTTTCATTGACCTAGGTCAATATCTTCCAGGTCAAACGAGGTCGTAAAGGTCAAATGTGGGCCGTGCTTGAGACTTATTAGGAAATATCGAGATTATTCGGACAAAAAGTCGGGAATACATCAAAAGCAGACTAATGTTATCGAGGAGAGGTCCCACACAACATTTGCAAACATTTTGAGGTCAAGGTCATTCAAAGTCAATGGCCTATAGCGTAACAATATGTCATTTTCCCAATAATGTACAATATAACTGGCAGTACAGCAGCCCTTGGGCGGGAAATGAGGGGTTGGCCTCGAAAAAGCCTTTGACCTTGACCCGTGACCTTGACATTGGGAAGCCTTAACTATGAAGTCATGCATAACATACGTCATACTGAATAATGACATCTGACCGGAATACTGGGGCAAATGACCTTGACCTGTGACATTTGACCTTGACGTTTATTTTCCGGTGGGTTGACCATGCCATATAGCCTGATTGCATTACGTTAATACTTCATAACTCGGTCTACAGTGCAGGCGAACTGGTAGGACAGCGTGGTTGTGACGGTCTCAAAATATAGATCTGGTTTTGAAAGCCTGTAAGTAAGAAAAATATTGGCAAACTTCAAAACTCCCTCACCAATCCACGCATACCTGAATGCTCTCAAACGTGGCCCAGAAGCGTTTCCGGTGGCGAACGGTTCTCCGGCTGCATCGGAAACATACGTGGAGAAGGGGAGGCACTGCAGGACCCCTTCCACGGCGCTTACTAATTCCAGGCTCCTCTAGATTTGTCAATCTGGATCAATTCATCAATGATTGGTCTAAAAGTATGCAAGTGTCATCTCATATATCACATCTACCGTTAAATTCCATTTGAGGCCTTTGGAAGGTGCTCACTCGCATCAAGACAATCCCAATTTCATTGCCGATTTTGAGTCGGAGCCTGCAAAAGTTAAGTTCCACCAATCTTTAAAAAGATCAAGGTGTGAACCAGACCTTTAAGATAAACTCGACCAAGCCAAATGAATGGAATTCTTCAAACGGTCGCATACGGTTGAATCATGCCGTAGTAAATTATGTCCAGAGCCAACGCCAAGACTGGAGCCAAGCTCATAGCCTCTTAACGTCCCAGAGCCAAGTTTCCCTAAATTTGTCCGATGCTGATACCTACTCTACCTTAAATTCCACAAACACATAGACTTTTCCTTTTGGACGGCGATATGCTGCATGTGGAAAACCGCAGCTTACAAAATGTGGCCCTAGAGCTTTCAGCATACGCGAGAGGGCCTGGAACACGAGTTCCCCTGCTGCCACGGCCATAGCCGGTCGGGTGTGAGGTTATAACTTATGGTGGGGAAGCGGCCAGCTGACGCTCGACTTCCGCGATGGTGTTGGTTTTGTTGAGTCAGCCCCTGACTGAAATTCTCCGCAGGTCACCCAGCTGAAGATTGCCAGCAATCCGTTCGCTAAAGGATTTCGAGACTGCGACCCCGACGATTGGTGAGTTTTTTTGTGTTCGCTATCCATACTAGAATAAATATTTAGGGCATCTTCACTAAATGTTACCCTCAGCAGGTTACTTTGACTACCAGAGGAAAGTGTCGACAGCAGCTGCTTTTTTTAATTTCTATTCTTGTCTGTAGGTGTTTTATCTGTGTATTATCTTCATCAAAACTACCTGAATATTTCTCGGGCCTCCACAGTAAAATCCCTTTACCCTATAGTTAGACGGGAGGAAACACCGTAATGTTTCGGGTGTAGACAGTGCCACCCGTGCGTCATCTGTCGGCGGCTGTGTGCGCCTGTGCGCGGGGTGTGCCTCCTCCCCGTAAGGAGGGTGACGCATTCAGGAGGGGAGTGTCAGCATGTCCGTCCACAGGGTCTAACGGGTCGCCGCAGAGGCGCCGGGCCGTCTGCTTCCCCTGATACTGCTGTTTCTGGGCCTTTCCCTACCTCCCTCCTCCTTTTGTCTCCCCTATCCTTCGTCTCTCCTTCTTTCTTTCTCTCTCACTCTCCACCTCTCTCTCTCTTCTCTTTCTCTCTCTCTCTCTCTCTCTCTCTCTCTCTCTCTCTCTTTCTCTCTTTCTCTCTTTCTCTCTCTCCTCTCTCTCTCTCTCTCTCTCTCTCCGTCCCTCGCTCTCACCTTATTACTGCTAAATTCAGACAAGGTCGTTTAGGGCAGCCAAATGTCCGAAATGGTAAAAAATATACAGACCCTAGACATGAACTGCGACTCTGGAAAACATTTTCTGCGATGTATTTGACTTCAGTTATCATGTGGCGTGTCTTTTTCCGAATCGTATCCAAATGATTAAATTCACCTTCCGTCCTGATGGCCCAAAGTGATATTTCATTTGAGAGTTTTTCTCTCGTTAATCTTCCTTCAGTCAGAAAAAAACAGTTGAACCCATACAAATGTTTTTAAAGGTAAGGCAAAATGCCTGCACATGAGAGAAATACAGATTAAGTTCCGTAATGTCCGTAATCCGTCGGGGTCGCAGTCTCGAAGTCCTTCTGTTTTTCCCGTTAATTTCCATCCTGAGCCTACATATTCATTTACCGAAAACAGGGGTTTATGTACACTTGTCCGGCGAATCATCTTCGAACGTCGGGTGCTCTGTGTGAGTGCGTCATCTCCCAGCCCGCCTCCATGTCTGACGGTGCCTCCCTCTCACCGGCAGCGGAATGTCGGATATGACAGGCTCGATGCCCGGGGGCATTCGGCAGCTGCCCGGGGCGCCGCGGCCGCCCGTGCCCACCTCTTCACATGCGCTTCTGACGGCCAAGCCGGAGAAAGGTCAGAGCACCGCCGCTTGGCACCCACTGAGACGCCTATAACAGAGGTGCAACTCTTAAAAAGGTACATTTATAGTGGTACAGCTTGAGGCGAGAAAGGGAGCGGTCATACAGGCTAGAGCTAATTGATTCATTGGTATTTAAGCTGGAAAGATTTCGAGACAGCTATGAAGTGAATGATGTCTGTTTTGTTTTCCATAAACAACGTCCATAATCACAGAGCCTGCTTCAAAACAATATTAGGCTAACTCCACCACAGCGGAATGATTAGAGACATCTGATATTTTTAAAGCAACTCTGTTAACCAATCCTGCACACACTGCCACTAAGTAAGCCAACTCGGGAACTCCCATCTATCAGGAATTTAGCCGATCGACAGCACCGAGAAACAGTGCGGCTCACCCGTGCAATTTCAGCAGCGCCGCTTTTTGTCTCACGCCACTGGCGCTGCCGCGAGGTTGAGTGTCGGGCTGAGCTGTTGATACGAGGCCGCAGGACGTGTAAGCAGCGATGGACTTTGTTTACCTGTGTCCGCCGGGCCGTGCCAGCCAGGAGCGGGGACGTCGCCGCCGCCCCGGGGGCCGAGCCGCCCGCCCGCCCGCGCTCCCTGGCCCGGCTTTTATGAGCTGGTGCGATTATAAAGACTGATATTAAGCATATTTGTTTCTTTAATAAAAGCAAATATGAGCAGAAAAGATACTTTAAAAGACATTGAGCGTCAGCGGATGGCACATCCTGACCATCTTTGCAGTAGCAGGAATTGACACGAGACCACAGGAAAATATTTGGAGAGGAAGTGATCAGAAGACTCCCCTACGGGCATTCACGAAATGCTAGAGAGCCTTTTTATGGAGCAATAATCAGGAACTTAATTCCTCCATAGCAGATCAACAACTACATGAGAGGAATTTTGCCAAAAGTGATATCAGGATTGAATGCCACTGACTGCATTGAAGTAAATATCAAACGAAGATGTTGTGAAGTCCGAGGCATGAAAATGATGCCCAACTTTCTAATCATATCATTATCATTGCGAGTAAAGTACATCAGCATTCCAGGAAATTTCATTGGCCTAAGCAGACAGGAAATTCCTTTTATGAGGAGAAAACCACGAGAAGGTGCATCACCCGTGTCTTCAGAGGTGGAAATGAATGCTTTTAACCCTTGTTACTCGCTGCTAAATCAGAACTGGCGGCACCATCCAAGGAAATGTAACAAATGTAGTAAAAAAACTTCGTATCATAGTTGTCGAATACTCAAGAAAGCTAATAAAACTGGAATTGTTATACCAGTCGAAACAATGAGTGAAAATTGTGTTAAGAAACGAGACAGAGCATACTCAAACGATAAGAAAGCACCAGAACTGCAATGGCTGAACGGAAACAGAAGTTGGTGAGGTGGGGCGCCCTTGTGGTCCGATCAGACAGTTGTGTTAACCCTTCGCCGCCTGATAGTCCGATCTGACAGTTCGGCTTTTGAAAATGGTTCCGAGCCAATCAAAATGATACATTTTTCGTTTTGCATACCCCTAGGATGATCAATCTGACAATGTATGGAAAAATTCGACTTCAGATCAGGTCAGGTCAACGAGTTATAACATCATTTCTAAACCTATTTAAGCGATTCTGTTCTTCTAAGATAAGGCTGATAAAATCAGGGCAACACAGGCGTAACACAGTTTCTAGAAGAGCTATATCTACCTTCTAAAAATACATTTAAATACTCTTTAAACTAAAAATCGGCACGCTGCTATCCATTTTTGGGTCAGGTGATTACTAAGGTCACCAGAGGTTATCAAACGTCACTTTTTCAGAAATGTTTGTGCTTATAACTTTTTAACAAAATAAGATACAATCTCAAATTTGATATCACAGTAATGAGGATGGCCCAAGGATTCACGTGATGTGCAGGATGACCTTGAAAGAAAGTTCATTATTCATCCCTGACCTGAGGTCAAGGTAATAATGCGACCTTAAAAGGTCATGCCATATATCATTTGAATCCCTGGTTTGAAACAAACCAATTGACACCTTTTGTTTTGATTCTTTAGGAATAATGTTTCCTGAGTTATAAGGTATTTCTTAAATGGGTCTAAATTTGACCCATTGTGGTCCACTGTGACATAACGGGTTAGCATATATGGGTGAAATTCCGTTCCAGAGTAGAGGATGCTAAGGGTTTTCCAGCGCTCTTTCAATTGTTTTTCGTATCACTTCCAGTTTCCGACATTGTAGGGGGAAGGGTTCAATCGGACCTCTTAGGTGGTAGTGTATATGAAAAGAGCCCAGGCAGTGCCAAGTTAAAGGTCCTTGTATTGCTACTCATCAAATCTCAGCGTTTGAACGCGCGCTCACAACACTCTGCTACACTTTCCTTTCACAAGAAGTCGGAATAGGCCACTAAGCATGAATAATTTGCTGGATGTCTACTGCTCTAATCCCTTAGCTCCATGCCTGGGCTTTCAGCAAAATGCCTCAGTTAACTTCAACACTCCGGATGTTGCATGACAAGTTGATAAATGCGGTTATTTTTAAACCTAAACTAAATAAATCATTCAATCACCATATTATTGTCTCGGTTACTACAGATCCCATCGGAGCTATACGTAGGCGGGTGCAAAATTTTCCTTTGGGAAGGGTGGGGGTAATCCGGGAGTGAGTTCTGTATGGATCAAAGGGGCACCACATTTCGGAGGGTAGAACGTGGGATTGTATCGTGAGCAATGCTACTCGTATCCCAGGGTAAAGGGTGGAAGACGGTATGTTCATGGGCCCAGAAGAGTACGTTTAGCCCCAGGATCTATTTATAGCATCTGTGTCAAAAGAAACAAGAGAACATTGGGGAGGCAGGCATATGGTTAGAGATGCGAAATCGTGTATCAGGGGTCCATTCTCACCATTATCATTTCACTAAATCGTTTATTTAGACTAAAATTATGTGTTGTTGGTGTCACAAACAAGCTTCCAAAACAACACAGTATGGTAACTCAGGTGTGTCATGGGCCATTGCCGTCACGTTGCCGCTAGTCTTCTGCCCTAGGTATGCTTACGTAAAAGTAACCTCACTTCACACCAAAAGCATCCAAAGAACGCACACTTTTGTTTCGGCCGGATCAGTGCCCGATCTAAGCTGGTGTTTAAGGGGGATTGGTACCCAAAATGATAATGTTTTTTTTTAATTCAGCAGAAATCAGAGGGTTTTGGGCTGGGAGTGGGAATTGTCTTCCCTGGACGTGCTGCTGGGTAGGTATGCACGTAATTTTATTGGGAATTAGAAAGACTTGTTTATTTTTTATACCAAGATTCGGGAAAATCTACCTACTGGATCAGGCTAATTTGAAGATATGAAGTTTTCACCGCGCGCTTTGCACATACACGCACCGCTTATCAATGTGATATAGCCAAGTTGCTGAAAGCATCTTAACACGCGCCCCGCTGGGGGCTAGATTCGCCCCCTCCTGGTTTTCCCCAGATAGCTCAAAAACGAAGAAACGCAGAACAACGAAAGTTACAGTACCTTATTCCTGATCAATTTTACACATCTGACCAAAATTTTGAGCTAAGGTCATGTCAGGTCAAGGAGCTATTTAAGGTCAAGTGACCCGACCTCAAAACCCAAAATCAAGAGTTCGAAGCGGCGCCCAGGAAACATCAGGAAACCGATCAGTTTGAAACTTCCACAATATGATAAAGTCATTAGGGTCTACAAATCTGCTATCTCGGAATTTCGATATTGTTGACCTAATGTGGGGTCAATTTTTTCGGTCTCTCATTATACCTAAGTCTATGGTGAAAAATAGAACGGACTCGTTCTCAGTAAACACTGGATAGATAGAGCTGAAAATCCTCAAACCATCTATTCTTACCACGATCTTGACCATAAATTTGAGTTTTTGAGCACCTGATCTCTCAAAGGTCAAGTCAGGTAACGGGAGGGTAGAGTGATTGTTTTGCCAATAACTTCACACTGAATTGAGATAAAGCTCCCATTTTGTTTCCATTGTGCTTATATTGTCACGGGGAGTCGATTAATATGCAACATGACCATACCAGGTCACCCTGTGACCCTGACCTAGCTCGAGGTCAGGTCATTTTCACTATTTGACCTAGAAAGGTCATGTTATATATCATTCGATTCACCACGATTGAGAGAAATCCATTGATTCATAAAGATTTTGCTCTAGCTCCCCCGAGGGCAGAGCTAGAGAGGTAAACGTACACTGCTCTGTTGTAAGCCTATGGGACCTTCATTGACCTATGCTGACCTCAATATTGACCTGACATTAAAATTCTTCGTATAAAGTCTCTGCGTCTTGTCAAGAGCTTTCGAACGCTGCCCGTAATTTTCCTTTAGCTTTCGTGGGGAATGAGATACGGAGGGGGGCGAAAAACACCCCCAGCGGGATGCGTCATGCCAGAGACCCCAGCGCGCGTGTTAAGGCCCCAGTACTGATCAATATCCACAGCATTAAGGAGAGCAAGGCCAAGATCCCCGGATGGAGTATCACTGCCATGTCCCAGCCGCTCCTACTTTATCATACACCTCGGCCGCGTTAGCCACGCTCCTACCAAGGTGCATCGAAACAGGATTAGAGCCAGGCTCTGGCACGTGCTGCGCACTGCGGCGCCCGTGCCCTGCCGCGCGACCGGAATACGGTGGTGATTAACAAAACCACGTGTGAGCAGCTCTCTGGCGGTGTAGCTGCGGTCTCTGGCCACGTGCCTCCAGCTCCGGGTTGCCTCAGGGCTGAGGAGTCCCGCAGAATCGGGACCTACCTCTACTCGGGTATCGGGTGTCAGCAGACGGTGCGGGGCCTGACCCGGCTGTGCCCTCGGGCCTGATTAATGACCTGCATCGGTCGGAAAGCAGCTGGGCGCCGACGACGGAGCGGCAGCGCCCGGCGTGTTTACCGGCGAGGCTTGGGTTTCCGCGGCGCCGGAGATGCTTCTGGCCGCTTTCCTAGTGCTGG
This sequence comes from Lepas anatifera, assembly GCA_034440635.1. Taxonomy (NCBI): domain Eukaryota; kingdom Metazoa; phylum Arthropoda; class Thecostraca; family Lepadidae; genus Lepas; species Lepas anatifera. The sequence goes on along the minus strand of JAOTON010001677.1, from coordinate 274,930 downwards.
AGTCAGAAAAATGAGATGAAAAAACACAAGGCGTTGAAGCTGGATCTGAATGAACTCTGGCATAATTTTGGGAGCTTCGGTGTACTCAGTCAGACGGGCCCAACAGAGAACGGACCAGTCTCTGCTTTAAGGATCAGTGAGGCTCCATGTCTGCTTTGGAGGCTCCAGCCACCCAGGGGTGTTCTGTTTTCCTTTCCCGGGGAGTGGTCGATGGTTGTCGTGACAAATAGTGCTGAGTCGCGGCCCCTGACAAACCCTCCATACAGCCGCCCGCTCGCAAAGAAGCCGTCGGGAATTCTCAACGTTTGGGCAGGAGCGGGGCGGAAGGCGAGTACGTGGAAGCACCGACCAAGTGGGTACTTTGTTTGGATATCGTGGTTACATCACGCCTGCGGCAGAAAGGAATGTGTATGGAACGCTTTGTTTCCCACGAAAGCTGGTCATTAGCACCCTTGCAGCCCGGGCTGTACAATAATAAACACTGCATTCTGTTAACCTCATTTTTGTTTTCACCAGCGTCTGTTTATTCCGGTGCTGAGAGGTGAAATTATCCCAGCGTCAGTTGTTTGGAGCAAGATTTCAAGCTGAGGGCATGATTCAAACACATTTGATCAGTAGCAGCCGTGGAGTTCAGGCAGATGTCTTCGACAATTAATCGTGTATACCACTGAGCAGTCAGACGCAGTTTTCTATTTTCCTTAAAATAAGCTTATCCTAGCACCTGCACCTCAGTACAGGAAATGACAAAAATGCAGCATGAATGTCTAAGTAAAGCAGCATACCAGCACCAGCTTAGATGAAGTTAGGATTCTTCCAACAGGGAAAGAGTTGGCGACGCCATATGGCCCTGGCAGTTGGTGCATCGATAGCCCCAAGCAAAAAAGTTAGGATTGAGAAAAAATGACTTGGTCACGTTGACGGAGACTTTTGCTAGCTTGAACAGGATGTAGAGTTCTACTCTTGAATGACGTGGTAAATTGCTGAAGTGCCTTATTATCTCTGCAGTTAACCCATCAACGCCCAGCGGGTCATTTTTGTCCTCTGACTTTGACAGGCTGCAGAATCGGTACCAGTGAAGTGATCTTAATGTTTATGATATGGATGTGTGTTTCAGAGCGTGGACAAGCTGGAAAACTGCATTTCAAAATTCAAGGTTTTTATGGGACGATTTTGGTGGAACTTATTTTGGCGAGGTTTTGGTCAGCGTGAGATAGCTCTGCAAATTTTGTTTCTCGCAATAACATATGGAAAGCTGAAAAGGGTTTGCATGATTGACATTAAGCCAAGACCACTAGGAGTCAGATGGTGAAGAAGGAGTAAGATTTTCTTGAACGGCTTTGCCGTGAGACATCGTCAAATATGAAGCGGACAAAAATGACCCGCTGGGCGTTGCGGACATCTGCGGGCCGCTGAAAATGAGGAAAAGGATGTGTCCCGTCCTCCCGTCTGGTGCGTTAGGTGCACAATGTTACCTAGAGGGAAGGGAGGCTTGTGGGTCCTGCGAATGCAGGGTTGCCAGTTTATATATTTTTCATCAAATCTGAAGATTTTTAGTGCAATGTCGATACGTTTGGAAACTTTGAAGTTCATGAAATGCTTCCTACCGTTTTCGGGGTCTGTCTTATTTTGGGAATGATTATCACATAATTTTAACGGAAACATGCAAGATGGTTCCAGTATTTTGTAAAGGCGTTATCAAATACAACTTTCAGGGGTTTTGAAAATTTATCGAAATTTTAGCACTGACTAAAACCTAGCAGAGCCTTGTCTTTTCCCCTTGATGGATTGTGTGTAGTGGATAGAGAGGATAGGGAACAGTAGCGGATTGAGGACTTCATTGGGTGGTGGGGGGGGTTAGGGGTCTCGAGCCTCCCCCGCCATGGCCTCGGAACAGCCCTCAGTAATGCATTTAGGTACTATAGGCACACTGACCTTTCGGTAGGGGGGGCTTGAGCCTTCCTAGCCCCCTTGTGTCCACTAATGATTGAAAGCCAATGACCAGCTGACAAAAATGAGTTGGAAATTATCGCGGCCGCCGCGCTGGTTTGTTTTGACGAGATGGTGCAGTGTCAAACGTCTGGAGCAGTATAAAATGGGTGAAAGCTTGGGAAGTTCTAGAACTTCTGTCTAAAACGCAACTAGCACTATTTTTGCTTGGTTCTAGTCAAGTGAAACTACCATGAGTGAACATCCCGGGGGTTAGGAGGAGGGGTCAAGACCTGCCTGTATTTTTCGTCTCCCACAGACTTTGTCTAGGGCTTGGATTGCAGTGCCAGCGTTAAACCATCCAGAACCCCTCCTGGATCGAGAAGAAATCTCCAGCCATGGAGACATAAAAATATCGAAAACATAGTTGTTAGCAATGCCACAGATCAAATGTTTTGCAGGAAAAGAAGCAAAATAAGTTGTTTTAAGTGCGCAAGATAGCGGAGCGGATCAGGTGCATATCATAATCATACCATCACAAAATATATTAGTCATGAGGATGAGAAAGATGATGAGCTGACCAGCGTTACAATGACCAGTGGCGTGCCTGGAAATGTGGAAGTTCACATTTATGCAACTATGAAGCGCGCTACTTGTTCCAAAGAAAAGTTGGAAAGATGGAAATGGACCCGTTTGGAGATTTTGAGATTAATCAAGCTAATGTGCACCGCGTGGGGGAGCTAACGGATTGAGTTTTCAAAACTTTTCATCTGTATGCTGAATATTACGATTTCTCGTTGAAAGCTCAGTGAACATCAGTCACAAAGTCTGGGAGGCGGAGAAGGAAGGGGTAGAGACAAAAGAAACGGTTTTCCAAAACCTTTGATATTCACAAATATTCTTAAAATACTATGATGTTCACAATTTTAGTCTATCCCCCGCAAATCATCAGTCTAGGTTAACCACGTTTGTACACTATTTGCAAATATGCTGTTGGTGCTGTCTTTAATTAAACCTTAAGAGCATATAACTGTCTAAATATTTTACTATGGCCAATATACAAGAGGAAATAAAAACACTTCACAGAACTGCAGCAAAAGCGATCCGCATTGGGCCACTGAGTGCGGTGACAGCGCCGCCCGGGAGCCGGCCGCGCAGTGCCAGCCGATGTCCCAAACGCCCAGCGGGTAATTTTTGTCCGGTGTCATATCTCAGAATCTAAAAGTGGTATCGATTTAAAACTTTCGGAACATCTTATTGGGCATATTCTAAGCATAGGAAAACATTTGTTTCGCCAATTTGAAAGCTGGAAGTAGGTGCGGGCGTTAATGGGTTAAATAACATGAACTTTTTGGTACGTCTTTTGGTTTTTCACCGAGAACAACATTTGAGTCTCTACTTCACGGGATTTAGAATCATTATCCATACAATGAATTATTATCAGCGATCATTATTGTGCCATGCTTTTTCGCGCAGGAAATATTTCCTTCTAATCTTCAATACAGTTTTATGGCCTAAAATAAAATTATAACTGAAACAATGCTTCAAGTTTTTTTCTTCGCAATATTCCATGACGCATTTCTTTGGCTGCTACGAAACGAAACTGAGCATCAGGGTATGGCCATTTCGGACATTGACAATAATGGTATCAAAATAAAATAGAACTTTCATTTTGAAGAGGATTTATCGTTTGGGTTTAACGGCCATTAACATTTGCCTGAAAACCTCAAAAGTTCTGCTCTAGCCTTCAGAAAAGTTTTGAACTTTAATCACGCAAATACTGAATTGTTTTGTATGATTAAGTCCTGGTTATAATCACCGCTGGGAGATAGCTAAGGGCATGTGCCGGCCGCTATGTGCTTTACATTCCAGATCATTCATCTAATGACTCACATCGTATGATATATCATAGGGTGCTCAAAGTGCATCATAGGGTGCTCTGTGCTCAATGACTATAGTCATTGAGCACAAAACTCCAGTTACAGTGGCATGCCTGGTATGGTCACACAAAGCGAGACAATGAGGATTGCCAGGGTGTGTGTTGATTCGCATCCCCTCTCGCCTTACATCCACATCTTTTCTCTTTCTCTGTCTCGCTCTGACCCTCAACCCATCGTTCTCACTCTCCCTCTTCCCCTCCGTCTAAAAAGGTTTCTAGTGCGGACAGAGAAGGCTGGAGCGCCGCGGTGCGCCGGCCTCAGCAGCTCTAACCTCACTGATCGAGCAGCGCCCAGAGAGCTCAGCGCCACCCCAGTTTTGGGACGGGCCCCAAGACGGGCGATGGGGGCGGCTCTAACGAGCTCCGTTTGTCTGCTGCCAACCAAGCATCCAACAAATGACAACAAAAAATTAATTGATGGCTGGAGGGGTCCTGTTTCAGCACTGGGTGCGCCCCGCTCGGCTGGCTCAGTCTGCCGAAACTGGCTGGTTGGTGGTTGTCGCTGGGCTTCCGCAGATTCTTACCTTCCCCAACCCACATCCGGAATGCAGCAAGTTGCATGGGTGGCCTAACGGGTCAATACCGCAAGCTGGAGACACGAATAGCTTCTTCAAGCAGTTCAAAGTGCTCAGGATGAGACACTTCAACATCATTTAACAGGCTTTGTGTAATACAAAACACTATTGAGTGGTTATTCATCAGATTCGATATTGAGGACACTTATAAATCCCAAAGTGGGCTGATTGTTCTCGCCCCTAGCGCATGTCATTTGCTTTCAATGGAAAATATATTCTCCAAGGGAACATTCATTACTTGTCTTGTCTCCTGATGTACACAAGGCCAGCACTGAATCAGCGTCTGTCTGTGTATCTGTACCAGTTAAAAGCATGCTTCCAAGAATCTGCATCTCATCAGATGATTCTTCTGTTAACTCCCGTTGCAAATTCCACTGCCCTGTAAATCTCTTCGACATCGGAAGAGTTTCCTAGTTGCACATGAAAAAACTTTATTCGGTAAAATTTGTGTAGTGCTCTCCATCCTAGAGTATAAACCACGGTTTGTCTCCAGTATTATGATGAAATATTGAAATGTAATCTACCTAAGACTGGTTAGGATCAGGCCAGGGAGAAACAAACATCTCAAATCGAGCATGAGAGTCGTTATGGAACTCCAGTCACTCCAATATGGAGACATTTTTCTAGTTTGGAAGTCACGTGACCATAAATGCACCAAAGATTGTTCCGTCTCGGTCACCACTGGTGTAGTCCCATTTTAAATATCTTATAAACGGGCATATTGAATAAGGACTGATAAAAGAAAAATGAACTGATGTTGAAAACATTTCCCGCTAATGATAACAAACTCCCCAAGAAAACCTGCAGCTTTCAGCGTTACTATCATCAGTATATTGTGAAAGAGAAATATTACGTGTTTCGCGACATCAAATTAGTGAGCAATGTTCACCCACCTTAAATGAAATCTTCCTTTTGCTAAGTCATAAAATATTGAGCAATGCCAGGTATATTTGAAAACGGTCCAATACATTATATAGTGTAAGTAGTGTTTAAAATGTCGCCTTGCGTCATGATTCGGCGCATTTGCAATGCCAGCATGCAATTAACAAACCACCACTATCTCTTCTACAGCCGAGTCGGAGCGAAACGAGGCGGCGGCGGTCTCCGCCATGTCCCGCATGTTCCCTCCGACGCCGCAGCAGTACCCGGCGCCTGCGCCTGGCACCCAGCCCTACCCCAGTACCTCCTACTACGGCCCTCTCTTCACACCTTACCCGTACAAGACCCGCTCACCACCCTACTCGCGCCCGGGCGCGCGGCCGCCACTGTACGGTACTGCGCCCGGGTACGGCGCGTCGGTACCGGTGTACCGGCCGGGCGGCGGCGTCGCGCAGCCGCCCCCACCCCCGTCCAGCGCGGGCGCTTACGAGTACGGCACCAGGTGAAGTTCACATTATGCTGGCTCGCCGCCGCTGAAAAACGAGGCGTCAGAAAAGCTTATGGCGGCCGGCTGACAACTGTTGAAAATCGTCCGGCGTGGATAAATAAATGCCCGTGGAGGAATGGCGAGCGACTGCTGAGTATTTACCAGCCGATGCAAAGGCCAAGCTCCAAGATTTGCGACGCCAGGGGACTTTCTCGAGCCTAGTGATGTAGCTGTTGCGCATTAAATGCACAAGTGGGGCGTTGTTTCAGGCGGGTTGCTGCCTCCGCATCTAGCTGGCCACACATCTGTGACAATGCACGGTGTTTGGTGAAAGCAGTCAGACTTGTGCGTGATTCTTGTGTTGCGACGTGATGTGCACGGATATAAGTGTGATATTGGATTATAAACGAGTCAGAATAGAATGGAACAAAGTAGATCAACACAAGTGATGCTGCTGTAAAATAATATGGAACCGTTACTGCGTCAACACAAGTTAATCGGTGAAGTCACAAGAACGTCTATATTTAAGTCACAGTACGATGTGATTAACGTGAAGTATCTGTGACGGGAGGAAGCCTAAACAAATATGAATTGTGCATCGTAGCTTTCTTAGGAGCAAGAGTTCTTCAATTATCTTTCTGAAAGATAGCTTCACAAATTTCATGCTAACACTGTTCCATTGTCGAGTGCTTGTTTTTGTTCGGATAGGTTCTTGAAGCAACGTGAGTTCTTGAGGTTTGCGGCTTAACCCTAGCCAGCTATGTATGATGGCAAAGAGTTGGTGTACTTTTGTGTTGATTCTACGACTGATTTCGGTGCAATGAAGTGTTTGTTTTCAACAGAGCTCTGTTTATTCCCCAGAAATAATTTTTCAGCGAAGGCGAATGATAGAAAGGCGCACCACGGATAACATGCAACACTCAGCCCGTCATTAGAAACCTGGACGCAGCTTTTTCACATATTAACAGAAAAATACCTAAATAACACTTCACATCTCAGATTTTTAAGGTGTTCTGTCTGTGGGATTACCTGAGGCTCTAAAGCAGTGTGTAGATCACACTGTACCTACTGGTAAAATTGCATACGATTTACTAATTTCGAGTGAGATAACCTTATGGGTTTACGGAAAGCTGCACAATGAATGAACACATCACCCTCATGCACATACAATAAGACGATATGAAACTTTATAGAGCTTCGATGATTTGGGAGACATGACTGCCGGATCAGACGTGGAAAGATATGAAAAGAAAGTATTCCATGTTTTTACACAAAAAATTGGAAGCCTATGCAAGTGATTTCATAATGTTAACAGCAAGAATTTGACATTCTTGTTGCTTATATTAAGGCTGCGTAAGCTCTCCTCCATCATACATATAGGGAGTAATGTTTTTTACTCCATTATGTTATTTAAATGCTATCAAATATATTTTCAAGTTTGAATTGAAATTCCGTGACAGCTTATTCCGTGATCGAGAATCACGATGTGAAGTTTTTCTCCGAGGTAATAAAGCATTAACCCACTACATACTATGAATCAATAACTGAGCCAGCCCCCAACTGGGTTCTGATAATTCTAACTAACTATGGGGGTGGAAGACCGAAGGTTAGTGAATGGGGGAGGGAGGTTTAAACACCACCCCCTCAAACTCGAGTCCTAGGGGAGACAGAAAAAACGACGGATCGTGTTCGATACCTTGCAACAATAATTACTTAACTATTGCAGACATTTCTGTTTAGGTCAGATAAATATGGATGTCATGATAGGTCAAAACTGTTGCATAGCAGGGTTAGAATGTAAATTTCGCCTTTGGAGCAGCTTTTTTACAAAATAATTCCGATACTATCAATTTTCTTTTCCAGGGATCTTTAAAACCTTCTCCTCAGGAAGATTTGAATAATATTCAGTATGAACTTAAAGGTCGATCTCTAAAGTTGACCTGACCTTTCGCCAGGCCAAGGTCACCTTTAGTTTAGGCATTTTCATGAAGCATATGAAACGACCCCCAGTGGCGATACAAGCAGAATGAAATCAAAAGCAAAGCTCTATCACCATTCATTGTGAAGCTATTGGCCTAATTATGAAGCTTACGCAAATATTTTTATTAAACGTTTGCCATTTATTTTCCTTTTGAACAGTCAAAATTGAAATTGACGTTCCTTTTTTGTATTTTCGATATTTTTTGTCTCTTTAAATAAAGCGGCAGCGTCCCTTTTTCAGCTCTCAATTTACATTACCTGCAGCGATATTTCCGGAGACGGAGGACAAATCCAGTAATCCACAAACCCAGTATGAATGGGTAATGGGTATTAAAAAACATTAATTAGTATCGAAATTGTTTCTGTCACTTGCCCGCGCTTCTGCGTCCACGGGCGGCTAGCAGCATGTATGTTAGACAACGGAACGGATGACTTGCTATTCTAGCCCTGCGCCGGAGCGCGCAATAATTTTTTTAGTAAAAATTTTGCATTTCACGCTACAATCGCGGAATTAAAAGCACAAAATGACCAACGATCGTGTTTGTGGAACGGCTTCAAATCAACACTTGTAGTGGGGGTCATAAAATGCCCCAGACCTATTTTTCTGAGGTGGCCGGAGAATCGTCCGCCGCCAGAAAACGTTACTTGTCCACATTTGAGAGAATTTATAAGCGCGTCGATTGAATAAGACATTTTTAAAATCGGTCAATAAGTTTTGGATCTATAGGCTTTCAAAGTCAGACCATATTTGAAGCCGTCGCAATCACGCGGCGGCACCAGTTCGCCTGCACTGTAGACAATGGGTGGTGACGTTATAACGTCATATGACATAGGTTATATGTCAATGTCAAATCACATGAAGTTCAAGGTCACAGATCCAGGTCATTGACCCCTGTATTCTGGTCAGAGGGCATTATTTAGTATGATGTATGTACTGCAGTGACTTAATAGTTAACCCGCGCCCCGGTTGGCCTCCGAGCCACCTTCGCCCTGGTGGGGGTGTTCAAACACCCTCCTCGAACTTGGCCCCCATGCGGGATAGCGAAAAACGCGAAAGCTGGTGAATGGTTCATAAAAAATCATGAAGAAACTATACAGCCCATTTTTCGCTCAGGCCAATATTGAGGTCATGACAGGTCAAAGAAAGTGGTATTTTGAGTAAGTTTTTTGGCTCTAGCGTCTGACAGAAACTAGTTAGAATCATTTTAGGTACCATTCGCTTCCTCTTGTCACGGTGAATAAAATGATGTATAAAATGACCATACTAGGTCACAGCACAAAAATGACCTGATCTCAGGTCAGTCCAAGGTCACTTTTTGACATACCATAGTCAATATGCATATCAATAGACTTGCAATATCCTTCCAAACGCAGTGATATCAAAATAAAATCTGTATCATCATTTCATTCAAATTTATTGACATAAGTCTAAAAACTGCTTAATTAGGCCCAGATGACCTCTCAGAGGTAACAGGTCAAAAATTGCAGCATGAACCTGGAAAGGGGTCCAGAATACTACGCTTTGAAGAATATAAAGGTATTCTCAGCTGTATCTAAACAAATACAGCCCAATTTCTGTTCCCCAAGTATTTCCAATGGATAGGTCATGGTCCGTACTTGACCTTAGGTCCTCGAGGCGGCCCCATTATGTGGTATACGTTTCAATCCGAGAGATTCACCTTTTTTACTCATGCCACCTTAAACAAAATTGGAGGTGAGGTCACTTGACCTGCACTGGTGACCTGACCTGAGATGACCCAACCTTATAATTGTGGGAGGAAGTTGCGGATTTGATCAAGGATAAGGTGTGCCAAGGACGGCGGTGCTTCGCGCCACCGTTTTTTCGTGCCGCCGGAAAAGCCCGAGAGGGTGTTCAAACACCCCCCCACCGGGGCGAGGGTTAAGGCTGCTAAAGGTCAAGGTCAAAGGTCTATTTCAAGGTCAAACCCTCATTTCCCACCAAAGCTGCTATGGTGCCAGTTATATTTGTATGTTTTACGTCATAGTCATTGACCTTGAATGTCCTAGATTAAAAAAAATCAGAGAACATTTTCTGAGACCAAAAGCTATATGACCTCTATGACCTTAGTCCACCTTTAGTGTATTCATGGCCTTTTCCGCATAATCACGGCATTTCTTAATAGAACTCCAGCACCGCCCAGATTTGGCCTTTACGGTTTCGTTTGACCATGAAGGTATTGACCTAGGTGAATGAAACTTTGCAATTTTGCAATACGGTAGATCACCATTGCACCCATACATGCTCCAACGGGTGTTTTTCTAACTCTCTTGGTTTCTGAAATCTCAGGGGGGGCACTTTAGGACCTTTCCACTGTGCGTTGACGCCAGACCTCTCTCCACTGCGCGTGTTAAATATGAACTCTGCGATCGACTTTGAGCAATCCATGATCGCGGAAACACGGGCAAAAATTTAACAATGGCTTGTATGGATACTTTCATTATACACTATATATATATATATATATACATATATATATATATATATATATATATATATATATATATATCGTATTATATACTTTGATTAAGCCGCCCCAGTAGCTCATTTGGTGAAGCATTGGGCTCCGGCGCGCTGTTCAGGAATATGCAGTGGCAGTGCATGTCCAGGCTTGGGATCGATTGCCCTGAGACGCTCCGGCGCTCAATATTTTCCCGACGTAGCTCGGCTGGCAACTGGCTGGTGATAGGGTGACCTACGCGGGGCGGCCGTGCCTGTGATTTGTGGAACGTAAAACTTTAGCTTTGGAATTAAACCTCTATTGTGGGAGCTGCCTTCTGGTGGTGAGGTCGGTGTCTCCGTGGCGAGCCCCTTGATGACTTTAGGGAGACTCGGACTCGAAAAACCGAGCCGCGATCAACCTGGACAACATTTCTGACAAAAATATATCAAAGCTACCCTAGGGACATTTCATGTAAAAATGTAGGTTATTTGTTTTTTACGGGGCCAGAACCAACACTAGAGAGGTCTGGTATCTGGCAAGGGAGTATTCGGGATGAGAGCATCGGTCTGGGTCTCTGAGATCTCGCAAACCAAGGGTGTTGTAAAAACCACCACCTGAAGTTCTGTGAGTACTGTCAACATCTGCACAATACCAAAGTTTGATTAACCACGGTCCATATTTGTAAGGTCAAAATTTGGTTACAGAACCCTTGCGGAAACGAGAGGTACCAGCCGCTCTGGACACCTGCCCCCTAATTCTACAATCGAGAAGCAGATGCCACGTATAACAAAAACAGCCCGTCACTTTTCCCTCTGCTGATCACTCGTACAATTATGAAAAACGATCTATGGACCCGCACCCTTGAATGCGCCTTGTGGTCCATGATGGATCCCGCTTTGAGATCCCCAGTGATCCATGATGAATCCCACTTTGCGCCCCCCCTTGTGTGATCCATGATGAATCCCACTTTGCGCCCCCCCTGTCTGATCTATAATGGATCCCGCTTTGCCCCCCCCCCTGTGTGATCCGTGATGGATTCCACTTTGTGGCTCTCTTTTGATCCATGATGGATACCGCTCTGTGACCCCCTTGTGATGCCTTATGGATCCTGATTTGGAACCCTTTGTGATCCATGATGGATCCTGCTTTGAGACCCCCCATGTGATCCATGATGGATCCCACCTTGTGACCCTTAGTGATCGATGAAGTCGGATGTGATGTAAACCCTCAGAGATACATACATCTGATCCTCATGAATGACGCTCACCCGGAAATGAATATTTCTCTGCAAACGGGAGGGATGTCATTTATATGAGATAGGTTACCAGCTCAAAAACAATTTTTGCAGCAGCGTGCTTAGATATTGATGATTAGGAGGTGCCGGTAACCGTGCAGACAACACAGTCTGTTCTGTGTGGTCGTACATGTAAGGGCGGCATTGAAAATCACATTTCCTGTACAACTGACAGCATTTACATAATGTGTCAACCTTTCTTTGCTGGAGCGCAGAGCAAACTTAATGGGGGCCCCGTTGGGCGTGAAAGCACCCAGCCATAATTTGGTGCATCTACTACCTGAAAGTCGAATCCGGTGCCCCTGTTCCGTACAGTTTCATTTCCGCTCCCAATATGCATTTACAAGAAATACAGTAAGATTTTCTGTCTGAGTAGGGCCTGCTATTCAATAATTTTTTATATATACTGAAGTGGCACTAGCTTTACACGTCCATCAACTGAATTTAAGTATGGTAATCAATAAATAGCCACGTCTATTCCATGCCAAGTTCTGCAGGCCCTGATACTGGTGATGAAAATGTCATTACGTAACAGCAAATCCACACGTTGAAGTATACTAATTGATAGGTTACCAAATGATAAATATACTGTGAGTTACAACAGATTTATCATCAGAGACGGACTTTTCATACCGTACAGAACAATTAAACAATGTTCGAACGCCTGCCATTAAAAAAGGTAACGACCTGCTCGCAGATCACTCGCTCAATAACCTATATTATTCAATATGACCTTCCTGGGATACCAGGTTTACGCGAATAAAAGTACAATTTATACTTTCAAAACCGCAAACGATCCTTGTATAAATACTTCATTCTTGTAGATAAGTCATAACCAATGAGCTGAAAAACAACATACCTACAAAAATACATCACAGAATAAAACGACTAAAAAGCGCAGAGCACAGCCCAAAAATAACGAAGAGCCTGATTCCAAGCCAGGTCAAGCCCAGGCGTGGATATTTAACACGCGCATTGACGGGGGTCTGAGCCACCTTCGCCTTGACGGGGAGGCGGGTACCCCCCTCCCCAAGATCTCGAGAACCGCGCTAGGTAGCAAAAAACGATAAACGGCGTTGGATATCCCATCCACTTCCCCATCGAAAATATCCTAACCATTTTTTTGTCAGGTCACATTTAAGGTCACTAGAGGTAAAAACATGCCGTCATAGGAATAACATGTAAATTAAGTTTTTTCGGCCATCACATCTGAACAAGTAAAGATAGAACAAAAATATCTTAACTATATGAATCCTCACAGCAAGCCAAATCGAATGATATATAGTATGACCTTGCTGGGTCAAATAAGAATTTACCCTGACCTGAGGTCAAGTCACGGTCAAATTGGGCAAAATGCATATCATTAGAACCGCAATGACGAGACGAATCTAATGCAGTTAAAATAAACGCTCTATCTCTATTAATTACTAAGTTATTCAGTTAAAACAATGTTTCCCATGTATTTCCAATGAAGACGTCATGGCTCGTACCTGACCATAGGTCGTCGATATAAAACATATCGGAACATACTTTCTACAACTCGGTGGGGCCATTATGTGATATGAGTTTCAATCGGATAAGTTTAACTTGTTCCGACTTATGCTATCTTAAACTTTTTTTAGGTGAAATCACTTGACCTGTACTGTTGACCTGACCTGAGCTGACATAACTTTAAAATTTTGAAAAAAAGTTGTAAAAACGCACAGGGAAAAGGTATGCCAAGTGCCTACGGCGGCGCTACGCGCCGCCGTTTTTATGCTGTCTCCGAAAAACCCGAGGGGGCGGGGGCGGGTACCCGACCCCCATCAATGCGCGTGTTAAGCAACTCTCATTTGAATATTCAGCCTGGCTCATTAGCTCCACGAACTTTCACCTTGACCCTTAGCAACTCCCACACTATCACCATGCAGCGACAGCACACATACTTTTGGCACGTAGGGCCTGTTCAGCAATCATTGACCGAAGTCGTTCTCTCCCGCGTCCCTCCATTATTCAGACAGTTGCCGGGTAGCCGCTATCAACACCGATGGGAAAGAGCGCACGTCCCACCCAGAAGCACCTATGCGTCCAGCAGGCGGACCAACACCACCGACAGGTAAGCACCTGCCGACGGCAGTGCCGAGACGGCCAGACAAGAGCTGCTGCTGCTGTATAGATCAGAGCGGTGGATGACTTTTTCCTAACACAAAGTTCACCGGGGGCCAACGAATAACGATGGTACGCTTATGGACTCGAAAGGGTAGATGTTACCGCTCGAAAGCACATTGCTATTTTCTTTCTAAGGAGCTCTACTTTGTAGTTTAGCATTGAAGACCCAGTCACGGAGGCATAATAACATCAGAAAATCAACAGTCCTCGCCCGAGGAGGCACGGGGCAGCGGTTCTGCGGGAAAGGTACCTACCACCTCCACGTATACCTATACACCTTTCTACGTTGGCAAGCGATATGTTCTTCCATTTTGAAGTTTAAGAGTGACAAATTAAGAAGCGCATTGACGGGGGTACCCACCCACCTCGGGTTTTTTTGAGATTGCACAAAAACGGCGGCGCGTAGCGCCACCGCACTTGACATACCTTTTCTCTCATCATTTTACAACTTGTGTCAAAATTTTAAGTTTAGGTCATCTCAGGTCAGGTCACGAGTACAGGTCAAGTGACCTGACTCAAAAAATTTAAGATAGTCTAAGTCGAGACAGGGTGAACTTATCCGATTGAAACTCATACCACATAACGGGCCCACCGAGTTCTCTAAAATATGTTCCGGTATTTTTGATATCGATGAACGAAGGTCAGATACGAACCATGACCTCTCCTTTGGAAATACATGGGAAAATGTTTTTAACTGAATAACTTGGTAAAGGATGGTGATAGAGCGCTTATTTTAACTGCATTAGATTGGCCTGGTCAAATCCTTGATGTGACCTGACAAGGTCATATTATATATCATTCTATTCGGCTTGCTGCGAGGATTCATATCGTTCAAGTTGTTTTGCTCTATCTTTGCTTGTTCAGATGTTATGACCGAAAACCTTCATTTACATGTTATTGCTATGACGGCATGTTTTGACCTCTGGTGACTTGAAGGTGACCTGACAAAAATGGTTCAAATATATTCGATGGAGAAGTGGATACGCTGCCCAACGCCGTTTACCGTTTTTGGCTACCTAGCGTGGTTCTCGAGATCTTAGGGGGGGGCGGGTACCCGCTCCCCGCCGTCAAAGCGAAGGTAGCTCATACCCCCGTCAATGCGCGTTTTAATGAATGTCTCGATATTGAGTTGAAAATAATTGAAATACTGATTTCAAGCATATTATAATTATTTCTCACACACTGATTCAATAAAGTTGCGTGCAATAAGTTCAGTGCAATAAAGTTAGGTACTCTTCAGAGCTAAGACATTCCAAAAAGCAGGTCAGCACAATACAGGGAGAGGTGCTCCATTGCTTCAGTCTGATCACAGTTTTCACACAATGGGTCAGTTGCGAAGTCTTTTTTGATAAATAACTATCATCTGGTAGGTAAAATGTACCTGTAGGTCTAATTTCTAGGCTCGCTGTTGTTTTTTGCAGACTCGTTTATTTCTATTGACATTGCGAACATTTTCTGTCAATATACCTTCGGTTCCTTCAACTTCCCATTTTAGGCCTTGGAAATGATGTCATCCAGACAGTATGAGGAAAGTAATCACGGGCTTATGGAGTCAATACGGGCATACTTCCTTCCTACTGTCATGTTGTGGCTTACGAGCTGAGCGTTCCATTTTCCTCTTTTGTCGACCGACGGTCCCTCATCCCTACCTACCCTATTCCGAGTGTTTTACTTCCCTGTCTAAGAACAAAGGGTCGTTTCCATCGCTGGGTTCCGCAACCCCTCCCCCGGCTAGAAGATCCGTGGTGACGCATTTGCTCAGGATTATGCTGTTTAGATCAAGCAGTTAAATAATGACACAAAGTTCTAATCGTCGAGACCACAACCACTATAACTTTCCATGAGAACCGTACTTTCAAGCCAGGATGCTTTTTTTTTAACCCACTACCCATTGATTAGGTAGGCAGGAGTGCCCTTCCTTACCCGTGCGACCCAATAACTAAGGCTCCATAGGATTAGACAGTTAGGTATTATAACATTGTTAACGGGTCGCACCACTCCCCGCTCCAACTTTTTTATATTTTCCATGCCTAGGTTACATACATTGTTTAGAATATTTCCCCGTGCGCCCCCGAAAAGAATAGTAACACTAGTAACATTCAGGGAGTGCACGGGTACTACAGAGAGGGTATTAGTGGGTTAGTTATTAATAGGTAAAAACCTCTAGTGTGTTTTTAGAAGAGAAGAAGGTAAAAGTGAACATTATTTGGAGAAAAAAGTTAGTGATACCAACGGCCCATGCGTGCAATCTCAAAATTAATATCAGATTTCCTGCAATGTTTTATAGGCATCAATGAAGTAATTTCGTAAACATTTTTTTAACTGAATCTTTTCTAAAGGTACATCATTAATATCTGGAAAGATAGAGCAAATTACTTGGTTCCAAGCCTTTGGCGCCGAACATGAAAGTGAGAAGGATCTATAATTTGTGGTAGATAGTGGCACAGAAAAATGTTGAATGAGACGAGTATTATTGGAATCATGAAGCTGGAAAAGTGACAATATAGATATTGGCAAAGAATGCTTCAAAAATTTGGACAAAACTATGATTTTTTGCTCAATGACCAAGTCTTGTAGCTTCAGTAAGTTTAATTCAACAAAAGTTCATTAGAAGGATGAAAGAAAGGTTTTTTCAAGATGATTCTTAAAGCTCTCTTCTGTAGCCTGACCAGTTTCTGTAATTTAGATGGATAATTACTTCCCCAGATAACAGCACAATAGTTGAGATACGGGAGCACAAGAGCATTGTAAAGACAAAGAAGTTCTCGAGAATTTAAATAGTATTTTACTCTACTCATAATCCCAATATTTCTACTTAGTTGTGTTGCTATTTTGTCTATATGTGCTTCCCATTTCAAATTTTCATCCACGAGAATACCCAAATATTTCACTACTGGTTCCCTAGCAATTTCTACCCCGTTAAGTTTTACCTGAATATCATTTATCACATTTCTTGAGTAAATTTGGAAGTGGGATTTGTCAGGATTGAGTGAAAGACGATTTGAAATGAACCACTGGGTTACTTTTGACAAAACAGCATCAATTTTATTTTGAAGAACCTTAGAATTTTCTCCTGATATGATTATAGCCGTATCATCAGCAAAGTGATAAAATTTAGCAAATTCAGAGACTCGATACAAATCATTTACATAAATAATGAACAGGAGCGGGCCAAGAATTGAGCCTTGTGGGACTCCCATCAAAACCTTTTGGAAATCTGAGCATTTCCCATTAATTTTTGTTACCTGATGTCTGTTTTTCAAATAAGAAGACAGAATGTCATAAAGCTTACCACGGATTCCAATATGGTTCATTTTTGTCAAAAGAATTTCGGAGCTAACGGTATCAAATGCCTTTTTAAGGTCCAAAAATATTCCACATGAAATTTCTCCCTTTTCAAGTCTTTTGGTAACCGTGTCATACAGATGAGAAATTGGCATATAAGAACTATGCTGTTTTCTGAATCCAAATTGTAGGTTGTATAGAATGTTATTTGATTCCAAATAGTCTACAATTTGTTGATGTATTAATTTTTCAAGTATTTTTGAAAGTATTGGAAGTACAGATATTGGACGGTAGTTTGTAAACCTATCCCTCTCTCCGGACTTATAAATTGGTACAATACATGCAATTTTCAGTAACTCTGGAAAAGTTCCTGTAGATAAACAAATATTAAAAAAATAAGTTAACTGATGAATACATCCCTGGTAAGTACCTTTCAAAATTTCGGATGAGATATTGTCTACTCCTCCTCCAACATGATTCAAGGATTTGATAATATTTTCAACTTGCTCAATATTTGTTTCTAAATTCCTATCGAATATTTCATATGAGGGCGGATCTAAGTAGTCTATTGCGCTGATATCTGGAGAAGGAATTTTACTTTCCAAAGCAGTTGCAATTGAGCAAAAAAGTTATTAAATCCATTTGCAATCTCCTGTCCCTTAAAGGCGACATCGTCCCCATTCTTCAGTACAGATGGAAAAATTTGACTTTTGCTATGTTTCTTATTTATTAAGCTATTTAGGAGTTTCCAAGTTTCATTTCCATTTCCCTTATTTGCTTGAAACGAGTCTCTATAATATTTATGTTTTGCCTCCTTTATTACATTGGTTAGCATGTTTCTATATCTTTTATAAGTTTGTTCCATTTCATTCAATTCATTATTATATTCATTACTATGCTTAGCCTTTTTTAGTATAAGTTTTTTGAATAGCTTGTTTTTATGATTTATTCCTGCCAAAATCTGTTGAGATATCCAGGGTTTCATGGGAGTTCTTCTTCTTTTAGGTGTAAATGTTTTAGAGAAAGCATTTATCCCTTTCTTATATGTATCAATTAAGATCCCACATGCAATATTGGGATCAGTTATAGTATTAAAGCTTCTAAGATTAGAAGCAACAAAATCTTCTAGCTGATTAATCTTGGTTTTGTCAAAGAATGTTATGTTTTCTTGGCATTCATTTTTAGTTCTTGGCATGCTTAATGTCATAAAAATTGGAAGGTGGTCTGAAATATCGTCAATAATTACACCAGACTGATTAACGCGAGCGATGTCATTGATAAAGAAATTATCTAATGCCGAGGGATTGCTACAACCTATCCTCGTCGGTTTTGAAATAGCTGGTAGAAAATTATATGCCGCCATTTGATTGAAAAGTTTCATCGCATCACTATCTCCAGGGAGTTTCCAAAAGTTAAAGTTAAAATCACCTGCTATAACACAAAGCTTATTTTGGTCTACCAAATCTAGAATGTTCTCAAGTTTTTCCAAAAACAGGCTGTTATTATAACAGGGAGGTTTATACATTTCGCCAAAGATAAATGTTGGCATATTCTGGACTGATTTTTGTGATATCTCAACAAAAGTGGATTCTTTATATATGTTCTCAAGATCTGTTCTATGTTTGCATTCATATTTATTGCTGACATATAGTGCTGTACCACCTCCAATTTGATTAGCGTCTCTACTAGATGCGAACATAGTAGGGGAGGTCCGTGCAAGAGTACGCACTTAACTTTCCAAACGCCTTGACTTTTCTCCTATAAGTCTACCAGCTAAATTTTTTATGTGGTTGTTTAGCCTGAAGAATTGTCTATGTATGGTCCATGTTTCAACTCGATGTCTCTGAAAGGAACTCACCATGAGCCTATCAAAAATAAAAAGTCACGTGCGTACTCTTGCCGGAGTGAGTCGGTAAGAGTACGCAAGAGAGGAGGCTGGAGTACGCATTGAGGCCCCGCTGTGCTCTAGGTGCATAGGCCATGTCGCGAAGTCTGTTGTCGCCAAACTAGGCAATTATATGATTTGATATCGTTCTGAATATACAAGAACTATGCTGCAACGTTTGGTTTTCTAAATATGAATTATGGACTGTGTTCCGAGCGAAAACTAAATTTTCCTATCTCTTAAGCATGCGTACTCTTGCCCAATGGTTTACTGCGTACTCTTGCCGAACATGCTCCCTTGGGAAGAAAGTCTTCATAAACATGTTGGCAGGCGTTTTAGCGTGAGCTTCGGTCCTGGAGCACATGCCTAGCTCAGCTTTCTTACTGATGACAGACCGTAATACAATACTTTAGATAATAGAAGCATGGTCTAAAAGTTTACCCAGTTAAGAAATATTACTTCAAGGGTGCCCAGAAAGTTATTTTGCTCTGTACTCCCGCAGAAAGAACAGGAGCACGTTGAATTTTGGTGTGCAGCCTAGGCACTAAATTTGCTTTTTTATGCCAGGGTATCCACCATCTCAGTGGTTGCTAAGGAACCAAAATAGCTGCTGCGTACTCTTATCTCCTGCGTACTCTTACCTGCCCTTACCCTATAGCCCGAAAGTTCAAAGTATTGTTCAATTTCTTGTTTAAGCCATGTTTCTGATATAGAAATGATAGACCACTCATTCCCAGATCTAAGTAGGAGGTTTTGAATCTCATCGAATTTATTTTTCACTGACCTAGCATTTAAGTGGATGATGGATAAACTCGCATTTGAGGTAAAAGAAACTGGTAATTCACAAAATTTACACTGTGAAGAAACTTCAACAAATGAGGAGTCCAGATCATTCTCTAAAAAAGCAAATGTATAGGGGTTACGCTCGCCAATTGATGTTATTGTTTATGTAACATTTTGGTCTCTGAGGAAAAATATTTTACTACAAGTATCGAAAACCAGGAAGCCGACTAACTCCACACAACAGTAAGCAGTCAATGAAAGGCAACCAGATAAGCCTCCAAAAAGTATGATAGGGAGAAAGGGGTAAAAACAACTATATGCAAAGGAGAAAATTCCCACCATGACTATATCGAATTTGGGGCAAGCAACAGCGACAGCAACGAGGAAGCCCAAAGGTGCTCAGGTTGGACCCCACCACAGTTAAATCAAAATTGTTAGTTTTTCAGATGGCAGTGATCCCAATATTTGCCTCCACAATAAGTCAATAGACCATGAAGAACCCCCTTAAACAGGAAAAACTAGAAAAAACGTTATAACTTGATATACAATTTAGGTTATACACTTCCTAACCTGGAACACCAAATACTCTGCTGAAGCGCCCATCATAAGCTATTTAGTAATTGAGAAAAAAATTAAACATTCCTAGTACAATCACTTCCTGACCGTCCCAAGCCGAGAGCTAGCAAAAGCCAACACCAACCACCAAGCCAGCACGGGAGTCCACAGATCCATTTAAGCATATTTAGGGGAATAAATTGTACAGCTTCAGAGAACTTAATGTGCAGCCCTTCACTTTCCAGCCATGGGATTACAATGCAATTCAACTTGCACAATCCACTTCTATCATCTTGTATACAACATGCTATGCATTATGCATAGTTTGATATCCAGGCAGAATTCCCAATTGAAATTTCAATGTTCACCGAAAAAACAAGGTGAAAGTTTTACCTCAAGCAAAGGCATTTACAGACCCCAGTGTCCACATTAAAAAGTTAAAACCGGTACATAGTACCCATATCTCGCACTCACTCGCTCACACACTCGACAGTACATCAACGTAAGTCCAATAGCTCACTGGCAGACTCGATATTACGCGACATAGGAGCTCTGCCAGTTAGATGACAGACCCCTGTATGTATATGTATGTATAATGTACAGACAGTTGAGTGCGACTCTGTCTGGTGCCACAGGTTCCCATAGTGGAAGTAAGCCCCCAATACAGCGGCCAGTCCGCTGACCGCCGAGCCAAGATGGCGTCCCCGTCATACGTGAAACAACAACACATGGTTTCAGGTAAGTTCTAATCCGTGCGTAACGCACTTGTATAAATGCTCGTCATATCGGTGAGCCAAACTGGCGATTTTGGTTAATTCTCGCTGCCCTGTGCCGAGGCGTCAGTGATTAAGGATCTGATACATAGGGGGTCATGGTCCCCTGCTCCGGCATCTGGGCCCATGATGGGTGCTATAGCGGTAGCTTCCATGCAGGTGATGGGAAATCATTCGACAGTTCTGGCCTCCATATAAATGTGTCATAAAAGTTGTGGGCGGAAGGGGCTATGAGTTTTTCACACTTTTCTGAGTGAAAACTGCCATCTCTAAATCCAGAAGGAGCAATACATTTTATGCAATTAAAATTAAAGGAGGCGTTGTTGATACTCGTCATCTTGGCGCCACTGTCGCCCCTCTGTCACTGGCATAGCTCATCGCTTGGACAACCTAATGGTGCCAGTCTTGGTATCGCACCTCGGGATGTTAACGGCGTCTCTCGCAAATGTATGGAAAGACTGGCCCTCTGCGGGTTTCATCACGGAGCTTCTCCTTAACTCAATCTTGGGGGCTTGCTTTACCTCTACTTTTCTGTCTGGTAATACTTCTTCGCTCTACCCTCTTTTTCATAATTCGAGCTCTGTGATGCAAGTAGCCAAATGTGTATTAGTCTCTGAGTATGATGAGCTGTGCTGTGCGCGTTTCCGCTGCTGTCCTGAATGCCAGCCTCAGCAGCAGAGTGAGGGCTAACGTCATAGTGGGACGATGTGATTCGCAAATATCTACGATGAAATGATTGATGTTATTGCAAATATACTCCCTTCCCTCTGGGTGTGATGCCCAGTGGGAAAAACGAAAAAAACGTCTTCTGATTTGGACTGATTTGTTGTCTTTGTTGTTGTTTGGGGTTTTAGGGCGCCTCGACTACTAGGTCATTTTGCGCCCATCTTAGCGTAAAAAGCAAAAATTAGTGGTAGTCAGCTGTAACCATTCAAAACATATCGAGAATGAAAACTAAGTGGATCAGCCAACAACTTCTAATGTGACGAACCAATTACCCAACACTGACTAGGTCTCCCAGCTCCTGCCGTCGAACATTTCAGATACACACCAGACTGTACTCGTGTTCCACTCTGCTGGTGGTCTGGCCATTCGTTCCGGGTATCCGAGACCCTTAGGCGGAGAGCGACGCACGAAAGTAGTGTCCCTATCCATGTAGGCCTCTCTGACTCTCGGCCCCGGATGCCTACCATCACTAGCGGGGGATGGGCGCGGCACATCCTGCCAGACGTGCTGGACGTTTCCGATACTCTCGGTGGATCCCGAGTGCAGCCTTGGTTGAAGAACCTCTTTTTGTACCCTCGGTACCGCAATTCGCTTTCCCTTTGAATCCCGAAACACCAAATCTGTTTCCTCTTCTCTGTCTTGGGATTTTCTTTCCTCGAAACATAGGTTTGGAGAGGAGAGCCTGCGCTTTCCTTCACGGGTGCCTGTGCTCAGGTGGTCCCTGCCTGTTGCTTTAGCGGGAGGTGTTGGTGGAGGCGGGGGTGGTGGAGGGTACGGCGGCGGCATTAGCCCCGTGTCCCCGCGACCTGGAGATGAAACGGCTTCACCACGCTCCTTGCGCATACGACCCTTTGGAGGCGCCGACGAGGACCGCTCTGACCCATACCGCTTGGTAAACACGTCTGAGGGTGCTGTTGTGTTCGATTGTATGGGAGTCTGTGGTGTTGAAGATTTGTCGGTGACAGGGGTGGATACCGTAGTTTCTGGTTGTTTGTGTGTGGATCCTAAGCTGCGAGCCGCAGCAGGATGTACCTCTGTGCCTGAAGAACTAGTAGTTGTTTGATTGGCTCGTGCACGTTTTGCTGCAGGATGATCTTCCCACTGTTTTGCTGCTTTCTTAGTCTCAGTCACTGGCTGTTCCCTACTTCTGTCAGCTCCTGCATTGTCCTTGGAGGAACCTAACCGTTGTTGTTGTAGTGTGACGTGCGCTACCGTTAGGGGTTCCTTGGCTGTGGATGTCTGAGTACCCCTTTCGGCTGTGTGTTTGCTCAGATCCTCTGGCTTCGAACATGTCACTGGCAATGACACGTTCTCTGTGAAGCATGTTTGGGTGCTCTTTTCAGCTCTGAGCCTGGTTGGCACGTCAGACTGGGCGTCACCGGGTGTACAGGTGGGGGTAATAGTCTGTGGGGTCAGACCACCGAATAGACCCATGAAATCGCGGACAGATAGGTGCATAATGTCTCGCATGGTCGAGTCTACACTGAGTGATGACTGTAATCGTCCCGACTCACCCACGAGAGCGTCGCGGAAAGTGGAGCTCTTTGTGGTCCAAACTTCAACAGCTGGTTCGGAGGAACCAGGAGACCTGCGGTGATTGTCTACTCGCGCTCCAACTTCTCCGGAAGCCGTACCCAGAACCTTAGCCTTCAGCTTCTCTCTCTCGGAGAGAAACCTGGAGCACGAGCGTGACCATGCCTCGTGGTCCCCTTTACATGCAGTGCATTTTGCTTTGTTCGCAGTGCACGCGGTGGAGGTGTGACCTTCCTCCGAGCACCTTGCGCATCGCTCTTTTCCCTTGCATGATTTTGCGACGTGGCCATACCCTTGACACCGGTAACACCGTATTGGGTCCGGAACGTACCGACGTACGCGCACTGAAAGCCAACCAATACGCACTGCTCGAGGCAGCTCCTTGCTGTTGAATGTAAGGACATAAGTGTTAGTGGCAACTAGCTCGCCGTCCTGCCTCCTGTTCATCCTACGCACCTTGATCACCCCTTGCTCCTCCAGACCAAGCAAAACATCCTCCTCCGCTGCGCCCTCGAGCTCGCGGCAGGTAACAACGCCCAAGGCGTTGTTCTTCGTCGGGTGTAAAGCTACAGAAACCGGTACCAACACCAGAGATTTATCTTTCCCTACAAAGATGAGCTGCTTCGCCACCAAGAGATCACACGTTTCCTTGTCCGACGACATGACAACTTCAAGTTTTGTTTCCGAGTGTCGATAAACATGGCTTGCAGTCCCGAATTTCGACACAGCCTGGATGACCTGGAAGGGGTTCATCTTGTGACTGCCCTCAAGAGTCACCATCAGAACTCTAGGAGAAGTTCTGTCTCCCGCAGGGGAGGAAGAACCCGTCGGTTGGACCGGAGTGTTGGAGGTTGTGCTATTTTGAGACGCCATAGTGATTTCATTTACCTTCAGCCCCCCGGGTTGCCAGCTGTCAATAGCTGGACCCGGGGGCTGGTACAGTGCCTACGGGGGCAGGTGCGCCCGTCTCAGAGAGGCGAGAGATACTCACACAACCCCTCCGATCAGAACGCACCCACCCCCTTGACGCCATCAGCTCAGTGGGCCGGCAGGGCCATGAGTCGGGACGAGGCAAAACGCGGCAGCCCTCACGCAGCGGGGACTGCGGTCAACCAGGCGAGCGCAAAGGTCGGGGTCTCGAAAAACGACGGTTTCCGAAACCCCGGCCCGCGTCAAGCCCGGCAAGAACTATCACAGTCCCCACCGCGAAGGGCGCCGCGCCGCACGCCCGAAACATAATCCCCCTTCCCAGCTGGACCGAGCGACAGTGCCCGTAGACACTGCCGCGTAGCTAGGCCGCCCGCGGCAGCCTACGGACGGCTTACCCCCGGTTGGATCGAGATATCTGGGCCAAAGGGGGCGTGTTGGAGCCCTCGGGACTGACCCGCCCGAGGGGGACCTCAACCCCCCAGGATCCCGTCAACCTCGTCGCCGGGGCACGAGATAGGCCTCGAGTGGGCGCCTTACACCCATAAAAAAGCCGAAGAAGGCAAATAACTGTGGGACTAATAACTAAAGCGTAAAAAGAGGACAGAAACTAAAAATAATCAACAAAATAAGAAAACAAAAACAAACAGGAGCTACATACTGGGAGGTGCAGGACAGAACTGACCCGATCCAATACGGTTACCGACCAGGTAACAAAGGGCCCGTAAGGCAGCCATCAGCATCGCCGCGGATCTCATCACCAGAGCCACCGACGACAGACGCCGACTCTAACCGACCGAAGTCGGAAGAGGCGGCGGCCGTCGGAGGGCTAGAAAAGATGTATCCGCGGCGATGCGACAAAGTGCCTCCCAAGGCTGACTGGGGCCCCGGGCGCGTCACACCCCGTTGCTCCAATCTTTACTTGCCGGACGAATCCGGAAAGTGAAGATCAGTCCCTTGAGGGGGATTTGTTGTCTTTTGCCCATGCTTCCTACACAAGTTTTGAGGTCAGTGCAAACCTGGCTGAAGGCAGAGCAGTCCAGGGACATGGACAACTGGACCCTGTGGGGGTCCAGTTGCTATTACCGGACTTGGTTCCTACGTGTGGGCAAGACAGCATAGTCAGAAAAATGTTCCGGTATGTAATTGTGCTGTGTTGCCTTTCTCCGCCATGTTGGACCAGCACTTTTATATGAGGGACAAATTGGATGCAATTAAAACATATTTCGTGATTCCCGTTGCAGACAGATAAGCAACAGGAACGGTCAACTTTCAGCAACGGGAAACCACCATTCGCGCGCCTTGTTTTTGTTTTAAATGTCTTAAAAACTTGAGAAAGTTTCAGGGTGTTGATAATCAAACTTGTCGAAGCCGTTTCAACACCAGAGACTATAACGTCATGTCATATTTCATGCAATAAGAAAGTAACCAGTAATTCAGCAGCCCGGTCGGCAGGGCTGGCTCTGCTGGCGGTGCTGGGGGCGGCGGCGGCGGTGGACCCCTCCAGCTGGCCAGAGGACACCTGCCAGTGCACTGCCAACGCCAGCGTGACCGGCCTCTGTGCGCCAGCCACCTTCTACCCGCCCGACATCGCCGCCGAGGCCTGGGAGAGCATCGGCGACCAGTACGTCACCATCGTGAGTACTGGGAACAGGCGGACGGTGATGAATGTCCACCTGAGCTGAGCCGCTTCTGAAGAGTCTGGGCAGGAGAGATGGCATAGATACGCTGAAATTCGACTCATTTCTCTCAACACTAAAATTAACGAAAAGTAATTCAGAAGAAAAAGAAGGTGAATACAGCGTGTCACGGATGGCGAATCACTGTTAGCCTGGCAGTGCCCAAGGTGCATACGGCCTATTCAAGCCAGAACATCATTTCCTATCGCCTAACATGCGAGTTTTCGCATAATCCGTGTATCTAAAAGATATCCAAGACAAGAGCTTATCACTTACACAGTATTATGCTTGAACGAGTTATTTGCTCTTCGATGATGATCCAAGCCATCACTCAGCGTCGCGCTTCTGTCCCAGCTGAGCGACAACTCACTGACAGCAGAGCAGCGCTCCGTCCGGTACGCACCCCTCATCAGTCAGACCGGGCTGACCGAGGGCAACTTCACCTGGTACGCCACCAAGTACGCCGCCCTCAAGGCGATCCCCTCGCCGCAGTGGCTGGCCGACACCTTCAGCTACTGCTCCGTTTCTTACGGAGATGACGGCTTCACGCCCTGCCACTGTCGAGGAGGTGAGAGGGAAGCCATTCTGAAGCAGGAGTGTGTCTGGGTTGGATGGTTGCGAGTCTTGTAACGCGGTCTTATACGAACGAATGAAAAACATGTACATAGATCGCTGACAGCAGAGCAGCGACACAAATTTATCGCCTTTGGGAGCACTTGTCTCCTTCTCCCCGTGAAGGCCTACATTTGCCAGCGCCTTCAGCATGCAAGACTGAAAGGAGTTTCATACACAGTTTGATCGTCATTCATACTCTTATGAGCGAGATTAAGTACTGCAAGCACATCATCATGACTATTTTATAGAAGCGATTGCCTTCTACACCAGCATTGTCCGTCTTATCTTTGAGGGCGTGTCCAGCTCAGCATTGGGTGTAACTGAGTGATGCATAACCGCGAATGCTCGCGTCAAGGCTGGATATCTCTTCTCGACCCAAGGGGGGAAGAGTCCTGGATGAGTTAACGCTGGCACGGCAATAGAAACCCTATGCAAAGCCTATGGAAGACCCAAAATCCAGGAGGAGGGTCCTGACTCCCCAAACCCCAGGATCTCCATCCATGGCTCGAGCCACGAGTAAGAACTACCGCGCGTCTGCGGGTTGCTGCAGGAGGCGTAGTCGAGTTCAAGCTGAGCGCCACAGAACCGGTGCCAATCGAGTTCCTCACGGACGCCGATGCCGCCAAGGCAACCATCAACCAAGTGGTAAGACGAACGGGTACGCACAGCTCTGCTTTGTTAATCGGCATCTAAATTGTACCAGACCGAAGTCCGATTTCCTAGACACCTGTGAGTGTTGTGATTTTCTTTTCAGTAAAGGTGGAGGTTTTCGGACTGGATACAAGGATTCATTCTTGCCGAATCCAGTGGCATGGGTCATCCGCACGACACACTGTCCGCGTGGGTCTGGACTGGAACTAGTGGAGTTATATTGCTGATCCTCTTGCTGATCTGCGGGCAAGCTGTCCGCAGAGCTGGAGCTGTGGTTCTGTTGCTGATGCTGTCGCTGTATGTAGCTGCGGGCAAGCTGTCTGCAGAGCTGGGATGTGGTTCTGTTTCTGAGCCTCTCGCTGTCTGCAATGCTGTCTACAGAGATGGGACTGTAGTTCTGTTTCTCAGTCTCTCGCTGTCTGCAGCTGCAGGACAAGCTGTCTGTAGAACTGGGGCTGTGGTTCTGTTGCTGATCCTCTCGCTGTCTGCAGCTGCGGGACAGGCTGTCTGCAGAGCTGGGGCTGTGGTTCTGCTGCTGATGCTGTCGCTGTATGTAGCTGCGGGCAAGCTGTCTGCAGAGATGGGACTGTAGTTCTGTTTCTGAGTCTCTCGCTGTCTGCAGCTGCAGGACAAGCTGTCTGTAGAACTGGGGCTGTGGTTCTGTTGCTGATCCTCTCGTTGTCTGCAGCTGCGGGACAGGCTGTCTGCAGAGCTGGGGCTGTGGTTCGGGGCGGTGGCGGTGGCCAACCACAGGAACGGCAACAGCGGCGACACCAGGGTCACCCTCCACCTGACGCTCACCACCAGAAACAAGGAGCTGATGGAGGCGGTCAGTTCCCAGCAGAAGCCCAGCATTCGCACTGATTCAGTGCGATGAAAATATCAGAGCGTGAAAAATGGTGGTGTTAAATTACGTTTCTTTCCCTTGCCACACTATTAATTCGCATTATAGCTATAAATCAAGTTTCTTACACGGACCAATCATTGAATATTTGAGCTTAGGGGCGCGCCAACCTGAGAGGTCACATAGCACCCATATCAATTTTCTTCTGCCAAAGCCTATAACAGCGTCTAGCTGTAGAACAGAGGAAAGTTCCGTCTGTAGCAAAATAAGATTTTCATTTAAAAGAGAATCTTCCACATTGCAGTTGTCATCACTGGGTGGATACGTAGTCATGGATTTAAATAGGTTAGCCGCGCCGCCAGGCGCCCGGCACGTGCCAATCATTCGTGGCTATACGTAGATAAGGGCCACATCTGAGTAACTGTCACTTTTGCATTGTTCTGCAGCAATTTTCGGCGCTGGAGAGCCTGCTGAGCGCGGCTGGCACCATCACCACCGACGACGGCTCCAAGTCCGTCATCCTCGGCGACTCCAACCTCGAACCCAAGGGTAGGACCAGGGCTGGTGAAAAATTCCAGACGGTACAGCTCAGAATACCCGATAAATGTCAACTACAATAACGAAGATGCGTTGATGCACTGCGTTCATCTAGCAGGCTAGACGGCAGTTTTCAACGGCTGCCTTCGACCACTTTAACTTCGCATATATGTAACACCATAGATAAATGTTATGCCAACCAAGATTTGCCAGAATCTAGCACTTTCTCCCCTATGTGTCATACCTATGCTCCCCATACGCCGTCTTCCATGGTGAACTAAACGGACCTCTTCGTCCTTTTAGTTCACCAGAGTTCTTTTAGTTTTTAGAGTCTGGTTCGGCGTCGGTTCGGCGCTGACAGCCGAGTCTGATTCGGTGTCAATTCGGCGCTGACACAGCCGAGTCTGGTGCGGCGCCAGTTCGGCGCTGACAGCCGAGTCTGGTTCGGCGTCAGTTCGGCGATGACAGCCGAGTCTGGTTCGGCGTCAGCTCGGCGCTGACAGCCGAGTCTGGTTCGGCGTCAGTTCGGCGCTGACAGCCAAGTCTGGTTCGGCGCCAGTTCGGCGCTGACACAGCCGAGTCTGGTGCGGCGCCAGTTCGGCGCTGACAGCCGAGTCTGGTTCGGCGTCAGTTCGGCGATGACAGCCGAGTCTGGTTCGGCGTCAGCTCGGCGCTGACAGCCGAGTCTGGTTCGGCGTCAGTTCAGCGCTGACAGCCGAATCTGGTTCGGCGTCAGTTCGGCGATGACAGCCGAGTCTGGTTCGGCGTCAGCTCGGCGCTGACAGCCGAGTCTGGTTCGGCGTCAGCTCGGCGCTGACAGCCGAGTCTGGTTCGGCGTCAGCTCGGCGCTGACAGCCGAGTCTGGTTCGGCGTCAGTTCGGCGCTGACAGCCAAGTCTGGTTCGGCGCCAGTTCGGCGCTAACACAGCCGAGTCTGGTGCGGCGCCAGTTCGGCGCTGACAGCCGAGTCTGGTTCGGCGTCAGTTCGGCGATGACAGCCGAGTCTGGTTCGGCGTCAGCTCGGCGCTGACAGCCGAGTCTGGTTCGGCGTCAGTTCAGCGCTGACAGCCGAGTCTGGTTCGGCGTCAGTTCGACGCTGACAGCCGAGTCTGGTTCGGCGTCAGTTCGGCGCTGACAGCCAAGTCTGGTTCGGCGTCAGCTCGGCGCTGACAGCCGAGTCTGGTTCGGCGTCAGTTCGGCGCTGACAGCCGAGTCTGGTTCGGCGTCAGTTCGACGCTGACAGCCGAGTCTGGTTCGGCGTCAGTTCGGCGCTGACAGCCAAGTCTGGTTCGGCGTCAGTTCGGCGCTGACAGCCGAGTCTGGTTCGGCGTTAGTTCGGCGCTGACACAGCCGAGGCTGGCAAGCGTGCTGCTGCCTGACACAGCCGACCCCGCAGTGCTGCAGTGTGCCGACCTGCGGCCACCCTCCGACCTGCCAGACGCGGTCTCCACCACGCCGACAGAGCCGGTAGTGGCCGGCGCCGGCGTCACATTCACCTGTCCGGTGGGTCAGAAGTTCTCCAGCGGCCAGACCAGTGTCTGGCGGGCGTGCGGCGCCGACCAGCAGCTCCAGCCTTCCGGCGGCGACCCGCTCACCTGCGTCGATGGTAGGTGCCGCCAGACGGCCGCTCACCTGCGTCGATGGTAAGTGCCGCCCAACGGGAGCTTACCTGCGTCGATGGTAGGCGCCGCCCAACGGAAGCTTACCTGCCTGTTCATCTCAAATTTGGACATTCGTATGTACAAACCCAGCTTTGTGGCTAAGAATTTCTCGTCCGGTAACGCTAACCAGTTTCAAACACCTTACATGTGTAAGCTCATGTTTTAGCGCCTTTCAGGTTTTGTGGCAAGCGTGCTATTGCTAGTTGCACGCAATGTAAAGCACCAGCGAAGCGATTCGAAATTGAGGCTCGCAAGGCCACGCGGATGAAGTTTTCACCGGTGTAGCGGACGCATGCATTGTCATGTGTTATTTTGTCGGCAGAATCCGCGACAGTGGCCACAACGTCAACAGCAGCTCCTGGTGAGAAAAACTGGTGTAAAAGCGTTACAAAACACTGCCAGTTTATACCACGCTCAGACTAATTAGCCACGAACAGCTCGAGCCTGGCTCTTTATAAGTAATAAATTTATAAAGTTAGATTAAGTAGACTATTCCACAAACCTTCTGAGTTCTAAATCTAAATGTGCGATACATTTTTCCCGATTCAACGCAAATACCTACATATTTGCATCAATATTAAGTAAAAACATCCATTAATACGAATTCCTTTTTTGCAGCTTCCAGCTCCACAACCTCGGTAAGAAAGAAGTCATACAAGGCCAACATGCACATTCAATACCTAAATCTATATCCATCAAATTTGTTTTGAAATACCCCAAAGTTTTCGCTTCCCCCTCGTGAACCTCATTTACACTTCCCAGCCCCAGCCTTCATAAAAATCACCTGAATACACTGCTTCTCCGAACTATTACCAGGACTCATGGTTTAACTATTCAAGAGCAGACTGATTTTATAAGATAAGAGAACGGATGATTCAGCTCAGAATACTATCATACTGATAAAGGTGAGTGAAGAAAGGCCAAAGGAGGGGGGGGTGATGAACCGTTCAGGCCTTTCCTAGACCAAATTAGGGGTAATTCCTTCGTATTTTCTTTTATTGCTTCTAATCCAGAGGTAGCAGTGTTCACCCTAGATGTACTGCGGGCATGAGTCCCAAGACCCCTATGTCCAGGAGGAGGGCGGTGTGTGAAAACCTTCCTTAACATATATCTATTACTCTTGGGATTTCAATTACACACCACCTATTTCCAATTAGGTACATACATACATATTTCACGGCACAGTAGACGGCCGTCTCAGCAGTATCTAATCGACTCTGGCCGAGACATCAGCCAAATTAAAAACTGTATGCTTGTGGTTAATTCAGTGATCGCGTTCACGAGGGGAATGTTTTTATGGAATGTAATTTATGTCATCATAGAGGTAAAACAATCACCTCTGATGGGCCGACTCAGTCCTAGTGCTGAACTGGGGGTGCTGCACCGGCGTTGGACTGTACAGAATAATCTAAGCAGGGGAGAGAACACGGAGCCACAAAAGGGGCAGCTTCCGAGGGCAGTAGTCAGTGGCGGATACAAGGGGCTAGGAGGACTCAACCCCCCTCCGAAATGTCCGATCGCCTATGCTTAGCCGGAGGCTGTTACGAGGCAATGGCGGGGGATGTTCGAGCCCTTTAACCATCCTCCCGAAGAGAAGTCCTAGACCCGCCACTGGCAGTAGTGCATTATTGCACGACATACTACAAATTGTACTAGAAGGACCACAACCATCCAGATCAATGAAAAAACTGCTTCAAACAAATAATTAAAAGTAACAATGTAATTTGACGGGTATATCAGCGTCTTCCTTTATTTGATAGCGGGAGCCCGGGCACTCCCGGTGAAGAAGCTGACACCCCATCAATGTCAGGACGTAGTGGCCCAATGCACTTTTGGCATCAAAGGGAATGTGACGTGACATGTTTATAATGATGGATAAGGACTGACTCACGTCTGCCGAGCATGCTAAAACAACCTGGATTCGATACTTAACTGATCCTAAATAGAGTTTGTAGAGCAATGAGTATGTTTCTGAACACGCAACTCTGCACCACCGGTCCACTCTGTGAACAAGTGATCGCTGCGAGAATATGGAGGGAGCAGGAGGCGAGTTGCGGAAGAGGTAGAAATCCGCTCAAGTAACACTATATATTTCTGGTCCAACGGCTAGCTCTGGGACAACCGAAATATGAAACCAGCGGATTTTGGCAAGATCATCAAAAAGTACTGATATTTCAGTTGAAATCTCCCGTGGCGCCAGGTTCCCTTTAAAAAGTCACTCCCATAGCTTGAAAAGTTTGAAAACCAACGAGTTCACACCCTTCTTAATTAAGGGTGTTTGGGGCTTCAGGGTGCACCAAACTCTGCGACCTACGGCGCCTCTCTCATCTAGAGGCGGTACCCTGCTCTCCTACTGCCCGCAAACAACCGGCACAGGATCTTGGGGGGAAGAAGAGCCCTGCCTCAGTTGTGCCTTGCAAACAATGAACCTTCTTCTTACGCGCTTTTCAGGCCTGTTAAAAAGGTCTCCAAGCAGGCGCTCGGCTGATTTTTATGAAGCTTTCAGTTTTGACACTCAAGTTCTTATTTCTATCCAGGACTACTTCGAAGGGGCCGGTCTTTCTTTCGATGTCCACG
Organism: Lepas anatifera; assembly: GCA_034440635.1. Classification (NCBI taxonomy): domain Eukaryota; kingdom Metazoa; phylum Arthropoda; class Thecostraca; family Lepadidae; genus Lepas; species Lepas anatifera. The sequence goes on along the minus strand of JAOTON010001677.1, from coordinate 242,210 downwards.
ATAACTCACTTCAGTTCCACCTGCACAGATTTAAGGACAGTGAATAGAACAATACGCATATTTAGGATGATACCTATGCCGGAATATGTCGATCAGGGTTCTAGTCGGTCCACCACCACCTACGTGCCCGACCAGTACGAGGAGATTGACGTAGATTGGAACGACGGCGAGACCATCAAGAAGGTGGACCCCAACAAGCCGAACCTGCTGCTGAGGATCACCATACCTGCCTTCTCAGGTACGGGAACGCACCAGACCCAGGCGATGAGAAACGGCCAAAGTGATATTGACCGGTACAAATCATAAAATGAGGAGAGTACTGAGGGTTGTTCTTATGTTCATCTTCATTGTAACACACAGATGTACGATTTCAACTGCTTTACAGTCGATTGGAATCACACCTTGACTGCATAGTTTAACCATTTTTCGAGAACGGGGCACGGTGAAAAGCATCAGGATCATCCATTTCATCGTACGATGCAACTGAAGTCAGAGTGTAGAGAATTTGTCTTATCGTTAGATTAAGTCTGTGTGATACCCTTGCAAAAAGAAGTCTTAACAGGTGCACTGGGCCTAACCGTTGACTGGTGTTCGGCAGTTATCTTCGTGATGTTGATCTTGTATCTGCTGTGCTCGCGACCCAACAGCTGCATGTGCAACCTCTGCGGGGAGGCAAGCTCGACGAAGTGGTCTAAACTCCAATGGAGGCGACTGCTCTGAAGCGCCACCGAACATCAGAGCTGCCCTTCGGACCGGCCCCGCGTCTAGGAAGTGATGTGATCGTTGTGGCCGGCGAGCTGGCTTGGCGTCAGTTCGGCACCCTGTGGAAACGCCTCCCGAGCAGGCGCCGACCCAGCGGCGAACCCGCCGGCGGCGCAACCCCACCAGAAACGCCTCCGCCGCCGCCGGGATTCGAACCCGCGCACTCTACTGACAAATACATTTGACTGAGCAATTTGGACCTTTTAATTTATAATTGCGGCATAACTGCCTACACCAGGGTGGCCGTTTTATTGGACACCTTTGGGATTTTCGACTCATCCCTTTTCCCCGCCTGATTACATTTACCACAAACAATTGGGGCATTCCACGACAAATCGACAAGTCGATAACGCCCCCATATCGCAGATTTCGGTGTATTTTTTTGTCAGGGGGACTATTGATGGACTTGATGACGATTTTCGTATTCATTTTCCTCCCTGACTTACGGTTTGAAAATTATAGCCTCAGGAATTTTGACCATACCCACTTGCATGTCTTTTAAGACGAAATTTTACCTGTATGCTTCTACAAATTCTATCAAAACTTGATCTAGGTATCTTAAGGACGAATTATGAATTCTGGCTCATTAGAGATATAATTCAAAAAATTAAATTTTAAATATATTATACATTCTTCAATTTTTCAAAATCTATAAAAACTATTTTCCTATGACTTATTTTAAACGTTTTGAAACTCGCGTTACTCTTTATACTTTTCTCTATACGATTCAGTAATAAAACGAATGGAGACTTTAACAGAAAGATGTGGGCTCCCAAACGTCCCGATCCCCACTTTTGTGAGGTTCGTGCGCCTGCGCGGCCTGCCGTCGCTGCAACTATCAAACGTCTCTGGTCACGAAAAGGTGTCAATGGTGGAATTGGTCGGACATGAGGGTTGGGTGTAGTCAGAACAATAAATTGTAATCAATATCCCATTCCTCACCCGCACTGAATAACACCCGCACTGAATAGGCGTCTGACACTTACGCGCACTGGAGGGGGGACTGGTAGGCCCCTTGAGCTCTCGGAAACTAGGAGGCTTGAAAATTTCCGGTTGGGAAGTGGGGGAAAATATTAAAATCAATATTACGACCGATTTTAATTGACCTAGGTCAGAATCGTCGAGTTCAAACGAGGTCATAAAGGTCAAGTATTAGCCGTGCTGGGTATTTATCCGGAAATGCCGTGATTAAGCGCAAAGAAGTCCAGAATGCACTAAAAACAGACCAAGTTCATAGTGAGAACGCCCCAAGAAATGTAAACTTAATTTTTGGGGTTAAGGTCATTCAAGGTCATTGACTTATGACATCACAATATGACATATTCCCTTTAATTACACCATGATAGCACCACAGCAACCGTTGGACGGGAAATGAAGATTGACATTTACCCATGTCATTTTGCTTTGACCTGTGACCTTGAACTTTACATTGAGTTATCTTAACTATGACGTCGAGCGTATTATACGTCATACTGGGTACCGCCATGCGACCGGAAGCACCCGACCAATGACTGAGAATGCTGGTATGGCCTTGAATTGTGACCTTGACCTTCATGAGGGGTGAACTGGACATATAATCTCGTTTTACATGGCACTATAATGTTGCCAGTTGGTCTTTGATGCACGCGAACTGGTGCAACCGCGCGATTGCAGCAATCTCAAAATAAAGGGTTTAACTTTGAAAGACTGTAATAACAAAATTGGGGCCGATTTTCAAGGTTATTTGACCAATCGACGTGCCATTGTATATTCTGAAAAGTAGCGAAATAGCGTTTTTTTGGCAACGAAGGGTTCTCCGGCCACCTAGAAAAAGTAGGTGGGGCCTCCAAGGCTCCCCTCCAGTGTGTTTTTTTAACACGCGCTGGTATGAGGCCCCGGGCCACCTTTACTAGCAGGGGGTACCCATCACCTTAGGATCTCAGCAACCATGTTTGGAAGGGAATTTGGAAAGCAGTGTTCCATTGCTTGCCTCGATCTCTGCAGAAAATGTTTCAACAAAAAGAACTCAAATTAGCTACTGAGATCAGAAAACGCTTTAATAAGGCAGTCGCGAGAAAAGTAACGTTGAAGATTCACAAGTTCGTACCGGTTAATTCGAAGACAGTTATTGTCCATGAGTTCTCGAATGATGAGGGACAGAAGGCTCGAGTTTCAAATTGAATCTGTGAAGTTTAATGGCACCATGTGATGGGGTCGTTCCTCCGATCCATGGGTCAGATCTTAATAAAGCAGCACGTCTTAATCCTATATGTTCGAAAAGCAGTTGTCGGCGTGGACGCTATGTGGCTTTTTGTTTTTGATATGTGCTTTCTAATATTAATTGAACTGGAAAACTTTTTTAGGGCATGGGTAGAAAAAGAAAACTATGTAAAAAAACTAAGACAACAGTAATAATCGGCTTCTGACGCATTATCCGAAAACTACATTTTCCAGCAAATGCACCAGTGTCGGAATTGTTCCGAACGTTCCGGTAATACGTTCAGTTTTTTTCGGAACGGCTCAAATTTTCTGTTAGCAATAGTAGCCTCCACACCACATCTAGTTCATTCGCAGTGTCACCGAAGCGCAGTCTTGCTCAGTTCTCCCCTCCCCGTTACTCCACTTCCAACCGGACGCGTCTATGCAGCGTGCCGACTGCAGGCTGAGTGGCCGGCGACGGTGTTGGGCTTGGTCTGCGGTACCCGTTTCTGATTTTGCTCTGTAGTCTTCATTCTTTTTATTAGCGTTATATGTATTTTAAGCAATGCTCTATCATATGCAATTGCTTTGAAGACAAAATAAACATAGGAAATATGCATGCTTATCTTAGCAAAAGTTTGGAATTAGATTTTATACATATTCGTGCCAATTAACATAATTAAACTTACATATTTGTATTGCTCAGACTTTTGTAATTTTTGCTTTTGTTTTATTCTTTGCTTTGTTTAATTTCTACTTTTGTTTTATTTTCATGTAACCTCTTGAAGGAATAGGTCCATTTAATTTAAATGGCTAAAAACTCAAGTGAAAAGTCCGATGCACGCGTCCGATGCTGGATTGCCTGAGGCTATAGCTCCGAAACCATTATCCGGACGAGACAAAAATACCACAGTCGTTTTCAGCGCCACTGAGAACCCTATTCCCAAATTTTCATGAAATCTGAGATATGAGGGTGTTATTTCAACCCATCGATTTGTCGTGGAATGCCCCAATTGCGTGTGAAATTTGTACCAGATGCTTTCGTATTCGGACATGACTCAACAAAGGTAGAGTTTGAGCCTCCAGTGAGCCATACTACTCTATACTTTAACTTAGATATATTTGGGGGTACCTCCAATTAAACGCCGGATTAATATTAGAACCCAAAAAGGGAACTTGGCACGTTCATAATGGGATTTGAACAGATATAACCATGTGATAGGGCATGCCGAGAAACCACTTAATCGATGATTAATCTATCCCAGAATTTGCCGTTCGCGAAGAAAAAGAGTGATCATTCATCACCTATCGGCCCCCTGCTACCCCGGTGGTCACGTGGCATTAAGTGACCTTGGGACCGTGACGTAATGCTCTAAAACGGCTGCGCGGCTCAATTTTCTTGTGAGCCTCTTTAAAACAATGTATAAAGATTTCTATATCTTTGGAGGTGCCCCCAATGATGTGCTGGGCACTCCAACCGAAAGGTCCTAATGAAGTGCTTAAAGAAGAGGAAATTACCAATAAATAGGCACATGTTCCCGGTCGCTCTGTCATTTTCCTTCCCCTCCAAACGTAAGCCACACAAACAAAAAACAGTGATGAAAATAAGAGCACAAGAAATGACACGAAACACGAAAGAATTCTATACTTTTAATTACTCGCCGTATTCCCTTAAAATTATTAGGAATTCATGTACATACTTTTTGTGAACATATTCAGTTTTCGAATATATATATATATATATATATATATATATATATATATATATATATATATATATATATATATATATATATATATATGGTTATGATTTGCGTAAATGGTCAATTAAAACACTTAAAACACAAACAAATAACCAGAACAAATAATGCAGAACGCAGAACAGAACGGTGATCGAGCGGTGGGACGGGGGTGTTCAAAAATAGTCCGTTGTTCCAGCACATATCCTGGTTTAGACAGGTGGCCATAAAAATATAAAATAAAAGTTATTGAAAAATTGCAGCGGAGCGCATGGGTATTTGTATTTCGTACGTAATATTTGAAACAGACACACATCACACATATTGATCGGGTCAACAGCACACATCTCTAGTACAATTAGGAAAACCGCCTGGCACGACCTCAACCCGCGCCCCACCGGGGGTCCGGCGCCATCTCGCCCCACGGGGGGCCATCGATGGCCCCCTCTAACTCCGAAAATATGGGCGTTAGCGCAAATCTGCAAAGTGCAAGAAGCTCGCATGAATCAGTAAGAAATTACTTCGCATGTTTTAGTGCTCAGGTCAATGGTTGACCTCCAGAGGTCAAATTAGGTCAAGATCGGCTATTTTCACTCAAATATGCAATGATTAAGCAAACTGGTCATAACCTTATGTCATTAGAGCTATGGAGGCCTGGTAAAGTTCATTTGATAGGAAATTGCCAGTACTTTTCCGCTATGTGGAACGTAAAGACCTCCCGCCAGTGGTTTGACCCCAGAGGCACCTCGTGACCTAATATGACCTGAGGTCACGAAAGGTCAAAAGTACCTGCCGTATATCAAATGAAAGCCAGTACAAGACAAACACGATGGTGTTTGTTTCACCGCTCTAGCTTCATTAGGTCAAAAGTTATTGTCAAAATACTATTTTTGACCTCTGGTGACCTGGATGACCTTGAAAAGCAAAGGGAAAATGACCCCTGGGATCCGTGAAAGGGTGTCAAAAACGCTGTTCTGAGCAGTCTGAGTATTTGCAATCTTTTTGTGGCTTTTATATCATGAAACAGGTTTTCCCCATGCTTTTCCAATGGGAGGTCACCTCGTGACCTGACCTCAGGGCACGAAATCGAAAAATCCCGGATATACACCTTGTAGACCCTGGAGGGGTCATGAGTGAGGAAGTTTCAAATCGATCGACTTTGAAATGTAGCTCTTACAGAGCTCTAAAGTTGAAGTGAGGTGACCTGGTTGACCTCGTCTGGTGACCCTGACCTTGGGTGACCCAGGTAAAAAATTTCAGGGATGATGGAAAAGATGCGTGAGAGGTAGAGCCCTAACCGCGGTGCTGCGCCTCGTCGTTTTCTGCTATCCCGGAAAAACCTTAGGGGGCCATCGATGGCCCCCGGTGGGCGGGTTAAAAGGGCCAGGAACTGCATTATCACGAGTTTTTTATGCTGCAGCTACTTTGATCATTGGCGCCCATACCACTAGATGTGTCTTCCAACTCAACACAAGCTCTAGCTGACTGATGAGCATATAACTCATCCACTGTTACTTATTTTACAAAACATTTTATGTTTTAGGAGCATGTTTCCTAGGTATATGCTCAGTGCCCCACCAAATGAATGAAATATATCTGGATGCAGGGTACCCAGTCACCTAGTATTTTTCATATTAGGCAATGCAACAAGTGCAACTGTAGTGTTTGTTTACGAAGGCTGCAGTGTATATTGCTGAATATATAATAGCCCTTCACCGGTGTCATAATTGACAATTTTTGGATAGTTAGCATGACGGGCGCGGTGGCGGTGCTTCGCCATCAGGCACGTAGGCGGGCAGCCAGTGGCCGTGGGGGCGGCTAGTTATGTTTAGTTGATGTTTTACTAAGGGTTTTTCTTTTCTATAAATAATAGTAAATTACTTGGAGACGCGCTTTGAATTAAGCTTCGAGCTTTTGCGCCAATCCATTATGTTGTATGCTGTTTTGTGTATATGCCTTAACATAATACAAATTTATGCCGCTGCTGCCACTGCCGCTGCTGCCGCTGCTGCCGCTGCTGCCGCTGCTGCCGCTGCTGCCGCTGCTGCCGCTGCTGCCGCTGCTGCCGCTGCTGCCGCTGCTGCCGCTGCTGCCGCTGCTGCCGCTGCTGCCGCTGCTGCCGCTGCTGCCGCTGCTGCCGCTGCTGCCGCTGCTGCCGCTGCTGCCGCTGCTGCCGCTGCTGCCGCTGCTGCCGCTGCTGCCGCTGCTGCCGCTGCTGCCGCTGCTGCCGCTGCTGCCGCTGCTGCCGCTGCTGCCGCTGCTGCCGCTGCTGCCGCTGCTGCCGCTGCTGCCGCTGCTGCCGCTGCTGCCGCTGCTGCCGCTGCTGCCGCTGCTGCCGCTGCTGCCGCTGCTGCCGCTGCTGCCGCTGCTGCCGCTGCTGCCGCTGCTGCCGCTGCTGCCGCTGCTGCCGCTGCTGCCGCTGCTGCCGCTGCTGCCGCTGCTGCTGCTGCTGCTGCTGCTGCTGCTGCTGCTGCTGCTGCTGCTGCTGCTGCTGCTGCTGCTGCTGCTGCTGCTGCTGCTGCTGCTGCTGCTGCTGCTGCTGCTGCTGCTGCTGCTGCTGCTGCTGCTGCTGCTGCTGCTGCTGCTGCTGCTACTACTACTACTACTACTACTACTACTACTACTACTACTACTACTACTACTACTACTACTACGGATTCATTAAGAGTGAACTTTATAGAAATGTATATAGAAACATCGATATGTATTTTTACACCATACATATCGATGATGTTTTGTGTCCCGTATTAGGTTGTGTGCCTTTTCACCATCCAAGTTTACCTTCAGGCCAGGCCCCACTCCTCTCCACTAAGCAGAAACACATTGCAACACTCCTGACTTCGGTGAACTCGGTCGCCGGCTAGCCTGTTCCTCCTCTGCCAACGTCTCGCCAGTGCCGAAGAGCAGCCTCGGATGGTGGAGCAGATAAGCAAGCCAATAGAGGGCAAAGTGTGGCTAGGAATGTTTGAAAACAGTAATGTCAATCAGGGGCGTAGCCAAGGGGGGGCGGGGGCGGCAGGGACAGCCGCCCCTCCCTGAGAGCCCGAAGGGTCCCCTGAGGACACGAGCCGCGCTTCGTGCGGCTCGCCCCCACCATGCTCTGTGGCCAAATTTGGCATTTTATACCAGACAGGGCCCTCTTAAGCCCTCTTCGGCACTCTATTCTGTAACAAGGAGGGCCCTTTTTACCCATCAGGGCCCTTTTGGCGCTGTCACAGGGCCCTTTTCGGGGCGCCGCCCCTCCCTGAGCGAAATCCTGGCTACGCCCCTGATGTTAATGCATCTCCTGGCTTATAGATCAAGGTTTCATCATTTTCACGCAGAAATCTCCGCTGAATTTCTGCCAATACAAGTGAACGCACCTCCACCAATCAGTGGCTACCATCCGTCGGGTGCCGTTTGCCTGCGGGGCACAGAGGTTAGAGGTCACGCTGGGCACCGCTGGCGCCGAGTTCAAGCCTCACTGGGGAGGGAGGGGTCGCGTGGCGGATTATAAAACCTACATACGTGGAGTTGAGAATGGTGGCGGTTGTGCCTGTGTTGGACTGAGGGAGGGGGACATGTGTAGGAGACATTCTGTGGACGTGGGTGGGTATATGGGTTAGGGGTTTGTGCAGTGAGTGTGGTGTCGATAGCACTGGTAAAACCTTCAGGCCTTGACTTAGTTCGACATGTGAAATGTTACGTGGGCAAAATTGCAGGCAGCGATTTCGAGTGCTTAGTATTTTTCGGCACCAGGGTACATAAAGCAGCTTTTCAAGACTTTTTCGGATCGACAATCTTATTGGCAACACAACACACGTGATATGTGTGATATACACGCCTAGCTGACATTTCAAGCGCATGTAACACCAGAAGTTTAAGATGCCAAAATGATTATTTGAGGCAGAGGAATAAGTAGTTCTGACCGGGTAAACAAGGGGTGTCCAACGCAGATCACCGGATGCAAGAGGCAATTAACTGAGTAGGCATGTAAATTTTAAAGGGAATGTGACACATTTAAAGGGCATGTAACACATTTATTACATTCATCCTGCGCCCCGGTGGGCCTTCGAGCCACTTTTGCCCCGGTGGAGGGTGTTTGAACACCCCCTCGAGCTCGGCCCCTATGCGGGATAGCGAGAAAGAACGCGAAGCTGGTGGATAGCTCATACAAACTCATGATGAAACATGATGAAATATATCCATCACTTTTTGGCTCAGGCCAATATTGAGGTCATGAGAGGCTAAAGAAAGTGGCATTTTGAGTACAGTTTTTGGGCTCTAGCATCTGTCAGAGTTTACTTAGAATTATTTGTATACACCATTCGCTTCCTCTCGTCGCGGCGAATCGAATGAGGAAGATACCTGACCTCGGCTCAGGTCAAGGTCACGTCTTAACCTAGCATTGTCAATGTGCATATCAATCGACTCGCAATAGCAATCCGAACGCAATGCTATCAAAATAAACGCTGTATCATCATTTCATGCAGAGTTATTGACCTAAGTCTGAAAATTGCTTAAATAGCCCCATATAACCTCTCAGAGGTCACAGTTCAAAAATTGCAGCATGAACCTGGAAAGGGGCCCAGGATACTACGATCGGGAGAATATGAAGGACTTCTCAGCTGAATCTACACAAATGCAGCCTAAATTGTTTTCCCATGTATTTCCAATGAAGAGGTCATGATCCGTACTTGACCTTAGGTCATCGATATGAAAAATCCCGGAATTTTTGTAGCACTCGGTGGGCCCATTATATGGTATAAGTTTCCATCCGATAGATTCATCTATTTTTATTTATTTTTTTTGTGTTCCCAACCCGGGAACATTTTGCACATTTGCACCACACACAAGTAGACACACACTATGTACACGGCAGCAGGGCTTACGCTTATCGGCACCCTTGCGGGACAGTCATGTCCGCACGCTCCCTGTCACACGCCCCACTGTACCAGACAGTGGAGCTATCCGGATTTCTCGGACCCGGCGGAACAGAGGACTGCTCCGGTGACACGCGGCGAGGCCGTGCCCTCGGGTGGTGCCACCGGACCGGTGGATCTATTTAAAAGGCAGATCAAGCCCGTGCTCCCAATAACAAGGGCGCTGGTTGGTCAGCTTAAGTCCCTAGTCAAGGCGGGCACTACCCAATGTACTGCCATCTCCTGGGTAAGAGGCGGTCGAGGAAAAGTCTGCCAGAGGTCATCTTTGATCCAAGGACCTCCCACACTGGACCGAGGCGCCTTAACCAACTGCGCCAAGGCGGTGGTAGATTCATCTATTTCTTACTTATGCCACTTTAATCAATTTTGGATGTGAGGTCACTTGACCTGCACTGCTTACCTGACCTGAAATGACCCAACCTTAACATTATGGGGAAAGTTGAGGAATTGATCAAGGATAAGGTGTGCCAAATACGGCGGCGCTTCGCGCCGCCGTTTTTTCCTGTCACCGGAAAAAACCCGAATGGGGTGTTCAAACATCCCCCACCGGGGCGAGGGTTAAGATGTGCACTGGAAGGGGCCTCGAAGCCCCCCACCTGTTTTTCCGGGGTGGTCGGAGAACCGCTCGTAGCCGAAAAACGATACTTGGTCACATTAACAGAATTTAACAGCGCGTCAATCGGTGAGATAATTTTGAAAATCGATAGATTTTTTTCTTATAGGCTTTCAATGTCAGACCTGCATTTTGGGATCGCCGTAATCCCGCGGTCGGACCAGTTCACTTGCATTGGAGACCGAGCAGTGACGTCATAACGCCATATAACCGGGGTGATGTCAAGGTCACCCCTCATAAAGGTCAAGGTCATATCAGCATTTCCAAGGTCACTACCCTTACTGCTTTTGGTGAAATGGCGTTACCCCGTCTGACTTATATTATGCTATGACGTCATAGTTAGGGTACAGCCCCCTGCAATTGAATCTGTACACACTAGGCTCAGTAGTTTCTGTTATAGTGTGAGCGAACTAATGCTTGCAGAGTCGTGATTCAACATAAAGCTTGTGTGTTTTGCTCCGAGCCATCGATTACGTACCCACGAACACTCAGCAGCCTCATGTTTTAGAAATTAATAACGAAAAACTAAATTGTCACGACGCAGCTATCAAAAACGTCTTCTGCAAATTCTTTTCAAACTCCGAACCTGGAACCCAGTTTTTAAAACAACAACTAAAGCCAAGGGCAAGACACACGTGTTGTATATTTCATCAGGGTTGAGGGAGAAATAGTTGTCCAGAATTTAGCAAAACAACTACCGAGCCTAGTGTGTATAGATTCAATTGCAGGGGGCTGTACCTCAATGCAAAGATCAATGTCAAAGGTCATTGGGAAAGCTCAATCTTCACATTTCCCGCCAAACAGTTGCTATAGTGCTGATCATATTGTACATTATAAGTAGTATACCATTTTGTGACCCTATATCGATTACCTTCAATGACCTTGACCCCAAAACTGTAGGAAAGGTTCTTTGACATTCCCTCTATGATCCTGGTCCACCTTTAGACTATTCCCGTCTTTTCCCGCATAATCACGGCATTTTCCACTCGGTCCCCAGCATGGCCAGGATTTCTCCTTTATGACCTCGTTTGACCTAGGTCAAGACAAATTGGTCATGATGTAGTTCACCATAGGCCCCACCCATCTCCCAAACGGCGTTTTTCTACGCCTCTTAGATTTCGAGATCTTAGGGGGCCTACCAGGCCCCCATCAGTGCGGGTGTTAAGAAGCAGTCCGGCTCTGCAGCCCACCTGGCCGGCCATGACCTGGCCCCGTGATACATATCCAAGTGCTTAAATTTAAGTGCCTTAGTAACTTTGGACCTCATCATATGGAATATTAGCTCCTACCACATTGAAAGTCCTGGATACACTGGTGTATTGCGTGTCAGTTAGAAAGACAGTATATATTTCCGTAGCACTCATGTGAAGGTGTATGACTAAACGCAAGGCGGATGCAGGGGGAAGAGGGTGTGGCAGTCCGGGAATACCCCCCAAAGCGATGTACCAAAATAGCTTTTCCACTGAATGTAGGGTGCAAAATTCCGCTAATAATTTCCACTGCAGAAGCGGAATACTATCCTCGGAAGCTGGCAGTTCTAGTTTCAGAACCTCTCTTTTAAGCACGGAATACATTTTCCGTTTACAATTTTGAAATACGCAAAATATGGTCGTAATAGACCACCCATGTTCATACGAACAGGGGGCGTCCCTTCAATTTCTCATCAGCTCTAAACAGCTAACCCCGTTCTTTATCCTTAGGAGTAGGCTTAACATTACACTATCATCTGCCGAAGCACGAAACGCGAACAGGTACCGAAATTATATCTTTATAAATAAGCGGAAAATTCGGCACAAATAATTATAAAGTAAAAAAATACGTGCATGGGTTTGACTTTCCGCCCAGCCTCTGTATTTTGGAACACTGCCCCAAAGTGGCGGGATATAAGATAGTTTGAGCCGATTTTCTTCAAATAGTGTTTTCACGACTCTGCCCCAGGCCCCCGAAACATTTCTACTCAAGTTGACCTATTCCAATCTAAGCTGCTGGTCCACGCTTTAAATGCCACGCAGAGGCAGATCCAAGGGGGCCAAGAGGGAGAGGAGGGGACGTGCCCCCCCCGATCGAACCTCGGCGCCTCCTGAATTGTCATTTTCCATCCCCCTTCTCCCCGGATGCGAAAATCGGCGCCCAAGGGTAGGATTTTGCGCCAACCTGATAAGTTTTGCCGGTCAAAAGTGACGACCCCTCGGGAAGCTGCCCCCAATCGGCAATACTGAATCCGCCCATGAGTGGAAGAGCTGACTTGGCCGGCTAAGCGGCTGTGCCGGTATCCGCTTTGATTCGTCCAAAATAAAAGCCTGATTAAGAGGAAGTGAAGAAGTAACAAATTAAGTTCCCACTGCACCCCATAGGTGACAGGGCCCTCCCACCGTCGCAGATTTTCCAAGACACCAGCGCACAATCCTTGTCCCTACCCCTGCAAGACCCACAGAATTTATCCGGGCTGTCATTCCTGGAGCAACTCCCATACTCTACTTCTCGCCAGATATGATCGCATCTTATTCTACAAAGTTCACATTCCGTTCTCCTTCGTTGCGAATGTCCAGGGAACCAGAGTTGCGTGAAGCGCAATCAGGGGCGGATCCAGGATTTTTTCAAGGAGGCGAATTCAAGACTGGGGGGCATCGTTGGGGAGGGCCCACGACTCGGGGGGCGCAGAAAAAAAGCTAAAGATGAAATTCTAGTTTAAAAAAATAACGGAATTTCGGCCGGTCTGGGGGAGACGTCGCGGCTAATGGCCGAGCCGGAGCTGCTCGCCTCCACCGAGACGCGCGTCCAGCTGCTGATGGAGCAGGGGCACTTCCAGCAGGCGCGCCGCCGAGCATCAGAGATGGCCTGCGCTACGTTACTTCACCAAATTACGCTACGTTAGGGTTCGATTTTGGCCAAAACTACGCTACGGAATCACGCTACGTTATATTTCATCGACTACGAAATTACGGTACCTTAGCTACGGCTACGGTAAAAAATATACCGTACAACGTATCAGCGTGATGTTCAAACGTTCATACTTTAACCATCGCCCCGGTGGGGGTGTTTGAACACCACCCTCGGGTTTTACCGGCGGCACGACAAAAACGGCGGCGCGAAGCCCCGCCGTACTTGGCACACCTTTTTCTTGATCAATTCCGCATTTTCCCCAAAATTTTAAGGTTGGGTTATCTCAGGTCAGGTCACCAGTGCAGGTTAAGTGACTTCACCTCCAAAAATGTTTGTGTCACAAGTAAGAAAGGGATGAATCTATCGGATTGAAACTGATACCACATAATGGGCCTACCGAGTACTACAACATAAATTCCGGGATTTTTCATATCGATGACAAGGTCAGGTACGGAGCACGACCTCTCCGTTGGAAATGCATGGGGGAAAACGGAAATTTGGCTTTATTTGTGTAGATAAGGCTGATAATACCTTCATATTCCCCAAATCGCAATATCCTGGGCTCCTTTCCAAGTTCCTGCTGCATTGTTTTACTTGCGACGCCTGAGAGGTCATCTGGGCTACTAAAGCAGATTTTGAGACTCGGGTCAATAACTTTGCAGGAAATGACGATAAAACCTTTATTTTGATACCATTACGTTGAGATTGCTACTATGAGTCGGTTGATGTGCGTATTTACTATGCTAGGTTAGATAGTGACCTTGACCTGGCCTGAGGTGTGACCTGATGACCTGATGTGTGATCAATGGTCGGAAATTCTTGTCACCAGTTAAAAAAACAAAGGTATAAATCAAAATCAACCGAATTCTTATGTTTACAGCCTCAAAAATGTAATCGTGATTTACACTAATCACCAAAGGTCCCCACCTTAAAGGGAGATACGCGAAAACATTTTATTGGCTAGATCAAAAGGTCACAAAAAGTTGTTTCAGAAGTCCTATTCTCATTTTTGCGAATTCGGCCAGCAAATGCCTTAAAATAAAAAAGTCGACCTTTCTAGACGACTTTACCGGTACACCTCATATCGGTGTATATTACGTACACACGGCAAAGGCTATCAATTTCTCTAAGAATTAGGTCATATCTATCCTAAACAGTGATGTACAACCTTAGACTACTCAAATTAGAAAAACAACATCCCAAAACTCTTTTGAAACAGAAATATAGGGCTTAAAAGAAATCACAATTAACCAATCAGGAGCCTAGGAATTCTCAAACCGGGCTCACGTTACCTATCTGACGCAAAAGTTTTGTCATCCTGGGGCTGAAACAGAAAATGACTCAATACCCGAGATACGAAACGGCTGAAGACTTGAGTAATTGTTTTTTCCGTTTCTGTGGCAAACTAATTCATTTTGTAGTTTTAAAAAGCTTTTTAAAATTAATTCAAATGAAAATACAGGAGAACAGACATTTGTATTACAAAACAAACATTGCTTTTCAACTCTAAATAGTTTGCGAAAAGTAAGTGATGGGTGAAGGCTTCAGCATTTTATGGAAACTGCTAACCTATTTCGATAATAAGTGAGTGACCTCAATTTTTTCCGAAGATACAAAAATAATTGATAGTTTTGTAATCAGGATTTTTCAAATAGCAAAAAACCACAATAATTTGTTCGCGTATCTCCCTTTAACCCTCGCCCCACCGGGGGCCATCGATGGCCCCCCTAAGGTTTTTCCGGGATAGCAGAAAAACGAAGAGACGCGGCGCCGCGGATGGGGGCTCTACCTCTCACTGCATCATTTTCCCACCATCCCTGAAATTTTTTACCCCGGGTCACCCAAGGTCAGGTCACCAGACGAGGTCAACCAAGGTCACCTCACTTCAACTTTAGAGCTCTGTAAGAGCTACATTACGAAGTCGATCAATTTGAAACTTCCTACACTTCATGACCCTTCCAGGGTCTACAACGTGTATATCCGGGATTTTTCGATTTCATGCCCTGAGGTCAGGTCATGAGGTGACCTCTCCCATTGAAAAAGCATGGGGAAAAGCTGTCTTATGATCTAAAGTCACAAAAGCGATTGAAAATGCTCAGCTTGATCAGAAAAGCGTTCTTAGACACCCTTTCACGGATTCCAGGGGTCATATTTGCCCTTTGACCTCTCCAAGGTCATCCAAGGTCAACAGGGGTCAAAAACAGTATTTTGACAATAACTTTTGACCTAATTAAGCTAGAGTGCTCAAACAAACACCATCGTGTTTGTCTTGTCACTGGCTTTCATTTGATATACGGCAAGGTCACTTTCTGACCTTTCGTAACCTCAGGTCATATTAGGTCACGAGGTGACCTCTGGAGGTCAAACCACTGGCGGGAGGTCTTTACGTTTCACATAGCGGAAAAAGTACTGACAATTTCCTATCAAATGTACTTTACCAGACCTCAATAGCTGTAATGGCATAAGAGTTATGGCCAGTTTGCTTAAGCATTGCATATTTGAGTGAAAATAGCCGATCTTGACCTAATTTGACCTCTGGAGGTCAAACCATTGACCTGAGCACTAAAACATGTAAAGTAATTTCTTACTGAATTCACGCGAGCTTTCTATTGCACTTTATAGATTTGCGCTAACGCCCATATTTTCGGAGTTAGAGGGGGGCCATCGATGCCCCCGGTGGGGCGAAGGTGGCGCTGGACCCCCGGTGGGGCGCGGGTTAATTGACAGCGATTTGATGCATTTCTCGTGAAATTGTTTGAAGTTTGTAATTCTAAAGTAATGGTTTGGTCGTTACTTTCCCAAATACTATCACTTCTATTTCAAATTCGAACTAAGGCAAACAGGTACCAAGAATCCTCAGTACCGCGATCGAGACCACGAGAAGGTATATACATATGACGTAACTTT
The DNA here is from genome assembly GCA_034440635.1 of Lepas anatifera. Taxonomy (NCBI): domain Eukaryota; kingdom Metazoa; phylum Arthropoda; class Thecostraca; family Lepadidae; genus Lepas; species Lepas anatifera. Next base: position 226,206 of record JAOTON010001677.1, on the reverse strand, counting down.
TTTCGAAGAACGCTGCGATATGCTAAATCTTGGCGTACTACGCTACAGAATTCGCCCAGCTACGCTACGCTTCATTTCCAGAGTTAAGGCCAAGGCTAGAGATATCTTCTCGCTCCAGGGGGGGAAGGGGGGCCTGGGTGGGTTAGCGCTGGCACGGCAATGCAAGCCCTATACAAATCCTATGGGAGACCCAAAAAACCGGGGGGGGCTCCTGACCCTCCCCAACCCCCCGGGATTTCCACTCATGGCTACGGCTACGAAAAAATAATTTCGTAACGTTGCGTAGGCCCAAGATACCTTTACGTAAGCATAGGCCATCTCTGCCGAGTATCGCCGACGTGATAGTGCCAACTGGAGCGGCCGCAGCGGGCCATTTAAATTACTGAACTGAGCGGAGCCACGAAGCATAGCACTTAATGCAAATGCATTCGAAAAACTGAAGCCCAGGCTCTGTATATAGTTAAGACTGCAAACAAGTAGTTTTGATTTTTACGATCTACTGATTTAACGCTACAATGAAAAAACTTAACATGATCGCTGATGCTTCCGATGTTCGTAGACACAGAGGAAGAATGTATGAATTACTTTCTCTGTTGGCAACTAGATGTGCGCTGTGAATGCACGCAAATGTAATGGTGCTGTAACTTGAAATTCTAGTGTAAACGAAATAAGGGTGCCAGCAGCGACACCACCGTTGATCTTGTTTGTACTCTCAATGAATGAGGGGACGGGCATGAAGTCATTGCGCGCTACTTTCTCTATTGGTAACTACGCATGAGATGTGCTATAAAGGTCCGAAAATGTGACGCTGCCCTAAATAGGCTCTGGTAAACGAGGTTGTGTCATGCTGGTACCGGATGATACTAACGATTTCCTATACCTTTCCAATGAAATGGAGCGATATTGTGGCGTCTAACACATATTAAAGGGAGATACGCGAAAAAATTTTTATTGGCTAGATCAAAAGGTCACAAAAAGTTGTTTCAGAAGTCATATTCTCATTTTTGCGAACTCGGCCTCTAAATGCCTTAAAATTGATCTCAAAGTCAACATTTATAGACGACTTTATCGATACACTGCATATCGATGTATATGACGTACAAACGGCTAGGGCTATCAATTTCTCTAAAAAAATGGTCGTATTTTTCCTAAGCAGTGACTTGAAAGTTTTGAACCGATAAAGACAAAAATTATTTCAGAATATCTGTAGCCAAAAATAATATTATAATAGAAATATAGGATTTTTAAGTAATCACAACTGACCAATCAGAAGGCATAGCCAACTCAAAGGGGGGGTCACGTGACCTTCCTGACGCAAAAGTTTCGTCATTCTGGGGATATTGCAGAAAACAGTTGAAGACCCGAGGACGCAGTAAGACATATATGAACGAAAAGAGACATATTTTATTATCTGTATTGAAGCAAAGGAAACAAAAGCATAGTTATATAGGGGATTTCGAAGATTTTAGTGAGAGTTGTTCTTGTATTCTCATGTTATCTTCCACAGGTAATAGTACAAATAGTATTTTGCAGAGCTGATGCAGAAGAAATCTTCTGTTTTGTGCCTTTTTTCTTTGTACCACCGAGTATATGTGAATGGCTTCCAGAAAAATAAAGCCCATCGGCCCATCCGCCGTGCTATCATAGTTAGCAAACCAATAGAGACACCATAGTTAGTTACAACAGTACTCTGAGCAAGTGCCATAAAACATTGTTTTTAGTCAGAAAGCATAAGGAGATTGTGGGATGTTGGTGTGCGATCATACATGTAGGTTCTGGAGAAACTATGATATTGTGCTAAGGTTGATGATGGATGAAATATTTTTGTACCAACTGTAAGTGAACTCTGTGAGTATGCTAACTTTTAAAGATAGATGTTCTTTAATATTTGTCATTCTTAAAAGATAAGCAAGACATTTTTTGGGTTTTGGCAACCTATGTGGCCCTTGAACCTTTTAAATTAAAGATTAAACAGAGCATTCAGATAGCTCAAATTAGACCTTAACATGCCTTGATCTATACATGTTTAGGTACTATGGCAAGCTCATCTCTTTTTTCTCCCATATGCTAGGTGGGGTAAATTTAGAAGTCTTATCCTTCCTCTATGTTGGAGATGTATGATGTGGGTAACAACAACTCTATTTTCTGTCCTCAATGATATTCTGTCTGGAGAATGTGGCTGGTTTCTTGAGGCATTTGGGGCAGCGCAGATCCTGCATATATCTGGAGGCATAAACTTGATTTCCAGAAGAAACTTTTGTTTCCAACCAGTGCACATATCCATTTTGGTGTGTGGGGAGGTCGCTTATCAATAATTGCCATTTTCTCTGTTCTCCTTTTCATTGCTTTGTAGCAAACATGATATATGTTTTATATATATATTCACCATTGTGGAAAGTATTGCAGCTGGTCAGAAGAGTCGCACCAGCCATCTAAAACTCTGGCACAAATTTGCACAGCCAGCCACCTAAATTCACACCAATCTGCAGTATACCAGGGAGAAAGCACCCATCCCTACCCTAGTGTGCAAAGTATGGCATTTTCTTCAAGATCTCGTTGGTGCGAGTGTACTTGGAGACGGGATCAAGTGGTGCAAAGTCAATCAACCTTGTGTGAATTTGTGAGACTGGTGCAAGAAAGGTGACACTGAAAACCAAACAAATATTGACTGAATGGTTATAAAGACTGAGGAGGGGGCTTAAAAAAGTCCTTAACTATCTCACTAATAAGAGAGACAGCATTGCATTGTGTGGGTAGGAATGAGAGCCGTTTTCCCTGGTAATATGACAGGTTAGTGTGAATTGTTGGTGGCTGTCAGTGCAAGAATTTCAGATGGCTGGTGCAGCTTGTCTGGCCTGCTGCCATACTTTGCAGACAGGTCCCTACCCACATGATGCAATTTTCCTTGTGTCTTTATAAACATTTTTCCATTATTTGTTTGGTTTTCAGCGTTACCTCCCTTGCACCAGTCTCAAATTTGCACCAGGTTAATAAAATTTGCACCACTTGTTCCTGTCTCCAGGGGCACTCACATTGACTAGGCCTAGTCAAAAGTACCATACTTGTAGCAAACAATGATTTTGTTGCTTCTTTTTCTGCTGTCACTTTTGTGTAATAACTTGAAATATAGTAATGTGATGGATAGCATTCTTATAAAACACTTTGGCCCTAAGCCAAGTTTGTGCTCACATTTAAGTCCTGGGAATTGAAGTCTTCCATTCCATATTTTTGCCTGTCCTTCCCTAATGCTTGTATGAATTTTTCAGGTGCTGCCAGTGGCTTAAGATCTGTGGATGGTCCCTCACTTCCTGAAGCTGCTGAGGAACCACATCTTGGACCAGGGTCTGAGGCTACTGGGTCCAGAGGCACCGGTAGTAGACAAGGGCCTCCCCCAGCAGCTTTTGGCAAAGGACAATGCCAAGCTTCTGCTTTGCCACGCCCTTCAGTTGGAGCATATAAAGGTATGGGCCATCAGTTTTGTGCATCAAACTTTTACTTGCGTTCTTTTTATATGTGCTGGACGTGAAATTTAAATCATTTGTATAGGATTTTAAATTATTCAGTGCTCGGGAGTGCACCTTTCCATTTGGTTTGTACCGTTTTTATTAATATACTGTGTACAATAGTATTTGCAGAGGCAAAATGGATTGCATTGCTATCAAATGAATCTCAGGTCACTCATGCGAATGAACATATCAATATATTTTTCACTGGCAATGGGAACATAGCAATAATTTTAGTGGTCCTCTTTTGAATAAAAGGACATTATGAACCTTCCCTGATAGATGAATATAGATTTAAAACAAATCTATAAATGTGTGAGAGCTGAACATGTTTCATCTTCTAATATCTGTTAAGTTGAACAATCATGATAAATGACTAGATTGTGAATATTTGGCTAAGTGTCAGTTATTCGCTCGATATAGCAAAACATCTAATAAAACTGTTCGTTTTGACAATCGCCCATCAGTTGATGATCGTCAGATGAAGTTTATACCACAAAATTTCCGTCAGGTGACTGGCCAGGAGCGACAGCGAGTACGTCCAGTGGCCCAGATGCTCAGCGAGCGCGTGGGAAAGTGTCTACTCCACCTATTTGGTCAGCGCTTCGTCAAGCAGGCTCAGATCGTCATCACCTGCGACGAGATGTTCGACACCTGCAACTTTCGGTGCTTCCTGGACGGCAAGGCTCATCGGTCAGCATTCGGCTTGGAGCACACCATCAATGCTCAGTATACTTCTCTGCTCGAGTTCATGCGGCTGCTTCGGGACTCCCGAGTCGGATGCCAGAGCAGGTACCATTCCAGAACGGGTTCATCATGTCCTTAACAGCCCTGCGAGGTCTCCACAGCATGCTTCAGAACATCTACGGTGTCAAGTACTTTCTGACGTCTCGGGTGAATCAGGACATGGTAACAAACTTCTTCTCTCAGGTCAGGTGCTTGGGAGCAGGCAGCACCCACCCAACGGCGGTGGAGGCGAAGACTCGTGTTCTCATGCTAGACCACATACTGATGGAGCCCCAGTCTCGCTGGAAGAAGAAGAATCAACATACCTGAGTGCGGCTACCCTGCAACTGGACACCCCCCCCGACAGTCATTACTGAAGAGCTGGATGACATCGCTGCTGTGTGATCAGATGGAGAGGGTGCAGTCGTGCCCCGCTCCACCGGTACCGGACAACCCGGAGCAGGACTGGCTGGACGAGGATGACCAGGACGACGCCGCGGAACGAGCTGCTCCGTCAGCAGGGGACGCGAACCAAAAACTTTGTAAGCAGGCACCGGCCTACGTGGCGGGCTTTGTTGCTGCAAAATGCAAACCTGTGGACAGCTCTCTCTGATACATATCATCGACCGTGCCTGTAGTAGATGAAAGTGGGGAAACTGCAGTGGTTGCAACGTCTCAATCGGGGTGGTCTCACAATACGAAGTGAAAAGTGGCTTAGGCAAGTAGGGGAGCTAGAGGCTTTAGTTTGTGATATGCATGGACCAAGCGACATCGATAGGAAACCAGGATTCATTCGCCGTTTGATTTCTGATGTGCTGGTTAAATTCCCGGACCTTCACCAAAAGGTAGCGCGAAAGTACGCGGTGACGAGAACACACATGCGGGTGAAGTGGCTGCAACGGTTGTATGCGGAGGGGAAGCGAAAGGCAAGGGCAGAACAGAAAAGTCGTCGGGAAATGAAGAGAATGCGTTACTACATTTAGTAAAAGTGATTGAGCAGTATCCTCAGGTAGCCAGCTGTTATTGATAATACTGTATCTGCACCCAGTTCGTATACTAATCGGGCGTTTACCCGCTGTAGCGCCGCGTCAGATGTACGAGTCGGTGATTGATAAAGGATTATTTATATATTTTAGGAACGTGCATTGATCTATATATCTATGATAGAAGTGATAACAGTTGTGTGTACGTTTGGTTTTTTACATGTGTTTTTTGTGATTTGGATGTCCCTTGCGCAAAAACATTTAAAAACCTAAAAAATAGCGGGGAGTGGTGTGGCCCATAATATTTGCTATACATTTTTCTTCTTTGTTTTTCTTCGTAAAGTAAATGGGCACATGGGAAAGGGAAGGGCACTCCTGCATACCCAACAATGGGCAGGGGCAAAATTTTATGCGTGATCTGTACATTTTGTGTTGCGTAGTTTGTTGCCGCCGTAAACTTATCAGTTATGTATGCTAGTCAAATCAAACTGTTGGCGTCCCTGTTATGTATAGTAGTGTGACCTTTGTACACAGTGTCCTATTTTTGGTGCATCTGAACAAGAAGCGAAGTATTCGTCATATATTTATCGTGACGAACGGCTCAGTGGCTGAGACTGCGTTAGTGCGCAAACCATGAAAGAATACGTCTGGAAATGAACGCGACACCACACAAATTATGTGCACGGCGTTACGATTTCGTTTAGCATTTGTATACCGTCGATTCTCAGCTCACCTATATCATGATTAAATGTATGATTATGGATTGCGATATTTCATTTGGAAATGTCTGCCGAGATGGTGCTGAATTAAATAGTCTTTCCGAAAAATTGCGCTCAATGTGATGTCAAAGGAGCTTCTTCGCTGCCGTGATGAATATAAATCACTGCATTGGTACATAAATTTTGTTCCACGGTATTTACCTAAGCATTTTAACACAAATTATATCGTTTTCTGGTGAAGTTGCTACATCTTCGAAAGAAAATGCCTCCCACGTTTGTTGTGTTGTGCCCTGATTTAGCTTGAAAAATTTGAGAAAATGCCTGAAAATAAGTATCCATTGAAAAATGTTCCCGCTGAACATTTGGCCGGTAGTTATGTTAACACGCGCATTGACGGGGGGCGGGTACCCGCCCCCTCGGGTTTTTCGGAGACAGCAGAAAAACGGCGGCGCGTAGCGCCACCGTACTTGGCATTTTTACAACTTCTGTGAAAACTTTAAGGTTAGGTCATCTCAGGTCAGATCACCAGTACAGGTCGTGACCTGACCTCAAAAAAGTTTAAGCTAGTATAAGTCGGAGCAGGGTGAACTTATCCGATTGAAACTCATCACATAATGGGCCCACCTAGTTCTCTAAAATATTTTCCGGTATTTTTGATATCGATGACCTAAGGTCAGGTACAAGGCATGACCTCTCCGTTGGAAATACATGGGAAAAATGTTTTTTACTGAATAAATCAGTAAGGGATGGTGATAAAGCGTTCATTCTAGTTGCATTAGACTCACCTTGTCTTTGCGGTTCTAATAATATAAATTTTATATAATTTGACCTTGACCTGACCTCAGGTCAGGTCAAATCCTTGATTTGACCTAGCAAGGTCAAATCATATATCATTCGATTCGGCTTGCTACGAGGATTCCTATAGTTTAAAAGTAGTTTTGCTTCTATCTTTACTTGTTCAGATGTAATGGCCGAAAACCTTAATTTATATGTTATCCCTAGGACGGCCAGTGTGCAAAGTATGACATTTTTGACGAGATCTCGTTGGTGCGAGTGCACTTGGGGACAGAAGCGAGTGTGCGAATTTTACCAACCTGGTGCGAATTTGTGAGACTGGTGCAAAGAAGGTGACACTGAAAACCAAACAAATAATGGCTAGGTGGTTATAAAGATACAGGAGGGGGCCTTATGAAAAGTCCTCAACTAACTAACTAACTAATAAGAGAGATAGCATTGCATCTTGTGGGTAGGAATGGGTGCGTTTTTCTCCCTGGTATATGGAAGATTGGTGCGAATTTTTGGTAGCTGGCGGTGCGAGAATTTTAGATGACTGTCGTCTGGCCTGCTGCCATACTTTGCAGACTTGTAGGACGGCATGTTTCAACCTCTCGTGACCTTAAATGTGACCTGACCAAAAATGGTTCAAATATTTTCGATAAAGAAATAGATGGGCTACCCAACGATTTACCGTTTTTCGCTACCTACCGTGGTTCTCGGGATCTTAGGGGGCGGGTACCCACCCCCTTGTCAAGGTGAAGGTGGCTCAGACCCCCGTCAAAGCGCGTGTTAAATTAGGAGACATTAAAATTGTATTGAAAATTTCCCGCAAGGTCATTTTCATTTCCGCTGGGGGCTAGAGGGTAAGATGCTCCAACGACAGAACACTTGTGCCAATGAGCGCCGCCACGGCACCTAGAATTAGGGAGGGGCAAACCCATTTCTGCCTCTCCTAGGTGGGAACTAATATTTTTTTGCTCTACAGACCTTGTGTAAACATCTCTTTCAGTGCTTGTCAGACCTAGTATAAAGCTACATCTCCAAGAACATGATCGCTGTCCGGGGCGAGGGGGAGCGAATATTTTTTACTCTACAGACCTAGCGTAAACACTTTCCAAAAATTTCTCCGGCGTTTTGGGGGACCAAAAGATAGTTTGGTCCCCCTCCAACGCTTTGGGGGGCGATGGTCCCTCCGATGGCCATCCTCGGCGCTCATAGATTCTGATCTAAATGCACCTTTTTCCCCCTACAATAGAAAACCTGGATCAGCCATTGTATGTTTCTGTTCAGAGCACCATAGTCTACACACTTGAAACACTAAAACGGGTCTTCACTCATACGCGTCGGAAAAAGGGGGGCCAGGGGGACCTGGCCCCCCACTTTTCGGCCAAAAATTTCCTGATCTCAGTAAAAATTAGGGAAACCGGACATTCTTATATCCAGCCGCTGCGGAAGGCTACGAGGGGCCCAAATTCGAAGAGTTTTTGGTCCTGATGTTGGAAAGTTTTTTGTCAGCATCAGGTTGAAGTTTGGCTGCCCCCCCCACTTTTTCCGGTGGCGACACTTATGTCTTCAATGTCCTTACTTTACCAAGCCGAGCCCATTACAGCCTTCGGGGTACCGCCGGACAGATTTTAATCTCTAGTTGGGTTCTAAAGTGACTCAACGGCAATTTGCATTACTCCCGGCCGGCTCCTGGGTTTGTTTTGCAAAACTCGAACAGAGGTGTGTTGGACTGCTGGCAACCTACAAACTCTTTTGTGGTGCGCAGGAGCAATTCTGCATATTACGGGCTCGCTGCCGTCTGCATTCTATAAAATACGATATTGCGCGTGCGCGCTACAGAAAAACCTGCCAGTCCGCCTGCAGCCGAACACATTTCCGGTTAGTTCGGGTCGGACCGTAGGTAGAGGTTTAAATCTTTTTTTCAAATCTTTCTTGTGGGATAAATTTGTAAAATTAATGACAAAAAAGTGTAAAAATACATTCTGAATACAAATACATAATATGAGAAACATCAAAACACAATTTTAGTAACCATGGCAACGAGAAAAAGACTGTCCCTGGCTAGTGATGGAGTGCTGGGTTTAATACTCTAACTGCTATTGATAAATATTTAGATAATTGTGATGTGGCCTCCCAAAAAATTGGTCGAAGATGCAAAAATGATTATTGGTTTCAGGATCAGGATTTTTCAAATATCAAGAAACCACAATAAAAATTTTTTCGCGTATCTCCCTTTAATCGCGATTTTCTCTCTGTTGGTAACCAGATGTTTGCTATAAAGGCCCACAGGCGTGATACTGTACTGTTGTAGCAAGACGAAATGCGGGCGACCAGCAGCGACACCACCGGCGCTTTCCTGTACTGCACCCGTGAATAAGGGGCAATAGTGTAGCCCGTCTCAATTGTCATCGCGGTGCTGATCGGCACAATGTGGTTTACCGGGTGGCCATAGGCGCCGTGCGACCAGGCTGTCGCCCGGTCCCTTCGGTGACTGCGCTGCCCGTCGTCGAGCACCCTTCCTAGACCTATTTTTCATGCCTGTTCAGCCCTGTGGTGCGGGGATGGAAATTATGGGGGCTTCTGTACTCTATTGCCTACACCAGAAAAATACCAAGTGAAGCAGGAACTTCTAATACCTGAAGCAGGCATTGGCCTGACCTAGGGCGACAGTTACATGTCCTCGTCGGAATGTATTCGCAGCACCAGACACGAGACGGTTCAACGTTATCAGATGCTATGTACGGAATATTGAAAGCTTTCAGTGCCCCCATGCTTAATAAACAACAGACAGACACGCCCTTAATGTAGATGAAAAATATGAGCACTATTGCTTATCAGCGCGCACTTGCTTTAGGCTTGAGTGTACTTTGTCATACGCCTTTGTTCGGTTATGCTGCGATATAATTTCCGGAATTGGCGAAATTACGGGAAACCTTTCCTTTCCTGACAGGCACCTTCCGAGAAAAAAACACGTATTGACGAGCGATGGTTTATTCCCTGAAACAGCAGATACAAAATAGTCAAAATCTCAGAACAGCAGACGATGACCCTTACCCGAGGTTTTTTCGAGGTCCTCTTTCCTCGATGGCAAGACAGTCCAAGCCTCACAAGAAAAGACCACTAGTTTATGACATTACGGATAGGAGACCAAATGATACCGCTAAGTTTTAGAGGCTGCAAAAAACATTCGTCTGAAAATTATTAGTGTTACAAGTTATGTATACAAGAATAATAGGAATGTTACGAATTACTGTAATAGAACCGCCAAATCGAGTGAATCGGCTTCCAAGGAGCAAAAAACAAGACCTCGGGCATAAGTTACAGAGAAGGGAGGCCGGACCGTCCGATTGCCTGCGGCTAGCGCAGGTGGATGGGATGCCAACCCCTACCAGTGCGGGTCAGACACGCGCCGGCGGCGGCGCGTGTGAGCCCGGCGGCTCACCTCACTCGCTGGGCACCTCCAGCTCGCCGTCGCTGATCTTCTCAATGAGATCCTGCGGCGTCGAGCCGTCCACCGTGCAGCCGATGGAAGTGGCCGTGCCCAGGATCTCCTTCACCGTGCCGGCGAAGTTGACCGCCATCGAACGCTCCCGCATGACGCGCGCCGCCTCGATCACGTCGTCCATCGTGATGTTGCCGTTGTGCTTCACTGCAGGGCGATAAGACAGTTGGGTTAATTGGTGGTGGTAAGCACATCACTTTCAACGCCTTTCACTGGCAACGGTAATATATGACAAGTAAATGCAACAGACGAAAAACGAAACAGTAAGCAACCAGACACTGTAAAACGATTATCATAATTGATAACTTAATATTCCAAACCGACTAAAATAGTGACAATTCTGATTCAGCATGCATTCCGTACAGTTTAATTCAACTACAAACTGTAAGCAATCAAGTGTATGGAGCAAATCATTTTTTTCCTGTAAAAAGAAAGAGTATAGTTTTCACTTACACAACACTGTTTACAGACAGAATGCAAGGGTAATCATTCTGACATTAGCGAAACTGCACACACAGCCAATACGCACCATGCTTGACCTTCTTCCTGTCCCTGGGAGGCTCCTTCAGAGCCTTGATGACCAGAGCAGCAGCAGAGGGCACCACCGACACCTTGGCCTGACGGTTCTGGATGGTGAGCTGCACAGTGATCTTCAGACCTTTCCAGTCTGCTGTGGCCTTGGCAATGTCATCACCAATCTTCTTGGGAGAAAGGCCCAGGGGACCCACCTTGGGGGCAAGAGACGAGGTTGCACCAACCTCACCACCCACAGCCCTCAACTTCACTGAAAGAAAACAATGTGCTCAAACCATACTGCTCCGCACAAACCAGTGCTAACCTCTGTTCAACTTGCAGCAATAAAGGTCCAATTTGTACCCGTTCAGATGGCTGTAATTGCATAAGAGCAATCAAGCAACAAATAGTGTCATACTCAAGCCATCAAATGTCATTTTTAGCTCCCACAAAACAACTAATAAAATACCTGTATAGCCTCAAACATCCTGTAGTTGGCAGTGCATATATATACTTACTGCTAATTTGATAATGTGTAGTTTTAAACATTTGCATATACTTTAAAAACAATTAAGGGTGCATTCTTTGAACGATATTTTCCTCCTAGTAATTGACTTCCCACCATACACCTAGCATGGAAGTATAGTCAAGTACTTGTGTTCTGGGATGACACCTAGATTGTCCTGGTTGAGGGGTAGATACATTAGTTGCACTCTACATATCCAGTTTAAGGGGGGCTAAATATGTAAATTTCTATGAGGAACAAGGTTTCCCTCAATTGCTGCATTTCTTTGAATGGCAGCAGAATTAGTGCCAAATAACTGACAAGCAAACAAGTACATTCCATGCTTGGAATGGAAACCACACTTTACAAAATCTCAATAATAGGTGTATAAAGGAAGCCTAAAATTGACTGCAAAGTTTCAGGTGTAGTGAGCTTTCTTTTACTTCAAGCAGCACCACAGCGCATAAATTCAAATGCCAAAATGTATGCATATTTTAACTATATCATCATAAATGTGCATGATGAATCACCATCAAGGACCACATAGAGCATTCATTTTAGATCAATATATGTTTTTGTGATGATGGCAACAAGTAATAAACAATCATAAATGCGCCCAGTGGAAGCAAGCAACTGCCCCAAATGTGGCAGTTGCAGGCAAACGGTCTGGAGCAGGCAAACGGTCTGAAGGTATGGCACTTATCAAGATCTTGTTTGTGTGACATTTGAGGCAGGAGCAGGTGGTGCAAATTATACCAGCCTGCTGTAAATTTCCCAGACTGGTGGAAGGGGGGCGATACTGAATACCAAATGAAAAGCAGGAAACAGAAAACTACTGTTACAGCAATTGCACCAATTACACAGTGTGCCAAATTTCCATAAACTGAGTGCATTTCTGAGAATATGATTTACATACTGATGAAGAAGCTAACATGTGTGAAAGGTCACAATCAAAGCAGCAAAAGAATTAGAATTTGTTTGTAACTTACAGCTTTTAATATAAAAGCTGGAGTAACATTGCATTGCAGAAGAGCTTCAAGAAATATTGTCCTACCACAAGCTGAGTTTTCCCTATTGGTGCCCCTCAGCAACCTTATTAGAACAATTCCACCTACAGTGAACAGCAGCAAATCCTCTCAACACCTTGATACAACTTTGTATACCGGGGAAACAAAGTTTGATGTACATCAACTCAATAGACTGCATTGCAGTTTTTTTGTGATTCATTGATTGAGATGGCTAGGCAGTTCTTTAGAAATAGTGTCACATGTGGCATAAGCATATAAGGAATGTATTGTTAAAAAGATACATGAGGGCCTATAAATCATGGCATTGAGCAAGCACGGATGGGATGAGTGAGCTTTGTATCCTGCATTAGTTTCAGAATGGTGCAATTTTCAGGCAGCTGATTGCTGGTGTGGCTTGTTCAGCTCACTGTATTAATTTACAAACTGAGACAGGCATAGAATCAGTTCCAGCTTCAACAGACCCTCCAACCCGCAGACACAAAGTAAACTTTAAAACTTCAAGTTCTTTTCCCAAACCTTTTCCGATCATGGAAGCTAAAAACACATCATTCTTTCCAAAAAATGCTAGCAAGCCTGCATAAGGTGAAATCGGGTATTATGGTAGCAGGCAGATCACATCTCACGGTTCAAAAGGATCACATCAGAATGTCCAAAGTTCAAAGGGTCTAATGTTCCTTTGAAAGTTAAACCTTTTGAATAAGAAGTCCAACGTTCAAAAGTTCCAAAGAGGCGTGCTCATATGCATGAGAGTGGGGTGCATGATACCACAGAGGCGTGCTAAGGCGCATGATAATAGGAGGAAATGAGGGTTGGGTTAGGTTAGGTTAGATACGATTAGGTCAGGTCAGGTCAGGTGTGTATGCCCTTGGTCCCTATTTCCTAGTCTAGGGATTTCACCCCTCGTTCCAGAACCTGAGTGCGCCTCTGGTCTGAGTACCACTTTATGCTACTCCTCTAACCCTCCCTCCTTCTGTCTGTTTCACCTCTTGGGATTTTCTTGCAGAATGTGGGGATATTTTTAAAACATTTCCCAAAGTGGTACCCAGACCAGAGGCACACTCAGAATCTGGAAAAAGGGGTGATATCCCCAGATTAGGAAATAGGGACCAAGGGCATACACAACTGACATGACCTAACCTAACCAGTATAACTATGGCAGACTTGCTTTGCCAGATAGAAACTTGAGGTCTGCCAATGAAAGAGAAAATTCCCCAGAACTAGAAATTTCCCCAGTTTCCCCCTCCGAAAGGGAATTCAGGGAAGGGATTTCCGCCCATAGGCAAATTCAAGAGGGGGAAGTTAAGGTGCACTACAGAGTAAAGGATTCCTGGCATAGGCATATCCAGGAAGAGGGTTTAGGCCATGGGCGGATCCAGGGAAGGGAAGTAGACGGATCCGACGAAATATGCGTGCGTTTCACAGGCAGATTCAGGTAAGAGAAAGAGTGAAGGTACACTTCATACCAAGGGATTCCTGGCATAGGTGTATCCAGGGAAGGGATTAAAGCCATGGGCGGATCCAGGGAAGGGATTAAGGTCATGGGCAAATCCAGGGAAGGGGAAGAAGACAGGACCTTGTAAAGAAAGCATATGTGTCAGAGGCAGATTAAGGAATGAATTCCTGGCATAGGTGGATCCAGAGGAGGGGATTTAGGCCATAGGTGGATCCAGGAAAGGAGAAAATGACCCTGTAAAAAGAATGTGTCATAGGCGGATCAAGGATTAAACTCCTGGCATAGACGGATCCAGAGAAGGGGATTTAGGCCATAGGTGGATCCAGGAAAGGGGAAGAAAGAACCCTGTAAAGAAAGCATACGTGTCATAGGCAGATTAAGGACTGAATTCCTGGCATAAGCAGATCCAGAGAAGGGGATATAGGCCATAGGCGGATCCAGGGAAGGGAAGTAAATGGGATTCCACAAACTAGGCATGTGTTTCATAGGCAGATTCGGGTAAGAGAAACAGTGAAGGTACACTTCATAGCAAGGGATTCCTGGCATAGGCGTATCCAGAGAAGAAGATTAAGGCCATGGGCGGATCCAGGGAAGGAGAAGGAAGAATCCTGTAAAGAAACCATACATGTCAGAGGCAGATTAAGGATTGAATTCCTGGCATAAGCGGATTTAGGCCATAGGCGGATCCAGGGAAGGGGAAGAAGACAGGACCCTGTAAAGAAAGCATACGTGACGTAGGCGGATTAAGGAATGAATTCCAGGCATAGGCGGATCCAGAGAAGGGGATTTAGGCCATGGGCGGATCCAGGGAAGGGGAGTAGATGGGACACTGGCCAGAGCAAGGGATTCCTGGCTTACAGAGTATCCAGGAAAGGGGATTATGGCCATGGGCGGATCCAGGGAAGGGAAGAAGTCATGACCCTGCAAAGAAAGCAAGTGTATCATATGCAGATTTAAGACGGTTGCGATGCACTACAGAGCAATGAATTTCTGGAATAGATGGAACCAGAGAAGGGGATTTAGGCCATGGGCGGAACCAGAGAAGGGAAGGAGACGGGACCCGACAAAAAGGCATGCATTTCATAGGCAGATTCGGGTACGAGAAACAGTGAAGGTGCACTTCATAGCAAAGGATTCCTGGCATAGGCGCATCCAGGAAACGGGATCTAGGCCATGGGCGAATCCAGGAAAGAGAAACAGATGAGACACTGTAAAACAAAGTATACAAGTCATAGGCAGCTTCAGGGGGAAACTGCTATGGCGCACCAGAGCACAGAATTCCTGGCATGGGCAGGTCCAGAGGAAAGATTTTACACCATAGGCGAATCCATGGAAGAGAAGCAGACAGGACACGGTAAGAAGGATCCGCCCATGGCCTAAATCCCCTTCCCTGGATGCGCCCATGCCAGGAATCCCTTACCTTGTAGTGCACTGCAACCCTCCTGTAGCTGCCTATGACATGTATTCTTTATTTTACAGAGTCCCGCCTACTCCCCCTTCCCTGGATCCAGCCATTCCCTAAATCCCTATCTCTAGATCCCCCTATGCAAGGAATCCTCTGCCATGTAATGCACTTAAACATTATCTAATGAATCTGCCTGACACATATACCTTGTTTTACTCTTCCACTTTCCTGGATCTGCCCATGGCCTAAATCCCTACCCTGGAAGCGCCTATGCCAGGAATTCCTTACTCTATAGTGCACTGAAACCCTCCTGAATCCGCCTATGATCTGTATGCTTTGCTTTATAGGGTCTGCTCTTCTTTCTCCTTCCTGGATCCGTCCATGGCCTGTATCCCCTTCCCCAGATCCGCTGATGCCACGAATGCCCTGCTCTGTAGTTCACCAAAACCCACCTGAATCCGCCTATCACAAGTGTACTTAGTTTTTCAGGGTCCGTTTCCTTCCCTTCCCCTGATCTGCCCTTGGCCTAAATCCCCTACCCTGGATGCGCCTATTCCAGGAATCACTTCCTCTGTAGGGCGCTGGCACTCCCTGAATCCGCATATGACTGAAATGCTTTGTTTTACAGGGACCCACCTAAATCCCTCCCCTAGATCCACCCATGGCTTAAATCCCCTAGCCCTGATGTACTTATGCCAGAAATCCCTTGCTCTGTAGAGCACTGCAACTCTTCTAAATCTGCCTATGACTGGAAGTCTTTGTATTACAGGGAACCACATAAATCCCTCTCCTGGATCCACCTATGGCCTAAATCCCCTAGCCTGGATGTACTTATGCCGGAAATCCCTTGCTCTGTAGAGCACTGCAACTCCGCTGAATCCGCCTATGACTGGAAGTCTTTGCTTAATGCAGGCCCACCTAATTCCCTCCCTTGGATCCGCCCATGGCCTAAGTCCCCTAAACTGGATGTACTTCTGCCGGGAATCCCTTGCTCTGAAAAGCATGATAACCCTTCTGAAGCCGCCTGTGACTGGAATGCTTTAATTTACAAGGACCCACCTAATTTCCTCCCCTGGATCCACCCATGGCCTAAATCCCCTAGCCTGAATGTGCCTATGCCAGAAATCCTTTGCTCTTAGAGCACAGTAACCCTTCTGAATCCGCCTGTGACTGGAATGCATTGTTTCACATGGACCCACCTAATTCCTGACCCTGGATCTGCTTATGGCCTAAATCCCTTCTCCAGATCTGCCTATACCAGGGATGCCCTGCTCCGTAGTGCGCCCTAACACTTTTCTTCCTGTTTCCGCCTATGACACATGCTTTATTTTGTTGGGTCCCGTCTTCTACCCTTCCCTGGATCTGCCCATGGCCTGAATCCACTTCCCTGGATATGCCCATGCAGGGGCGCCACCACAGAATTTTCGCAGGAACAGACCCGGGCTGGTGCTGACCGGGGAGGCGAATTTTGAGTATATTCGGTAACTGACAGCATCAATGCCAGCTAATCTTCAATAAGACATCCACTTTCCCGAAAGATTTTCTATAGAAATGACACATTTTCAGGATCAGCAAGACACCCTCTTTCCATTCAGTGAGGCCCCGTAGCGCCATTCCCACTTAAACCCCGATTTTCAGCACTTATTTAACCTGAACGCCGTAATCGCGCACAGTCCATTGCACGTAAATAAACAAAACACCGAAGACAATGGCAGCTGATCGCCAGTCAGCTTATGGAAACCATCAGCTGACTGATCATCAGCCAACTGACGATTGGTACCTTTGTACCAGAGGTAAACACCGATGTGAAAGCATACCAAATCTTGGCTCGAGCGCCGCAGGCCAGCTTGCTGAATCGAGGCACGGTTAGGTTAGGTTCTGTTGGTTGTACTTACCTATCGGTACTGTCGGGCGGACAGCCGCGAGAAAGTATTGCCACATCTTTCCATGGCGTTCTCACCACATAAACTCATCCAAATAAGAAGACAAAAATTTTGGGTCGCACACACATTTTCGTCCATTTCCGGTTTCCAGGGGTGCCGCCACAGAATTTTCGCTGGGGACGGACCCGGGCTATTCAGTACCTGACAGCATTAATGACCATTTAAATAAAAATTTGGGGCGACATCCCCCCCTGGTTGGGCAACGAGGATGCGTTCCCCCGCCCCCGCTTCGTGACCATGCCGGTTTCAAGCACAAATCAACCACGGTTAGTAGAGACACTGAAATGACTCAAACGACTGAAACCAACTAACTATCACTGTAAACACAGAATGGCAGCACTTTCTACTGCTTTATATTTAAGTATTCTCAATATAATTTATTAAATTTATAGCGGTTGAAAAATGTTATCTCGTCTTTTCTTACTCTTCAAAAGAAGTTTATTGTAAAAATATTGTTAAAACGATTGATTTTCTTTTTTTATTTCAAACCATATTTTTACACATAACATTGCGCAATTTCCTTTTGAATGATTGGTTTGTAGCGTATGGACGTCAAAATGCGGTAGTTATTGTTTACGTTTTGATTAAGGTCGCAGAAGTGTGTGTTATACTTTGATTTGTCTTATTCCATAGCTAAATCATGAAGGAACACTCTACAGTTAAGTATGATCCACCTTCTTTGTTATTTTAGGCATTTTTTGCAGTTGGACGGGTATATGTTGGTGCACCTCAATGACCATTCAACCAAAAATTTTGGGGGAACGTCCCCCTGGTTGGCCAACAGAGGTATGCATCCACCATCCCCCCGCTTTCGGTGCCCATGCGCCCATACAAAGAATCCTCGCCCAAGCTTCTCATGGGGAGGTCCCAGGAATCTGGGGATATTTAGAAATCTTGGGATTTTTTGGCTCCACAAAGAACCCAATGCCTATCTGGCAACGCTGAGATGTCTCCCCTAGTAGTACAACCTAACCTAACCTAACCTGGTCTGGTCTGGCCTGGCCTGCCCTGCCCAACCCAACCCAACCCAACCTAACCTAACCTAACCTAACCCAACCTAACCCAACCCAACCTAACCCAACCTACACTCATTTCCTCCTATTATCATGTGTCTTAGCACGCCTCTGCGGCATCATGCACCCCACTCATGCATCTGAGCACGCCTTTTTGGACCTTTTGAACGTCGGACTTCTTATTCAAAAGGTCTAACTTTCAAAGTGTAGAGCCTATGAACATTAGTCCTTTTGATCAGTGGACCTTCTGATGTGACCCTTTGAACCGCGAGATGTGATCTGCCTACTACCATAATACCGCGAAATCGTCCTGCGCGGCCAGCCCCAGACGCTGTCTCTGAGAACTATCTTGACACACCACACTAATTGAATCCATATAATACTGAACTTTGAGAATCACTCACCGATCTTAATCTCATTAGGATCAAACTTGGGAGGCATTGTGCTTTAAATTAATGTCCCAGACGTTTGGGCACACTTCACGCCGCCGACTTTGGTTAGGAAAAGGAAGTTGGTAGGAGATAGAGATGGAATGTCTCTATGGCTTTGGATGAAGCCCAAAATTCTGGCACAGAAGCTCACTGATATAAGCATTAAAACTCTGTTGCTGACCTTTTATGATATAAGATAAAAACAGGTAAGATTTATATTTTAGTTAGTTTTAGACTAACTTAGACAGAATAAAGTTTTACTCTCTATCTTATAGAGCATGATCAGCAAATTAAATTACGTGTATTCAACATATTATTCGATGTATAATACTTAGCCCTGACTTAACTTTCCATGAACATTTGAATAGTTGAAATTTTCAGGTCCTTTCTTGCGCTAAAAAATTCCAAGTTATCTCCTGAATCAAGCTCAACCGTAAGAAACTGGGTAAAGTGTTATCAGTTGTACTTGGACGGGGTCCTTACTACCTAGGCATTTTAACATTCATAGGGCGACATCTGAATTAAATAGATGTCACTAGTTTCTGAACTGGCAATCTAAGTCGTTGAGCAGGTGTGTCGCCTCCGAGGGTCTCAATGGGCACCCTAATACCTGAGGCGGCTCCAAGGGAAGGGGAGGGCGAATGGGGTCGTCACCCCGCTAAAGACCCAAGGGCTGCCCCAATGGCCGCCCCTGCTGATTTCAGGCGACGAAGGCGCCCAAAATTGGCGACACCTTGGGTAGGAGTAGTGAGTAAGGGACCAAAACGCAAAAAAAAAACATTTGGAGCTGGTCTTTTCCACTGTAATCCACTCTCCCCTAATTTTGAATCAGCTGCACTCGGCATACCGTTGGGCACCCCACTTGAGTATGGGTCGCCCTTATCGATTTTTTGCAGATCTTTACTTTGTGGTTGGTTGCCTACATTTCACTAGTTGTCCGCCTTTTCAGACCTGGGGTGACCCACTGCAACATGAAAAAATATAGTCTGCCTTTAGCCGCCCTCTTCGGGCAGGATTTTTCTCTCCTTCTCAACTATTGGGCGCTCTTTTGCAGCCCTAGTGCTACCTACTCAAAAATGGGCCATTAGGATCGTTAAAAAAACTTTTTTTACTTTTCAGACTCGAAAACACCTTCATCCTATTATACATTCAATTAAAATTTCAATGGGCCACATTCCAAGCATCTACGACAACGGGAAAGATCGCCTCAAAACGGTTAAAGATTCCATGCCTTAGGCGCGATTGGCCGCCCGGCGTTGCAATCTCCCCTTGTTATATTGGCATGAAAGGGTGCATAGCCTACCAGTAAAGACAGCGTGGCATGTGCGTGCGTATAAGAGCGGTAGATGGGATTTAACATGCAGGCATTTACTTTTCTGATGTATTTGCAGTGCAATATAAATACATGTTATTCCATAAAATACCTGAAATTAAATTGTTCAGCACCCTAGTACTCTAAATCTCGACAGAACAGGAATGCCTTCCGGAGGCGAACCTTTCTCTGGTAACATTCGTTGGAGAACATCGTTGGGGCAGGTGCTTCTCCCTATTCTCTTGCACATAGGCGTAGGAACCGGGGGGGCCAGGGGGCCACTGGCCCCTCCGCCCCCCACTTTTCTGTGATGGGCCCCCGCAACGGAGATAAGAATATCAACAACTGTAATATCAAGCAAGAAACTCAAACTGGCCCGATAGCTTGCCCCGGAACCCCGTTAAACTTACGTGCGCCCCTAAACCAAGTTGAGGTCCTATGAGTTGATTTTAAGGTCCCTGAGCTTCTCAGGGCCACTGAACTGGCCTCTGATGCTATACGAGCTAATCTGGGCCCTTTGAGCTGAACTGAGCGCCCCTGAGATGGTTTGGGCAGCATGAACTGTTCTAGGACGCCTAAACTGAGCTAGGAGCCGTAACCTTGAACAGGGCCCCGTGAGTTGGCCAGAACCTGTATCCACCGACCTGGGGGCCCCTGAGCTGAGCTTGGACCGTAAAGTTAATATTGTCCCTTGAGCTAATCTGGATCCCCTGTGATACACAGAAGATCCTAAACTTATCTGAGGCCCCTGCACAGGAATGGGTTTCTGCTCTGAAATTGGGTTATAAGCTTTAATTGAAATCCTGAACTGTTCTGAAACCCCAAATATGCCGACAAGGGGCCCCTGGATGATCCGGGCCCTTAAGCTTATCTGGTCATTAGAGTTAATATGAGCCTCTGTGTCGAACTGAGGGCCCCTGAGATGGTTTGGGACCCCTATAAGGCTTTACAGCCACTGACCTGGCGGCCGTGAGCTTGAATGGGCCCCTTGAGATGTTCTGACAGTGGTGTAACCAGGGGAGAGGGTCCCTGGGATCCGCGGACCCTCTTGGGCTGACCTTATGCACTAAAAACACAAAAATTGATCTCGGGGGTCCCTGAGCTTGGCTGGGGGGGGGTGGGGGGCTCCCGAGCTTGGTCTCAGGAGGACCCCGATAATCGGTATCGAGGGCTCCAGAGTACCGAATATTGATCTTGGGGGAACCCTGTGCTCAGTCTCAGGGGGGTCCCGAGTTTGGCCTCAGGGTCCCCGAGCTTGGTCTCAGGGCCCCTCCCCCGAGCTTGGTCTCACGGGCCTTTCGATCTTGGTCTCACGGGCCTTTCGATTTTGGTCTCAGGGGCCCCCGAGCTTGGTCTCAGGGGCCCCGAGCTTGGTGTCTGGGGGCTCTCCGAGCTTGGTCTCGGAGCTCCCGAGTTTGGTCTCAGATAACCCCCGAGCTTGGTCTCAGGGCCCCAAAGCTTGGTCTCAGGGAGCTCCCGAGCTTGGTCTCAAGGGGCCCTTCGAGTTTGGTCTCAGGCCCTCCCCACTCCCGAGCTTAGTGTCAGGGGGCCCTCGAGCTTGGTCTCAGGGGGCATCCGAGGGCATCTGATGCATAAGGATGACCGTAAGCACAGGAAAACACGAGCATTGGTCTCGGGGGCCCCTAATCCTGGTCTCAGGGGGCCACCGAGCTTTGTCTCAGGGGCCCCGAGCTCGGTGTCAGGGGCCCTCCGAGCTTGGTCTCAGGAAACGCCCGAACTTGGTCTCAGGGGACCCCCGAGCTTGGTCTCAGAGGTTCAGGGCCCCCCCCGGGTGCCCCTGACTATTGATATCGAGGGACTCATGCGTGAGGCACGAGCATTGGCCTCATGAGACCCAGAGTTTGGTCCCAGGGGCCCCCAGGCCTGGGTTCAGGACACCCTAGCATCGGCAACGAGGGGCTCCAGAGTACCGAGCATTAGTCTCGGTAGTGGGAGGGGTCTCGAAATATGGATCTTGAGGGCCCCGGAACATCGGTGTCGAGTTACTCCTAAGAAAAGCGCGAGCATGGGTCTAAGGGTGCCCCTGAGCCTGATCTAAGTGGGACCCCGAGCTTGGTCTTAGGATCCCCGGGCATCAGTATCAAGGGGCTCCGGAGTATTGGTCTAGGGGGAGCAATTATTTTAGGGGCCTCCAAATGGTGATTTCGGAGGGCCCCCGAAATTGTGGATGCAGTGGTGTAGCCAAGGGGCCCTAGGCGTCCGCAGACCCCCACCCCTTTGGCCAATCTGAACCACTGCAAAGGATTCTCTGATCACGGGGCCCCAGAGTCAGTCTCAGAGGCCCCTGAAGATTCGTTCTCACGGCGTTCCGAGTCGGCCTCACAGCCCCCGCCCTGAGAGTCGGTCTCCAGGCCCCCAGAAAGCAGATTTCTGGGGCCCCAGAGGGTTGGTCTCAGGGGCCCCAAAAGTTGGTATCAGGGGCCTCGGGAGTCTTTCTCAGGGGAGGCGGCCGAGCTAGTCTCAGGGGTACCCTCAGTGAGTGGTTCTCAGGGCCCTGCAACAGTCTATTTCATGGGGCCCCCTGAGAGTCAGTCTCAGAGAACCCCAAGAGTCGGTCAAGGGGACCCCAAGAGTCTGTCTTAGGGGACCCCGAGATTCGGTCTGGGGGTCCCCCTGTGAGTCTGTCTCAGAGAATCCCAAGAGTCAGTCTCAGAGCACCCCAAGAGTCGGTCTCAGGGGGCCCTCATAGTCTCACGGGCTTCTCTCTCAGGAGTCAATATTTAGTTTCAGGTGGCCCCGAGAGTTAATCCGGGGGTCCGAGAGTTGGTCTAATTTGATCCGCAGAGTTCTACTTTCAAGGGCCCCAGAGGGGTAATTTTGGGAGCCCTCAAGATTTAGCCTCAGGCTGTGCCCCCCCCGAGTTTTGGTATAAGCGGCCCCGAGAGTCCATCTCAGGGAGCACCCAAAAGTTAGTCTTAGAGGGCTCCCGGTTGTCAGTCTCGGAGACATCCGACAGTTAATCTCGGGGTTCTGAGAGCAATTTCCAGAGGTGCTCCCGAGTTTTGGTCTCACGGGCCCGGAGTTAGCCTTAGGCCGCGAAAGCTAATCTGGAGCCTGAGAGTCAGTTTCAGGAACGCCAAAGACTCAATCTCAGAGGTGATTCCACTACCTCCCCCTGGGTGTTTGTCTCAGGGGCGCCCTAGAGTAAGTCATTCCCAGCCCCCCTCCCCCACCCCAAAGACAGCCTCAGGGGACCCCAATAGCTAATCTGGATGGCCACGATAGTCAGTCTCAGCCCCCCCCACTCCAGGGCAAATCTGGGGGCCCAATAATTAGTCTCAAAGTTGCTGCCGATAACTAATCTCAGGAGCCCCGAGAGATTCTCAGGGGCCCACAGTTTTGATCAAGAGGCGCCGTGAATCTGTCTCAGAGACCCCCTTAGATCTAATCGGGAGAGCGACCGAAAATTAGCTTTGCGAGTGCCGCCAAGTGCTGGTCTTAGGTGGCCCCAGAGCTCAAATAAAAATTTTCCAAATCATATGCCTCGGAAAAAATGTACCTACCCCTGTTGCGTACTAAA
The DNA here is from genome assembly GCA_034440635.1 of Lepas anatifera. Classification (NCBI taxonomy): domain Eukaryota; kingdom Metazoa; phylum Arthropoda; class Thecostraca; family Lepadidae; genus Lepas; species Lepas anatifera. The sequence continues at coordinate 202,846 of JAOTON010001677.1, read as the reverse complement.
GAAGGACAAATTGAAACATGTCGATCAGGCACCATTATCAAAGGAAAGGCAAAAATTAATCTAATTTTACCATAAGAGCAAATCGAACAGGGAATTTGGCACATTAGTCAATTTTTAATCTATTAGCTTAACACCAATAACTACATTCCTAAATAGTCTGAAATAAGCTACTTTCCAATATTTTCCTAGGAAACCAGACAAACAAGGGTAATGACAGAAACTGATGGGCATTATCCCAAAAAGAAAAATAGGTATGAAACGTTGAAAATAACAATAACAGAGCGAGCCAAGGCGATAGATATCTTGGGCGCCTTTTGTCTTGGTAATTTGCTCGTTTACAAGATAGCAAGGGTAAGAAAGTAACTGGATCTCAACAGGATTTGTCGACAGAATACAGGTTAGGTAACGTTCGGGACACAATACCATATCCCTTGTATCTTCATTCGTTTTTTTTCTTTTGAAATTTCCTGATTAAAGAGTTCATGGATTCGACACCGGGAAATAATTGCTAATCATTTCCCGTAGAAGATCATTTCTTCGTACTCAAAACGACTGACCTCCATTAACTTCATGTCTGATTACCCTAGTGAAGAGGTAGACTCAGGTTTAACATCATGCGCGCATCAACATTGAACTTCCCGAAATATGGCTCAAAACTGTTATTATAGCCACGCAACCATATAAGGTTTGGGCCATCGCTAATATTTGGTGACCTTAGTTTACCAACACTTGGTCGGATCGAAAAACCAAGCTATAAACAAAATAAGAATGAATGATGAAAAAGGCACAACAAAATTTCCTTCGTGTGAATGTTATAATATTAAAATAGTATACAAAAGATATAGGAGATGGGCCCGGTTACTAAGGGGACCCCGGCCTGGGGCCCCCGACGGTGGTCGGACCCCTCCTTGGCCGAATCCTGGCTACGCCACTGTATTCTGAGACTCTATATCAGCCACCCTGGGACCCCCTAAGCCTAGCTGGGGCCCTGAGCTAATCTGGGTACCGCTGTGCTTAACTGGGGCCTCTGATCTGGTATGAGGGCCCTGAACTCTTCTAGGGTCCCTGGGCTAAGCTGGGGCCGTGAGCTTGAGTGGAGCCCCTGAGCTGGTATGAGAGGGGACCCTATATCAGCCGATCTGTGCCCCTGAGCTGAGCTGGTCTGTGCTGAACAAGAGCCCTGAGTTGGTCTGGGGCCCCTGAACTGTTCTAGCATCATTGAGCTAAGCTGGGATCCGTGAGCTTGAACAAGTCCCTTGAGCTGTTTTGAGACCCTACATAAGTCGACCTGGGGACCTCCGAGCTGAACCGGGCCCCTAAGCTAATCCAGCACCCTGTGCGAATCTGGAGCTCCCCTGTGATGAGCTTCTAGGGGTCCTGTGCTTATGTAGGGTCCCTTGATAAGCTGGTCCCGAGGCTAATGCACTGATCTGGGCCCTTGAGCTGACTGATCTGGGTTCCTGAGCCATGGTCTGGACCTTGGGGCCCTCCGAGATAATTTGGCGGCCCCTGGGTGGCATAGGCATAGGAACCGGGGATCAGGGGGATACTGCCCCCTTTTTGAGGTGGGCCCCGCAACGAATATACAAATATCAGCAATTGTAATATAGAACAAGAAACCCAAACGGGCCCGATAGCTTGTAGGTGAACGTTCAAGTTCGGTAGTACGCTGCCTGCAAGCCCCTGGAGGAGGAGCGCTTCATAAAAAAGCCAAGGCACCTACTACCCGAGTGATTCCAAATGAGTCCCGAGAACTGGGCCCAATCAAACTCCATCCCATATCAATTCCAACACAAAATATGAATCGGACACGGACCCCGCACCAAATGCCGAGCAACAGTCGTCCCTGAGCCATCGAAAGGCGCGACGTCTTTCGATACCAGGGTTATATGGCGTCACCAACTCTTTCCCTGTTGGAGGGGTCTCTTGGGAGTCAAATTACTCCTCGCACAAGAAATCTGCCGTGCCTTAAATCCGAGTTGGTCGCGTGGAAAGCAAGTTTGCTAACCACCATAACACCATGCCCATACCTCCTCGGCATCACAAAGCTGGCCATCAAGTGCTTACATTGCACTTGCAGTAATGCTGGTGCTCTGCATTTTAGGCATCGAAATATAGCTAGGCGTATTTATTGTGATCAGCCTTTACCTAAATCAATCTCTAATGATGGAAAGAAGGGATCCGTAATAACCTAAATAAATGTTCCCATTTTCGTCATTAAATAAGCAAATACAAGTTGATTAGGCATAGCGAAATGAGGCTATTTGGTATCAAAGCATTGTCTGTAGTGTTCTAAACAGTTCTTAATTTTGTAAATGTGATAAAAAGGGCCTAAATATATGTAAATATAAAAATGCACTCGTGGTAAAAAATGATTGAAATCATCCAAAAAAGCTTAAAAATGTATTTCGTATTTGAAAAGGGTCTAGGTAAACAACCAAGAAAATGTTTTTGGCGTTTTACTATGATTTATGAGATCATAATAGGTACAACTCGAAATCACAGGGCAAAATTTAATTTCTCAATTTTCCATATATTGAAATCCTTGTGTGCATGCGGGCCTTATTGACACCAAACAAGCTAACTAAAATTGTTTTTTTATAATTATGGGCCCCGTGGACTGGGCCCCCTTGAGGTGGGCCCCCTCTAAGGTTGGCCCCCCACTTTGCAAACCGTTCCTACGCCCCTGCTCTTGCGAACTATTTAAGTGCTCTGATACTACTAGAAGAAGACCCTGCTGCATATTTTTACCCTTTGCTGGCTCAGATCACTCACTTCCCCAGTTCCGACAAATTATGTATAATTTGAAAGCTGAGTGCTAAACGTCTTAATCTAATAACCGTGTAACAAATGACATTAAAAAACAATAGCCATTTAGGAACGCAACGTCATCTGGGCGCCATATGACCCTCGCAGATGATGCGTCGATAAGCCCCAATAAAACGTCATCCGAGAGATAAACAGCGGAGAATTGAAACATACAAACTAATTTGTGTGCCTCAAAATAGAGAGTTGGACAATCATGGTTAGACGACAATGCACAGTGGCTTCTGGCTGCCTGTAGGCCAGGTGGCGGCGGTATGGAAAGGAATGCGGTAGGGTCCCATAGGGCCCATGTTAAAGGAATAGGGTGATGTTGATGCCATGAGAATATGCATACCTACTCAGTCAATTGCCTTGTGCATGCTATGATTTGCCTTGACCCTCCTTGTTTGAACAGTCAGAGCTACTTATACCTCTGGCTCAAATAGCCATTTTATCAGTTTTAACTTCTAGTGCTGCAAACACGTGAAAAGTCATGTCCGTGATAATAGCAACGTATTCGTATTCGTATTCAAATACGTATTCGCGTCCCCTCCGATTTTGCTGAAATTTTGCATGGATACTGCTATGCGAGTCCCTAGTAACCCCCTAAAACCATTCGTGTTCATAACTAACGGTTTGACTTCCAGAGGTCACCAAAATATAAAGCTCGAAAATCTGGCGAACCCTACAATTTTAAGACAAAAAGAGCTAGAAGTGTCATTTCGACTCTAGTGCTTTCCATTGACACCAAAGATGATTCACAATTAACACATACTTCGTTAAACTCCAGCCCCTGGCTTCGAATTCGAAATTCAATTTCAAAAGCCGCCCTGTCAAAAAGCGTGGCGAACCCTAAATCAACGCTTTATTACATACTTATCATCTGTTTTTTGGTGTTCAAGCGCGGCCATCGCAGTCAGCATCATTCACAAAAATATAAACAACCATTAAATATATTATTTTCGCTCTAGGCGTACATTTTATGTAAAAATGACCGTCTTACAAAAATGCTTGCGAACCCTGCCATTCCTACCTTAACCTGTTAAGATGTAAAACAGTTCCACATCGAATTTACTCATATATCATAGATAATTCACAAAAAACCCGATACCTTCAACTCTCCTAGTTTAGCCAGCATCAACAAAACACGTTTATTCCAATGATAAAAACTTTCATCGGCAACATTCAACGTCCTCCAAGCCCCGCCCACCGAAGGCGGGGCCTTAAAGCAAGCGGACCATTTACCAGCCACACAGCTCGTTTGCCATAAGAGATGCAAATCAATCATAATGGAAGCTATGACTACCTGGCTTGCTGAAATGGTGGTTCAAAGGGGCATAGGAGGCCCCCACCCCCAAATATCAGAGCGCACATAGTTTATGCATAGCAGTAAGCTGCTCAGAGGCATAGGCGGATCCAGGATGGCGCATCGGGGGAGGGGGGAGGCAGTGGCGGATCTAGCCGGTCGCTTTGGGAGGAGCAAACAAAAATCAAAAAGCAAAAAACAAAACGTCACGGGGGTGAAAGATATTGGCTTAAGATACTTTTTCCTATCCAAGGCCCAATATTCACAATGAACTTCATTGGTTCTGCCTGAAGCTGAGAGTTGAAGCACCAAAGTCTTGCTTATATGTAAACTAAAAAAGAGTCGGGGCAAAGGCGAGATCGACCACTTTGGAGGGGCAAAACATAGTTTTTCCCCGAGCTTTTCCGTTTGGGGGGCAAATATCTTTTTGCCCCCCTTCCCTGGATCCGCCACTGGGCGGGGGGGGTAACTTAACAGGGAAAGGCTTTTCTGACCAAGGGGGTGGTAATTTTGACCGGAAAAAAGCTAACAAGTTGGCATAAAATTAAGGAAAAAACAATTGTTTGAATAAATTTACGGTAAACCCTACAATTTATCTGTATTCAAGGATTTGGGTGTTTTTTCCTCACTGGTACCTTTGAAAGGTTCAAAAGACCATTCACAAAATTATTATTTTTCTCTTCTAAACCATTAAAAGTAACACCGAGTGGCCAAACAAAAACTAAACAAAACACAATTTTTTCCCCAAATTCACTGCGAACCCTACAACTTATTTGTTTGCTAGAGTATGGCTATTTCTTTAGCACTGATATGTTAAGAAAAGCAAAAAGACGATTCACAAAAATAGTATTTTTGTCTGCTGACCCGTTGAGTGCAACACTGAGTGGAAAAACGAAAATTAAGAGAAAAAGGGTTTTACCTATATTCACGGCGAACCCAGCAACATATTTTATCCTATACAATAATTGTTTTTTTAGTCACTCATGACCTAGAAATACTTTAAAACACTATTCACAAAAATTTGGCTTTTAAGTGCTGATGCGTTAAGTATACTGAACAGCGGCAAAACCTAACTTAGACAAAAACAACGTTTTCAACTGTAGTTGGCGGCAAACCCTACAACTGATTTATTTGCAAGGATATAGCTATTTTTCTAGCACTGATGGCTTAAAAATTCATTGAAGGTGATTCACAAAATTTTGTTTTTGTCTGCTGACCCGTTGAGCGTGACACTAAGTGCCAAAACAAAAATTAAGGAAGAAACAATTGTTTGCCTAAATTAACGGCGAACCCTACAACTTATTTGTTTTCAAGGATGTAGGTGTTTTTTCATCACTGGTACCTTTGCAAATTTAAAAAGACCATTCACAAAAATATTATTCTTCTCTGATGACCAATTAAAAATAACACAGAGTGGCTAAACGACAACTGAGCAAAACACATTTTTTTACCCGAACCGACAAAGAACCCTACAACTTACATGTTTCCTAGGGTATGGCTATTTCTCTAGCACTGATATGTTTAGCAAAGCTTAAGGACGATTCACAAAAAAAGTATTTTTGTCTGCTGACCCAATGAATGCAACACTAAATGGCAAAACAAAAATTAAGGAAAACAATTATTGATACCTTTACGGCAAAGCCTACAAATTATTTGTTTTCAAGGATATAGGTGTTTTTCATCCCTGGTACCCTTGGAAGCTTAAAAAGACCACTCACAAAAAAATTATTTTTCTCTAAAGACCCATTAAAAGTAACACCGAGTGGCTAAACGAAACTAAACCGAACACAATTGTTTTACCCGCACTCACGGCAAACCCCACAAATTATTTGTTTGCTAGGGTATGGCTATTTATTTAGCACTCATATATATAGAAAACCTTAAAGACGATTCACAAAAACAGTATTTTTGTCTGCTGACCCGTTGAGTGTAACACTGAGTGGGAAAACGAAAATTAAGGAAAAAACAATTGTTTGCCTAAATTTACGGCGAACCCAACAACTTATTTGTTTTCAAGGATGTAGGTGTTTTTTCATCACTGGTACTTTTGAAAATTTAAAAAGACCATTCACAAAAATATTATTTTTCTCTGATGACCCATTCAAAGTAACCCCGAGTGGCTAAACGAAAACTAATCAAAACGCAATTTTTTACCAGAACTCACGGCGAACCCTACAACTTATTTGTTTCCTCGGGTATGGCTATTTCTTTAGCACTGGTATACTAGGAAAGCCTTAAAGACAATTCACAAAAAATAGTATTTTTGTCTGCTGACCCGTTGAGTGTAACACTGAAAGCCAAAACGAAAAATAAGAGGAAAAAGGTTTTTTACCTGTCCCCACGGCGAACCCTACAACTTATTTGTTTGCTAGGGTACGGCTATTTCTTTAGCACTGACATGTTAAGAAAACCTTAAAGACGATTCACAAAAATATTATATTTGTCCAATGACCCGTTTAGTGTAACACGGAGTGGCAAAACGAAAATTAAGAGGAAAAAATGTTTTTACCTGTCTTTACGGCGAACCTAACAACTTATTTGCTTGCTAGGGTACGGCTATTTCTTAAGCACTGACTTGTTACAAAAACCTTAAAGACTATTCACAAAAATAGTATTTTTGTCTGCTGACCCGTTGAGTGTAACACTGAGTGCCAAAATGAAAATTAAGAGGAAAAATTGTTTTTACCTTTCTCCACAGCGAACCCTACAACTTATTTGTTTGCTAGGGTACGGCTATTTCTTTATCACTGACATGTTAAAAAAAACCTTAAAGACGATTCACAAAAATAGTATTTTTGTCTCCTGACCCCTTGAGTGTAACACTGAGTGGCAAAACGAAAATTAAGAGGAAAAAAGGTTTTTACCTGTCTTAACGGCGAACCCTACAACTTATTTGTTTTCAAGGGTGTAGGTGTTTTTTATCACTGGTACCTTTGGAAGTTCAAAAAAACCATTCACAAAAATATTATTTTTCTCTGATGACCCATTCAAAGTAACCCCGAGTGCCTAAACGAAAACTAATCAAAACACAATTTTTTACCCGAACTCACGGCGAACCCTACAACTTATTTGTTTCCTAGGGTATGGCTATTTCTTTAGCACTGACATGTTAAGAAAACTTTAAAGACTATTCACAAAAATATTATTTTTGTCTAATGACCCGTTGAGTGCAACACTGAGTGGCAAAACGAAAATTAAGAGGAAAGAATGTTTTTACCTGTCTTCACGGCGAACCCTCCAACTTATTTGTTTCCTAGGGTACGACTATTTCTTAAGCACTGACATGTTAAGAAAACCTTAAAGACGATTCACAAAAATAGTATTTTTGTCTGCTCACCTGTTCAGTGTAGCACTGAAAGAAAAAACAAAAACTAAGGGAAAAATAATTGTTTACCCGAACTCACGGCGAACCCTACAACTTATTTGTTTCCTCGGGTATGGCTAATTCTTTAGCACTCATATATTAACAAAACCTTAAAGACAATTCACAGTAATAGTATTTTTGTCTGCTGACCCGTTGAGTGTAACACTGAGTGCAAAAACGAAAAATAAGAGGAAAAAGGGTTTTTACCTGTCTCCACGGCGAACCCTACAACTTATTTGTTTGCTAGGGTACGGCTATTTCTTTAGCACTGACTGGTTAACAAAACCTTAAAGATGATTCACAAAAATAGTATTTTTGTCTGGTGACCCGTTGAGTGTAACACTGAGTGGCAAAAGGGAAATTAAGAGGAAAAATTGTTTTTACCTTTCTCCACAGCGAACCCTACAACTTATTTGTTTGCTAGGGTACGGCTATTTCTTTATCACTGACATGTTAAAAAAACCTTAAAGACGATTCACAAAAATAGTATTTTTGTCTGCTGCCCCTTGAGTGCAACACTGAGTGGCAAAACGAAAATTAAGAGGAAAGAATGTTTTTACCTGTCTTCACGGCGAACCCTCCAACTTATTTGTTTCCTAGGGTACGACTATTTCTTGAGCACTGACATGTTAAGAAAACCTTAAAGACGATTCACAAAAATAGTATTTTTGTCTGCTGACCCGTTAAGTGTAACACTGAGTGGCAAAACAAAAACTAAGGTAAAAATAATTGGTTGCCTCAATTTACGGTGAACCCTACAATTTAATCGTTTTCAAGGATGTAGGTGTTTTTCCATCACTGTTACCAATGGAAGTATGAAAAGACCATTCACAAAAATATATTTTATCACTGATGACCCATTAAAAGTAACACCGAGCGGCTAAACAAAACCTAAGTAAAACACAATTTTTTACCCAAATTCACGGCGAACCCTACAACTTATTTGTTTTCTAGGGTATGGCTTATTTCTTTAGCACTGACATGTTAAGAAAACCTTAAAGACGATTCACAAAAATAGTATTTTTGTCTGCTGAACAGTTGAGTGTAACACTGAGTGCCAAAATGAAAATTAGGAGGAAAAAGGGTTTTAACCTGTCTCCACGGCGAACCCTACAACTTATTTGTTTTCAGGGATGTAGGTGTTTTTTATCACTGGTACCTTTGGAAATCCAAAAAGATCATTAACAAAAATATTATTTTCTTCACTGATAACCCATTAAAAGTAACACTGATTGGCTAAACGAAACTAAGCAAAACAAAATTTTTTACCCGAACTCATGGCGAACCCTACAACTTATTTGTTTCCAAGGGTACAACTATTTCTTCAGCACTGATATACTAGGAAAGCCTTAAAGACAATTCACAAAAATAGTATTTTTCTCTGCTGACCCATTGAGTGTAACACTGAGGGCCAAAACGAAAAATAAGAGGAAAAAAGGTTTTTACCTGTCTCCACGGCGAACCCTACAACTTATTTGTTTGCTAGGGTACGGCAATTTCTTTAGCACTGACATGTTAAAAAAACATTAAAGACGATTCACAATAATATTATTTTTGTCTAATGACCCGTTGAGTGTAACACTGAGTGGCAAAACGAAAATTAAGAGTAAAAGATGTTTTTACCTGTATTCACGGCGAACCCTGCAACTTATTTGTTTGCTGAGGTATGGCTATTTCTTTAGCTCTGATATGTTAAGAGAACCTTAAAGACGATTCACAAAAATATTATTTTTGTCTGCTGACCCGTTGAGGGTAACACTGAGAGGCAAAACAAAAACTAAGGGAAAAATAATTGTTTGCCTCAATTTATGGTGAACCCTACAAGTTATTCGTTTTCAAAGATGTAGGTGTTTTTTCATCACTGTTACCTTTGGAAGTTTGAAAAGACCATTCACTAAAATATATTTTTTCACTGATGACCCATTAAAAGTAACATCGAGTGGCTAAACAAAAACTAAGCAAAACACAATTTTTTTACCCAAATTCACGGCGAACTCTACAACTTATTTGTTTTCTAGGGTATGGCTATTTCTTAGCACTGACATGTTAAAAAAACATTAAAGACGATTCACAAAAATAGTATTTTTGTCTGCTGAACCGTTGAGTGTAACACTGAGTGCAAAAATGAAAATTAAGAGGAAAAAGGGTTTTAACCTGTCTCCACGGCAAACCCTACAACTTATTTGTTTGCTATGGTATGGCTATTTCTTTAGCACTGACATTTTAAGATAACCTTAAAGACGATTCACAAAAATATTATATTTGTATGCTGAACCGTTGAGTGTAACACTGAGTGGCAAAACAAAAACTAAGGGAAAAATAATTGTTTGCCTCAATTTACGGCGAACCCTACAAGTTATTCATTTTCAAGGATGGAAGTTTTTTCCATTATTGTTACCTTTGGAAGTTTGAAAAAACCATTCACAAAAATATATTTTTTCACTGATGACCCATCAAAAGTAACACCGAGCGGCTAAACGAAGCTAAGCAAAACACAATTTTTACCCGAACTCACAGTGAACCCTTCAACTTATTTGTTTCCTAGGGTAGGGCTATTTCTTAAGCACTGATATACTAGGAAAGCCTTAAAGACTATTCACAAAAATAACATTTTTCTGGTGACCTGTTGGGTGTAACACTGAGTGCCAAAACGAAAATTAAGAGGAAAAATTGTTTTTACCTTTCTCCACGGCGAACCCTAGAACTTATTTGTTTGCTAGGGTACGGCTATTTCTTTACCACTGACATGTTAAAACCTTAAAGACGATTCACAAAAATAGTATTTTTGTCCAATGACCCGTTGAGTGTAACACTGAGTGGCAAAACGAAAATTAAGAGGAAAAAAGGTTTTTACCTGTCTTCACGGCGAACCTTACAACTTATTTGTTTTCAAGGATGTAGAAGTTTATTCATTACTGGTAGCTTTGGAAGTTCAAAAAGACCATTCACAAAAATATTGCTTTTCTCTGATGACCCATTCAAAGTAATCCCGAGTGGCTAAACGAAAACTAATCAAAACACAATTTTTTTACCCGAACTCACGGCGAACCCTACAACTTATTTGTTTGCTAGGGTATGGCTCTTTCTTTAGCACTGATATACTAGGAAAGCCTCAAAGACATTTCACAAAAATATTATTTTTGTCTGCTGACCCGTTCAGTGTAACACTGAGTGCCAAAACGAAAAATAAGAGGAAAAAAGGTCTTTACCTGTCTCCACGGCGAACCCTACAACTTATTTGTTTGCTAGGGTACGGCTATTTCTTTAGCACTGACATGTTAAGAAAACATTAAAGACGATTCCCAAAAATATTATTTTTGTCTAATGAACCGTTGAGTGTAACAGAGTGGCAAAACGAAAATTAAGAGGAAAAATGTTTTTACCTGTCTTCACGGCGAACCCTACAGCTTATTTGTTTGCTAGGGTACGGCTATTTCTTAAGCACTGACATGTTAAGAAAACCTTAAAGACGATTCACAAAAATAGTATTTTTGTCTGCTGATCCCTTGAGTGTAACACTGTGTGGCAAAACAAAAAATAAGGGAAAAATAATTGTTTGCCTCAATTTACGGTGAACCCTACAAGTTAATCGTTTTCAAGGATGTAGGTGTTTTTTCATCACTGTTACCATTGGAAGTATGAAAAGACCATTCACAAAAATATATTTTATCACTGATGACCCATTAAAAGTAACACCGAGCGTCTAAACAAAACCTAAGTAAAACACAATTTTTTTACCCAAATTCACGGCGAACCCTACAACTTATTTGTTTTCTAGGGTATGGCTTATTTCTTTAGCACTGACATGTTAAGAAAACCTTAAAGACGATTCACAAAAATAGTATTTTTGTCTGCTGAACAGTTGAGTGTAACACTGAGTGCCAAAATGAAAATTAGGAGGAAAAAGGGTTTTAACCTGTCTCCACGGCGAACCCTACAACTTATTTGTTTTCAGGGATGTAGGTGTTGTTTTATCACTGGTACCTTTGGAAATCCAAAAAGATCATTAACAAAAATATTATTTTCTTCACTGATGACCCATTAAAAGTAACACTGAGTGGCTAAACGAAACTAAGCAAAACACAATTTTTTACCCGAACTCACGGCGAACCCTACAACTTATTTGTTTTCTAGGGTACGACTATTTCTTTAGCACTGATATGCTAGGAAAGCCTTAAAGACAATTCCCAAAAATAGTATTTTTGTCTGCTGACCCATTGAGTGTAACACTGAGGGCCAAAACGAAAAATAAGAGGAAAAAAGGTTTTTACCTGTCTCCACGGCGAACCCTACAACTTATTTGTTTGCTAGGGTACGGCAATTTCTTTAGCACTGACATGTTAAGAAAACATTAAAGACGATTCACAATAATATGATTTTTGTCTAATGACCCGTTGAGTGTAACACTGAGTGGCAAAACGAAAATTAAGAGGAAAAGATGTGTTTACCTGTATTCACGGCGAACCCTGCAACTTATTTGTTTGCTGAGGTATGGCTATTTCTTTAGCTCTGATATGTTAAGAGAACCTTAAAGACGATTCACAAAAATAGTATTTTTGTCTGCTGACCCGTTGAGTGTAACACTGAGAGGCAAAACAAAAACTAAGGGAAAAATAATTGTTTGCCTCAATTTATGTTGAACCCTACAAGTTATTCGTTTTTAAAGATGTAGGTGTTTTTTCATCAATGTTACCTTTGGAAGTTTGAAAAGACCATTCACTAAAATATATTTTTTCACTGATGACCCATTAAAAGTAACATCGAGTGGCTAAACAAAAACTAAGCAAAACACAATTATTTTACCCAAATTCACGGCGAACTCTACAACTTATTTGTTTTCTAGGGTATGGCTATTTTTTTAGCACTGACATGTTAAAAAAACATTAAAGATGATTCACAAAAATAGTATTTTTGTCTGCTGAACCGTTTAGTGTAACACTGAGTGCCAAAATAAAAAATTAAGAGGAAAAAGGGTTTTAACCTGTCTCCACGGTAAGCCCTACAACTTATTTGTTTGCTTTGGTATGGCTATTTCTTTAGCGCTGACATGTTAAGATAACCTTAAAGACGATTCACAAAAATATTATATTTGTATGCTGAACCGTTGAGTGTAACACTAAGTGGCAAAACAAAAACTAAGGGAAAAATAATTGTTTGCCTCAATTTACGGTGAACCCTACAAGATATTCGTTTGCAAGGGTATGGCTACTTCTTTAGAACTGATATATTAGGAAAACCTTAAAGACGATTCACAAAAATAGTATTTTTGTCTGCTGACCGGTTGAGTGTAACACTGAGAATCAAAATTAAAATTAAGAGGAAAAAGGGTTTTAACCTGTCTCCACGGCGATCCCTACAACTTATTTGTTTGCTATGGTATGGCTATTTCTTTAGCACTGACATGTTAAGAAAACCTTAAACACGATTCACAAAAATAGTATTTTTGTCTGCTGAACCGTTGAGTGTAACAATGAGTGCAAAAATGAAAATTAAGAGGAAAAAGGGTTTTAACCTGTCTCCACGGCAAACCCTACAACTTATTTGTTTGCTATGGTATGGCTATTTCTTTAACACTGACATGTTAAGATAACCTTAAAGACGATTCCCAAAAATATTATTTTTGCATGCTGAACCGTTGAGTGTAACACTGAGTGGCAAAACAAAAACTAAGGGAAAAATAATTGTTTGCCTCAATTTACGGCGAACCCTACAAGTTATTCATTTTCAAGGATGGAGGTGTTTTTTCATCATTGTTACCGTTGAAGGTTTGAAAAAACCATTCACAAAAATATATTTTTTCACTGATGACCCATCAAAAGTAACACCGAGTGGCTAAACGAAGCTAAGCAAAACACAATTTTTACCCAAACTTACGGCGAACCCTTCAACTTATTTGTTTCCTAGGGTAGGGCTATTTCTTTAGCACTGATATACTAGGAAAGCCTTAAAGACTATTCACAAAAATAACATTTTTGTCTGGTGACCTGTTGGGTGTAACACTGAGTGCCAAAACGAAAATTAAGAGCAAAAATTGTTTTTACCTTTCTCCACGGCCAACCCTAAAACCTATTTGTTTGCTAAGGCACGGCTATTTCTTTACCACTGACATGTTAAAACCTTAAAGACGATTCACAAAAATAGTATTTTTGTCCACTGACCCGTTGAGTGTAACACTGAGTGGCAAAACGAAAATTAAGAGGAAAAAAGGTTTTTACCTGTCTTAACGGCGAACCCTACAACTTATTTGTTTTCAAGGATGTAGAAGTCTTTTCATTACTGGTAACTTTGGAAGTTCAAAAAGAACATTCACAAAAATATTGCTTTTCTCTGATGACCGATTCAAAGTAACCTCGAGTGGCTAAACGAAAACTAATCAAAACACAATTTTTTACCCGAACTCACGGCGAACCTTACAACTTATTTGTTTGCTAGGGTATGGCTATTTCTTTAGCACTGATATACTAGGAAAGCCTCAAAGACATTTCACAAAAATATTATTTTTGTCTGCTGACCCGTTCAGTGTAACACTGAGTGCCAAAACGAAAAATAAGAGGAAAAAAGCTCTTTACCTGTCTCCACGGCGAACCCTACAACTTATTTGTTTGCTAGGGTACGGGCTATTTCTTTAGCACTGACATGTTAAGAAAACCTTAAAGACAATTCACAAAAATAGTATTTTTGTCTGCTGAACTGTTGAGTGTAACACTGAGTGCCAAAATGAAAATTAAGGGAAAAATAATTGTTTGCCTCAATTTACGGTGAACCCTGCAAGTTATTCGTTTTCAAGGCTGTAGGTGTTTTTTCTTCACTGTTACCTTTGGAAGTTTGAAAAGACCATTTACAAAAATATATTTTTTCACTGATGACCCATTAAAAGTAACATCGAGTGGCTAAACAAAAACTAAGTAAAACACAATTATTTTACCCAAATAATTGCAACCCGACAACCCTACAACTTATTTGTTTTCTAGGGTATGGCTATTTCTTTATCACTGACATGTTAAGAAAACCTTAAGGACGATTCACGAAAATAGTATTTTTGTCTGCTGACTCTTTGAGTGTAACACTGAGTGGCAAAACGGAAACTAAGAGGAAAAAGGGTTTTAACCTGTTCCCACGCGAGACCCTACAACTTATTTGTTTGTAAGGGTAAGGCTATTTTTTAGCACTGACATGTTAAGAAAATCTTAAAGACGATTCACAAAAATATTATTTTTGTCCAATGACCCGTTGAGTGTAACACTGAGTGGCAAAACGAGAATTAAGAGGAAAAAATGTTTTTACCTGTCTTCACGGCGAACCCTACAACTTATGTGTTTGCTAGGGTACGGCTATTTCTTAAGCACTGACATGTTAAGAAAACCTTAAAGACGATTCCAAAAAATTGTATTTTTGTCTGCTGACCCGTTGAGTGTAACACTGAGTGCCAAAACGAAAATTAACAGGAAAAAGGGTTTTTACTTGTCTGCACGGCCAACGCTACAACTTATTTGTTTGCTAGGATACGGCTATTTCTTTAGCACTGACATTTTCAGAAAACCTTAAAGACGATTCACAAAAATAGTATCTTTGTCTGCTGACCCGTTGAGTGTAACACTGTTTGCCAAAATGAAAATTAAGAGTAAAAAAGGTTTTTACCTTTCTTCACGGCGAACCCTACAACTTATTTATTTGCAACGATATGGCTATTTCTTTAGCACTGACATGTTAAGAAAACCTTAAAGACAATTTACAAAAATAGTATTTTTTCTGCTGACCCGTTGAGTGTAACACTGAGTGAAAAAACGAAAATTAAGAGGAAAAAGGTTTTTACCTTTCTTCACGGCGAACCCTACAACTTATTTATTTGCTACGATATGGCTATTTCTTTAGCACTGACATTATAAGAAAAACCTTAAAGACGATTCACAAAAATAGTATTTTTGTCTGCTCACCCGTGGAGTGTAACACTCAGTGGCAAAACGAAAATTAAGAGGAAAAAAGGTTTTTACCTGCCTTTACCGCGAGCCCTAAAACTTATTTGTTTTCAAGGTTGTAGGTGTTTTTTCATCACTGGTACCTAAATTTAAAAAGACCATTCACAAAAAAATTATTTTTCTCTGATGCCCATTAAAAGTAACACCGAGTGGCTAAACGAAACTAAGCAAAACACAATTGTTTTACCCGAACTGACGGTGAACCCTACAATTTATTTGTTTGCTAGGGTATGGCCCTTTCTTTAGCACTGATATACTAAGAAAACCTTAAAGACGATTCACAAAAATAGTATTTTTGTGTGCTGAACCGTTGAGTGTAACACTGAGTGGCAAAACAAAATTTAAAAGGAAAAAAGGTTTTTACCTGTCTTCACGGCGAACCCTACAACTTATTTGTTTGCTAGAGTATGGCTATTTCTTTTGCACTGAGATATTAAGAAAACCTTAAAGACGATTTACAAAACCAGTATTTTTGTTTGCTCTCCCGTTGAGTGTCTGCTGACCCGTTGTAGGGTTCGCCGTAAATTGAGGCAAACAATTATTTTTCCCTTAGTTTTTGTTTTGCCACTCAGTGTTACACTTAACGGTTCGGCATACAAAAATAATATTTTTGTGAACCGTCTTTAAGTTTTTTTAACATGTCAGTGCTAAAGAAATAGCCATACCATAGCAAACAAATAAGTTGTAGGGTTCGCCGTGGAGACAAGTTAAAACCCTTTTTCTTCTTAATTTTCGTTTTCGCACTCAGTGTTACACTCAACGGTTCAGCAGACAAAAATACTATTTTTGTGAATCGTCTTTAAGGTTTTCTTAATATGTCAGTGCTTAAGAAATAGCCATACCCTGGAAAACAAATAAGCTGTAGGGTTCGCCGTGAATTCGGGTAAAAAATTGTGTTTTGCTTAGTTTTCGTTTAGCCACTCGGTGTTACTTTTAATGGGTCATCAGTGAAAAAAAATTTTTTGTAAATGGTCTTTTCAAACTTCCAAAGGTAACAGTGATGAAAAAACACCTACATCTTTGAAAACGATTAACTTGTAGGGTTCGCCGTAAATTGAGGCGAACAATTATTTTTCCCTTAAATTTTGTTTTGCCACTCAGTGTTACACTCCACGGGTCAGCAGACAATAATACTATTTTTGTGAATCGTCTTTAAGGTTTTCTTAATATGTCAGTGCTAAGGAAATAGCCATACCATAGCAAACAAATAAGGTGTAGCATTCGCGGTGGAGACAGTTTAAAACCCTTTTTCCTCTTAACTTTCGTTTTGGCACTCAGTGTTACACTCAACGGGTCAGCAGACAAAAATACTATTTTTGTGAATCGTCTTTAATGTTTTCTTAACATGCCAGTGCTAAGGAAATAACCGTACTCTAGCAAACAAATAGGTTGTAGGGTTCGCCGTGGACACAGGTAAAAACCCTTTTTCCTCCTAATTTTCGTCTTGGCACTCAGTGTTACACTCAACGGGTGAGCAGACAAAAATACTATTTTTGTGAATCGTCTTTAAGGTTTCTAATATATCAGTGCTAAAGAAATAGCCCTACCCTTGCAAACAAATTGGTTGTAGGGTTCGCGTTGAGTTGGGGTAAACAATTATTTTTCCCTTAGTTTTTGTTTTGCCACTCAGTGCTACACTGAACGGGTCAGCAGACTAAAATACTATATTTGTGAAACGTCTTTAAGGTTTTCCTAACATGTCAGTGCAAAAGAAATAGCCGTACCCTAGCAAACAAATAAGTTGTAGGGTTCGCCGTGAATTCGGGTAAAAAATTGTGTTTTGCTTAGTTTTCGTTAAGCCACTCGGTGTTACTTTTCCTGGGTCATCAGTTAAAAAATATATTTTTGTGAATGGTCTTTTAAAACTTCCAAAAGTAACAGTGATGAAAAAACACCTACAACCTTGAAAACAAATAAGTTGTAGGGTTTACCGTGAAGACAGGTAAAAACCTTTTTTCCTCTTAATTCTCGTTTTGCCACTCAGTGTTACACTCAACGGGTCAGGAGACAAAAATACTATTTTTGTGAATCGTCTTTAAGGTTTTCTTAACATGTCAGTGCTAAAGAAATAGCCGTACCCTAGCAAACAAATAAGTTGTAGGGTTCGCCGTGGAGAAAGGTAAAAACAATTTTTCCTCTTAACTTTCGTTGTTGCCCTCAGTGTTACACTCAATGGGTCAGCAGACAAAAATGCTATTTTTGTGAATCGTCTTTAAGGCTTTCCTAGTATATCAGTGCTAAAGAAATAGCCATACCCTAGGAAACAAATAGGTTGTAGGGTTCGCCGTGAGTTCGGGTAAAAAAATGTGCTTTGCTTAGTTTCGTTTAGCCACTCGGTGTTACTTTTAATGGGTCATCAGTGAAAAAAATTTTGTGAATGGTCTTTTCAAACTTAAAAAGGTAACAGTAATGACAAAACACCTACATCCTTGAAAACGAATAACTTGTAGGGTTCGCTGTAAGTTTAGTAACGCTTGTAAAACTTGTAACGCTGAGTGTTTTTCCTTAATTTTCGTTTTGCCACTCAGTGTTACACTCAACGGTTCAGCAGACAAAAATAATATTTTTGTGAATCGTCTTTAAGGTTTTCTAAATATATCATTGCTAAAGAAATAGCTATACCCTAGCAAACAAATAAGTCGTGGGTTCGCCTGGAGTTCGGGTAAACAATTATTTTCCCTTAGTTTTTGTTTTGCCACTCAGTGCTACACTCAACGAGTCAGCAGACAAAAATTACTAGGTTTGTGAATCGTCTTTAAGGTTTTCTTAATATGTCAGTGTAAAAGAAATAGCCATACCCCTAGCAAACAAATAAGTTGTAGGGTTCGCCGTGAAGACAGGTAAAAACCTTTCTTCCTCTTAAGTCTTGTTTTGCCATTCAGTGTTACACTCAACGGCCCAGCACAAAAAAAATACTATTTTTGTGAATTGTCTTTAAGGTTTTCTTAATATATGAGTGCTAAAGAAATAGCCATACCCTAGCAAACAAATAGGTTGTAGTATTCGCCGTGAGTTCGGGTAAAACAATTGTGTTTTGCTTAGTTTCGTTTAGGCACTCGGTGTTACTTTTAATGGGCATCAGAGAAAAATAATATTTTGTGAATGGTCTTTTTAATTTTCAAAGGTACCAGTGATGGAAAAACACCTAGAACATTGAAAACAAATAAGTTGTAGGGTCCGCCGTGAAGACAGGTAAAAACCTTTTTTCCTCTTAATTTTCGTTTTATCACTCAGTGTTAAACTCAACGGGTCAGCAGACAAAAATACAGTTTTTGTGAAACGTCTTTAAGGTTTTCTTAATATATCAGTGCTAAAGAAATAGTCATACACTAGAATTAAATAAGTTGTAGGGTTCGCCGTGAATTCGGGTAAAAAATATTGTTTTGCTTAGTTTTCGTTTAGCCACTCGGTGTTACTTTTCATGGGTCATCAGAGAAAAATTATATTTTTCTGAATGTTCATTTAAGACTTCCAAAGGTAACAGTGATGAAAAAACACCTACAAATTTGAAAACAAATAAGTTAAGGGTTCACTCTGAAGACAGGTAAAAACCTTTTTTCCCCTTAATTCTCGTTTTGCCACTCAGTGTTACACTCAACGGGTCAGCAGACAAAAATACTATTGTTGCCAATCGTCTTTAAAGTTTTCTTAACATGTCGGTGCAAAAGAAACAGCCATACCCTAGCAAACAAATAAGTTGTAGGGTTGGCCGTAAATTGAGGCAAACACTTATTTTTCCCTTAGTTTTTGTTTTGCCAGTCAGTGCTACACTCAACGGGTCAGCAGACAAAAATACTATTTATGTGAATCGTCTTTAAGGTTTTCTTAACATGTCAGTGCTAAAGAAATAGCCGTACTTTAGCAAACAAATAAGTTGTAGGGTTCGCCGTGGAGACATGTAAAAACCATTTTGCCTCTTAATTTTCGTTTTGGCACTCAGTGTTACACTCAACGGGTCAGCAGACAAAAATACTATTTTTGTGAATTGTCTTTAAGGTTTTCTTAACATGTCAGTGCTAAAGAAATAGCTATACCCTTGCAAACAAATAAGTTGTAGGGTTCGCCGTGAGTTCGGGTAAAAAAATTGTGTTTTGATTAGTTTCGTTTAGCCACACGGTGTTACTTTGAATGGGTCATCAGAAAAAATAAAATTTTGTTAATGGTCTTTTTGAGCTTCCAAAGGTACCAGTGATGAACAAACACCTACATCCTTGAAAACAAATAGATTGTAGGTTTCGTCGTATATTTAGGCAAACAATTGTTTTTTCCTTAATTATGATTTTGTCACTCAGTGTTACGCTCGACGGGTCAGCAGACAAAAATACTCTTTTTGTGAATCACATTTAATGACTTTTCAAGTCATGAGTGCTAGAGAAATTGATATATTCTAGCAAAAAAATAAGTTGTAAGGTTCGCCGCTAACTACAGATGAAAACGTTGATTTTGTGTACTTTCAGTTTTGCCGCTGTTCAGTATACTTCACCCATCAGCACTCAAAAGCAAATTTTTGCAAATAGTGTTTGAAGTATTGCTAAGTTAGCAGTGAACAAAAAACAATTATTGTATAGAACAAAATAAGTTGTAGGGTTCGCCGTGAATACAGATAAAAACCTTTTTTCCTCTTTAATTTTCGTTTTGGCACTCAGTGTTACACTCAACGGGTCAGCAGACAAAAATACTATTTTTGTGAATCGTCTTTAAGGTGCTCTTAACATATCAGAGCTAAAGAAATAGCCATACCTCAGCAAACAAATAAGTTGTAGGGTTCGCCGTGAAGACAGGTTATAACCCTTTTTCCTCTTAATTTTCGTTTTGGCCCTCAGTGCTAAACTCAACGGGTCAGCAGACAAAAATACTATTTTTGTGAAATGTCTTTAAGGTTTCCTTAATATATCAGTGCTAAAGAAATAGTCATACACTAGAATTCAATAAGTTGTAGGGTTCGCCGTGAATTCGGGTAAAAAAATTGTTTTGCTTAGTTTTCGTTTAGCCACTCGGTGTTACTTTTCATGGGTCATCAGAGAAAAATTATATTTTTCTGAATGGTCATTTAAGACTTCCAAAGGTAACAGTGATGAAAAAACACCTACAAATTTGAAAACAAATAAGTTTAGGGTTCACTCTGAAGACAGGTAAAAACCTTTTTCCCCTTAATTCTCGTTTTGCCACTCAGTGTTACACTCAACGGGTCAGCAGAAAAAAATACTATTGTTGCAAATCGTCTTTAAAGTATTCTTAACATGTCGGTGCAAAAGAAACAGCCATACCCTAGCAAACAAATAAGTTGTAGGGGTGGCCGTAAATTGAGGCAAACACTTATTTTTCCCTTAGTTTTTGTTTTGCCAGTCAGTGCTACACTCAACGTGTCAGCAGACAAAAATACTATTTTTGTGAATCGTCTTTAAGCTTTTCTTAATATATCAGTGCTAAAGAAATATCCATACCCTAGCAAACAAATAAATTGTAGGGTTCGCCGTGTGTTATGGTAAAACAATTGTGTTTTGCTTAGTTCTCGTTTAGCTACTCGGTGTTACTTTTAATGGATTATCAGAAAAAAAATTTTGCGAATGGGCTTTTTAAACTTCCAAAGGTACCAGTGATGAAAAAACGCCAACATCCTTGAAAACAAATAAGTTGTAGGATTTGCCGTTAAGTCATGTAAAAATCTTTTTTCTTCTTAATTTTCGTTTTGCCAGTCAGTGTTACGCTTCAGGGGTCAGCAGACAAAAATACTATTTTTGCGAATCGTCTTTAAGGTTTTCTTAATATATCAGTGCTAAAGAAATAGCCATACCCTAGCAAACAAATAAGTTGTAGGGTTCGCCATGAGTTCGGGTAAAACAAATGTGTTTTGCTTAGTTTCGTTTAGCCACTCGGGCTTACTTTGAACGGCTCATCAGGGAAAAATAATATTTTTGTGTATGGTCCTTTTGAACTTCCAAAGGTACCAGTGATGAAAAAACACCTACATCCTTAAAAACAAATAAGTTGTAGGGTTCGCCGTGAGTTCGGGTAAACAATTATTTTTCCCTTAGTTTTTGTTTTGCCACTCAGTGCTACACTGAACGGGTCAGCAGACTAAAATACTATATTTGTGAAACGTCTTTAAGGTTTTCCTAACATGTCAGTGCAAAAGAAATAGCCGTACCCTAGCAAACAAATAAGTTGTAGGGTTCGCCGTGAATTCGGGTAAAAAAATGTGTTTTGCTTAGTTTTCGTTTAGCCACTCGGTGTTACTTTTAATGGGTCATCAGAGAAAAATTATGTTTTTGTGAATCGTCTTTTCAAACTTCCAAAGGTAACAGTGATGAAAAAACACCTACATCCGTGAAAACGACTAAGTTGTAGGGTCCGCCGTAAATTGATGCAAACAATTATTTTTCCCTTAGTTTTTGTTTTGCCACTCAGTGTTACACTCAACGGGTCAGCAGACAAAAATTCTATTTTTGTGAATCGTCTTTAAGATTTTCTTAACATGTCAGTGCTAAAGAAATAGCCGTACCCTAGCAAACAAATAAGTTGTAGGGTTCGCCGTGGAGACAGGTAAAAACCCTTTTGCCTCTTAATTTTCGTTTTGGCACTCAGTGTTACACTCAACGGGTCAGCAGACAAAAATACTATTTTTGTGAATTGTCTTTAAGGTTTTCTTAACATGTCAGTGCTAAAGAAATAGCTATACCCTTGCAAACAAATAAGTTGTAGGGTTCGCCGTGAGTTCGGGTAAAAAATTGTGTTTTGATTAGTTTCGTTTAGCCACACGGTGTTACTTTGAATGGGTCATCAGAAAAAAATAAAATTTTGTTAATGGTCTTTTTCAGCTTCCAAAGGTACCAGTGATGAACAAACACCTACATCCTTGAAAACAAATAGATTGTAGGTTTCGTCGTATATTTAGGCAAACAATTGTTTTTTCCTCTTTAATTATGATTTTGTCACTCAGTGTTACGCTCGACGGGTCAGCAGACGAAAATACTATTTTTGTGAATCGTCTTTAAGGTGCTCTTAACATATCAGAGCTAAAGAAATAGCCATACCTCAGCAAACAAATAAGTTGTAGGGTTCGCCGTGAAGACAGGTAAAAACCTTTTTTACTCTTAAATTTCGTTTTGCCACTCAGTGTTACACTCAAAAAATACTATTTTTGTGAATCGTCCTTAAGGTTTTCTTAATATATCAGTGCTAAAGAAATAGCCATACCCTAGCAAACAAATACGTTGCAGGGTTCGCCGTGAGTTGGGGTAAAACAAATGTGTTTTGCTTAGTTTTGTTTAGCCACTCGGTGTTACTTTTAATTGGTCATCAGAGAAAAATAATATTTTTCTGAATGGTCTTTTAACTTCCAAAGGTACCAGTGATGTAAAAACCTCAACATTCTTGAAAACAAATAAGCTGTAGGGTTCGCCGTAAGTTTGGGCAAACAATTGTTTTTTCCTTATTTTTTGTTTTGCCACTCAGTGTTACACTCAACGGGTCAGCAGACAAAAATACTATTTATGTTAATCGTCTTTAAGGTTTTCTTAACATGTCAGTGCTAAAGAAATAGCCATACCATTGCAATCAAATAAGTTGTAGGTTTCGCCGTGGAGACAGGTTAAAGCCCTTTTTCCTCTTAATTTTTGTTTTGGCACTCAGTGCTACACTCAACAGTTCAGCAGACAAAAATACTATTTTTGTGAATTGTCTTTAAGGTTTTCTTGATATATCAGTGCTAAAGGAATAGCCATACACTAGAAAACAAATAAGTTGTAGGGTTCGCCGGGAATTCGGGTAAAAAAATTGTGTTTTGCTTTGTTTTCGTTTAGCCACTCGGTGTAACTTTTAATGAATCATCAGAGAAAAAATATATTTTTGTGAATGGTCTTTTTGAACTTCCAAAGGTACCAGTGATGAAAAAACGCCTACATCCTTGAAAACAAATAAGTTGTAGGGTTCGCCATAAGTTTGGGTAAACAATTATTTTTACCTTAGTTTTTGTTTTGCCACTCAGTGCTACACTGAACGGGTCAGCAGACGAAAATACTATTTTTGTGATTCGTCTTTAATGTGTTAACATGTCAGTGCTAAAGTAATAGCCGTACCCTAGCAAACAAATAAGGTGTAGCGTTTGCCGTGGAGACAGGTAAAACCCTTTTTCCTCTTAATTTTCGTTTTGGCACTCAGTGTTATACTCAACGCGTCAGCAGACAAAAATACTCTTTTTACTCGTTTTTAAGGTTTTCTTAACATGTCAATGCTAAAGAAATAGCTGTACCCTAGGAAACAAATAAGTTGTAGGGTTCGCCGTGAAGACACGTAAGAACATTTTTTCCTCTTAATTTTCGTTTTGCCACTTAGTGTTACACTCAACGGGTCACCAGACAAAAATACTATTTTTGTGAATCGTCTTTAAGGTTTTCTTAACATGTCAGTGCTGACGAAATAGCCGTACCCTAGCAAACAAATAGGTTGTAGGGTTCGCCGTGGAGACAGCTAAAAACCCTTTTTCCTCTTATTTTTCTTTTTGGCACTCAGTGTTACATTTAACGGGTCAGCAGACAAAAACATTATTTTTGTGAATTGTCTTTAAAGCTTTCCTAGTATATCAGTGCTAAAAGAAATAGCCATACCCTAGGAAACAAATAAGTTGTAGGGTTCGCCGTAAGTTGGGGTAAAAAACAGTGTTTTGATTAGTTTTCGTTTAGCTACTCGGTGTTACTTTTAATGGGCATCAGAGAAAAAAACAATTTTGTGAATCGTCTTTTTTTATTTTCAAAGGTACCAGTGATAAAAAACACCTACATCCTTGAAAACAAATAAGTTGTAGGGTTCGCCGTGAATTCGGGTAAAAAAATTGTGTTTTGCTTAGTTTTCGTTTAGCCACTCGGTGTTACTTTTAATGGGTCATCAGAGAAAAATTATATTTTTGTGAATGGTCTTTTTAAACTTCCAAAGGTAACAGTGATGAAAGAACACCTACATCCTTTAAAACGAATAAGTTGTAGGGTCCGCCGTAAATTGATGCAAACTATTATTTTTCCCTTAATTTTCGTTTTGGGACTTAGTGTTACACTCAACGGGTCAGCAGACAAAAATACTATTTTTGTGAATTGTTTTAAGGCTTTCCTAATATATCAGTGCTAAAGAAATAGCCATACCCCTGCAAACAAATAAGTTGTAGGGTTCTACGTTAGTTTGGGTAAAAAAATTGTGTTTTGATTAGTTTTCGTTTAGCCACACGGTGTTACTTTGAATGGGTCATCAGAAAAAATAATATTTTTGTTAATGGTCTTTTTGAACTTCCAAAGGTACCAGTGATGAAAAAACACCTACATCCTTGAAAACAAATAGATTGTAGTGTTCGCCGTATATTTAGGCAAACAATTGTTTTTTCCTTAATTATGGTTTTGCCACTCAGTGTTACGCTCGACGGGTCACCAGACAAAAATACTCTTTTTGTGAATCACCTTTAATGATTTTTCAAGTCATGAGTGCTAGAGAAATGGATATATTCTAGCAAAAAAATAAGTTGTAACGTTCGCCGCTAACTACAGTTGAAAACGTTGATTTTGTGTACTTTCAGTTTTGCCGCTGTTCGGTATACTTCACGCATCAGCACTCAAAAGCAAATTTTTGCGAATAGTGTTTGAAGTATTTCTAAGTTATCAGTGAACAAAAAACAATTATTGTATAGAACAAAATAAGTTGTAGGGTTCGCCGTGAATACAGATAAAAACTTTTTTTCCTCTTTAATTTTCGTTTTGCCACTCAGTGTTACACTCAACGGGTCAGCAGACAAAAATACTATTTTTGTGAATCGTCTTTAAGGTTCTCTTAACATAACAGAGCTAAAGAAATAGCCATACCTCATTAAACAAATAAGTTGTAGGGTTCGCCGTGAAGACAGGTAAATCCTTTTTTCCCCTTAAATTTCGTTTTGCCACTCAGTGTTACACTCAACAGGTTCAGCAGACAAAAATACTATTTTTTTAATCGTCCTTAAGGTTTTCTTAATATATCAGTGCTAAAGAAATAGCCATACCCTAGCAAACAAATACGTTGGAGGGTTCCCCGTGAGTTCGGGTAAAACAAATGTGTTTTGCTTAGTTTTGTTTAGCCACTCGGTGTTACTTTTAATTGGTCATCAGAGAAAAATAATATTTTTTCTGAATGGTCTTTTTAAACATCCAAAGGTACCAGTGATGTAAAAACCTCAACATTCTTGAAAACAAATAAGCTGTAGGGTTCGCCGTAAGTTTGGGCAAACAATTGTTTTTTTCCTTATTTTTTGTTTTGCCACTCAGTGTTACACTCAATGGGTCAGCAGACAAAAATACTATTTTTGTGACTCGTCTTTAAGGTTTTATTAACATGTCAGTTCTAAAGAAATAGCCATACCATAGCAAACAAATAAGTTGTAGGGTTCGCCGTGGAGACAGGTTAAAACCCTTTTTCCTCTTAATTTTCGTTTTGGCACTCAGTGTTACACTCAACGGTTCAGCAGACAAAAATACTATTTTGGTGAATTGTCTTTAAGGTTTTTCTTAATATATCAGTACTAAAGAAATAGCCATACACTAGAAAACAAATAAGTTGTAGGGTTCGCCGGGAATTCGGGTAAAAAATTGTGTTTTGCTTTGTTTTCGTTTAGCCACTCAGTGTTACTTTTAATGGGCCAGCAGAGAAAAATAATATTTTTGTGAATGGTTTTTTTAAACCTCCAAAGGTACCATCGATGAAAAAACACCTACATCCTTGAAAATAAATACTTTGTAGGGTTCGCCGTAAATCTAGGCAAACAATTGTTATTTCCTTAATTTTTGTTTTGCCACTCATTGTCACCCTCAACGGGTCAGCAGACAAAAACAATATTTTTTTAATCATTTTCAGTGTCTTTTTAAATCATTAGTGCTATATAAATGGGTATATCCTAGCAAACAAATAAGTTGTAGGGTTCGCCGTAAATTCGGGTAGGAAATTGTGTTTTCCTTATTTTTCGTTTAGCCACTCGGTGTTACTTTTAGTGGGTCAGCAGAGAAAAATAACATTTTTGTGAATCGTATTTGAAAACGTTTTAAGGTATCAGTGATGAAAAATACTTATATCCTAGAAAAAATTTTGAAGCTTAGCCGTGAATTCAGGTGAATGTGTTTTCCTTAATTTTATTTGTGCCACTCAGAGTCAAAATCAGCGGGTCAGCAGACAAAAATTATCTTTTTGTGAATCTTCTTTAAACACTGTTTAAAATATCAGTGCTAAAGAGAAGTTTTAGGGTGTATATGCTATATATATATATATGCTCAGGGGCGAACGCAGACCCGAGTTTTGGGATGGACAAACCCATGTCTGCCTTTCCTTGGGGGGAGGGGTGGGAGCGAATATTTTTTTGCTCTACAGACGTAGTGTAAATATGTTTTTTGAAAAATTTATCCGGCGTTTGGGGGGACCAAGAGATAGTTTGGCCCTCTCCCCAGCGGTTTAGGAGGAGCCATGGCCAGAATGCCTCCCCCCTGCGTCTGCCAATGTATATGCTGGAACTCGATTTTCCATCTACAAATTGTAACATTACGGTATGCTAAAAGAATTTTACCCCATAGCTTTCCCCGGCCGCCTTTTTGGCGTGACTTAACGAGCCTGGAGCCACTGAAAGCAGCCACATGCATCCTCATGATGTCACGGCTGGGTACCTTCCCGGCCTGGGCAGGATCTTGCCGAGTTGATTATATTGCCATTGCTCCTCAGTATACGTGGATTCAGGGGGTGGGCAAAGGGGACGGGTTCCCCTCCGCCGATCGACCTTCGGCGCCCCCTGACATAGTCCAGCGTCCCCCTGGAAGGTCAATGGCACCCCCGGTTATGTCGCTTCCCATCCCCGGCCCCCCAGGATGCGAAAACCGGTGTCCACCGATTGGATTTTATGCCAACTTGCTAGTTTTTCGGTCAAAATTGCCACCCCCTTGGTCAGAAAAGCGCCTCCCTGGGAAGTTACCCCCCGCCCAGTGGTGGATCCAGGGAAGGGGGAAAAGATATTTGCCCCCCCAAACGGAAAAGCTCGGGGAAAAACCATGCTTTGCTCCTCCAAAGTGGTTGACCTCGCTTTTGCCCCGACTTCTTTTTAGTTTAATTATAAGCAAGACTTTGGTGCTTCAACTCTCAGCTTCAGGTAGAACCAGTGAAGTTCAGTGTGAATATTGGGCCTTGGATAGGAAAACGTATCTTAAGCCAATATCTTTCACCCCCGTGAAGTTTTTTTTTTTGCTTTTTGATTTTGGTTTGCCCCTCCCAAAGCGACCGGCTAGATCCGCCACTGCCCCCCTCCCCCGATGCGCCATCCTGGATCCGCCTATGCCTCTGAGCAGCTTACTGCTATGCATAAGCTATGTGCGATCTGATATTTGGGGGTGGGGGCCTCCTTTGCCCCATTTCAGCAAGCCAGGTATGTCATAGCTCCCATTATGATTGATTTGCATCTCTTACGGCAGACGAGCTGTGTGACTGGTAAATGGTCCGCTTGCTTTAAGGCCCCGCCTTCGGTGGGCGGGGCTTGGAGGACGTTGAATGTTGCCGATGAAAGTTTTTATCATTGGAAGAAACGTGTTTTGTTGATGCTGGCTAAACTAGGAGAGTTGAAGGTATCGGTTTTTTGTGAATTATCTATGATATATGAGTAAATTCGATGTGGAACTGTTTTACATCTTAACAGGTTAAGGTAGGAATGGCAGGGTTCGCAAACATGTTTGTAAAACGGTCATTTTTACATAAAATGTACGCCTAGAGCGAAAATAATATATTTAATGGTTGTTTATATTTTTGTGAATGATGCTGACTGCGATGGCCGCGCTTGAACACCAAAAAACAGATGATAAGTATGTAATAAAGCGTTGATTTAGGGTTCGCCACGCTTTTTGACAGGGCGGCTTTTGAAATTGAATTTCGAACTCGAAGCCAGGGGGTGGAGTTTAACAAAGTATGTGTTAATTGTGAATCATCTTTGGTGTCAATGGAAAGCACTAGAGCCGAAATGACACTTCTAGCTCTTTTTGTCTTAAAATTGTAGGATTCGCCAGATTTTCGAGCTTTATATTTTGGTGACCTCTGGAGGTCAAACCGTTAGTTGTGAACACGAATGGTTTTAGGGGGTTACTAGGGACTTGCATAGCAGTATCCATGCAAAATTTCAGCAAAATCGGAGGGGACGCGAATACGTATTTGAATACGAATACGAATACGTTGCTATTATCACGGACATTGAAAAGTCAGCCATTCGTGTATGTCACATTTACTGTGTGTGCTGTATTCCCAATACGTGTTTATCAATGAAAAAAGCTGCATCATTTACCCTGATGCCACAAAATACTAAGGGATTTGACTCTTGATTTCGGGATTATAAATCGGCACCTGCAATTTTACCCGCCAAGCGTATTCACATACCGAACTCATTTAATGAGCCCACACTAATGTTTTCCAGTGATATCGACACTGCACACTGCACAAACACCTAGCCCATACATCCACCCATGAGAACAGAATTTCTCCTACATCTGTCCTCTCTCAGTCCAATACAGGGGCGTAGCCAAGGGGGGCGGGCGGCAGAGACAGCAGCCCCCCTCTAAAAAGGCCCGAAGGGCTCCTCTGAGGACACGAGCCGCACGAAGCGCGGCTCGCCAGCACTATGCTCTGTGGCCAAATTTGAAATTTCATACCAGACAGGGCTCTCTTAAGCCCTCTTCAGCACTATTCTGTAACAAACAGGCCTTTTTTACCCATCAGGGCCCTTTTGGCGCTGTCGCAGGGGCCTTTTTCAGGGCGCCATCCCCCCCGAGCGAAATCCTAGCGACGCCCCTGGTCCAACAGCAGGCAGAACTACCACCATTCTCAACACCACATGGGTACGTTTTAGAATCCGCCACGCGACCCTACCCCACCGATGCTTGAACTCGGTACCAGCGGCGCCCAGTGGCGTGACCTTTCTAACCTCTGTGCCCCGCGGAATTGGTATCCAGCGGATGTCGGCTGCTGATTGGTGGAGGTGCGTTCACTTGCATAGCGAAAAGTTCAGCGGCAATTTCTACATAAGAATGATAAAACTTAAACCTTAAACCATGAGATGTATTATCATTGTCTTTTTCAAGCATTACTAGCCATATTTTGCCCTACATTAGCTTGATTATCTCCGCCAGCATCCGATACTCTTTGTACAGGCGAGGTAGCGGCAGTCAGCACAGGCTATCCGGCGACCGAGTTCGCTGAAGTCAGGAGAGTTGCATTCGCTGAAGTCGGAAGGTTTCTGCCGAACGAAAAGGAAGGGTCCCGGCCAGATGGTAACCGACAGATGGAGAGGAATGACCCATAAATAAAACTAAAACTTAACCCGCGCCCCACCGGGGGTCCGGTGCCACCTTCGCCCCACGGGGGCCATCGATGGCCCCCTCTAACTCCGAAAATATGGGCGTTAGCGCAAATCTGCAAAGTGCAATAGAAAGCTCGCGTAAATTCAGTAAGAAATTACTTCACATGTTTTAGTGCTCAGGTCAATGGTTTGACCTCCAGAGGTCAAATTAGGTCAAGATCGGCTATTTTCACTCAAATATGCAATGCTTAAGCAAACTGGTCATAACTATTATGTCATTAGAGCTATTGAGGCCTGGTAAAGTACATTTGATAGGAAATTGTCAGTACTTTTTCCGCTATGTGGAACGTAAAGACCTCCCGCCAGTGGTTTGACCTCCAGAGGTCACCTCGTGACCTAATATGACCTGAGGTCACAAAAGGTCAAAAAGTGACCTTGCCGTATATCAAATGAAAGCCAGTAACAAGACAAACACGATGGTGTTTGTTTCACCGCTCTAGCTTAATTAGGTCAAAAGTTATTGTCAAAATACTGTTTTTGACCTCTGGTGACCTTGGATGACCTTGGAAAAGTCAAAGGGCAAATATGACCCCTGGGATCCGTGAAAGGATGTCCAAAAACGCTGTTCTGAGCAGTCTGAGTATTTTCAATCATTTTTGTGGCTTTTATATCATAAAACAGCTTTTCCCCATGCTTTTCCAATGGGAGAGGTCGCCTCGTGGCCTGACCTCAGGGCACGAAATCGAAAAATCCCGGATATACACCTTGTAGACCCTAGAGGGGTCATGAAGTGTAGGAAGTTTCAAATCGATCGACTTTGAAATGTAGCTCTTACAGAGCTCTAAAGTTGAAGTGAGGTGACCTTGGTTGACCTCGTCTGGTGACCTGACCTTGGGTGACCCGGGGTAAGAAATTTCAGGGATGATGGGAAAATGATGCAGTAAGAGGTAGAGCCCTCAACCGCGGTGCTGCGCCTTGTTGTTTTTCTGCTATCCCGGAAAAACCTTAGGGGGGCATCGATGGCCCCCGGTGAGGCGAGGGTTAATCGTCGGACGATTTATAGCGAGTGTGAAGTAGTGAGAGCGCTGCCGAAGTAAAACAAGATCATATTCTAGAAGAGGTAAGCACGTGCTGCTTTGCTCCATTTTGGATAGTGAAAAAGCACTAAACCTAATTTGGGACTCAAACATTTCGATGTTTTAACGCATTTCACCTTTCAAACGTCATACCAGGACCTTTAAAATTATATGATGAAACCAAAAAGTTACAGGCAACGGATTTTTTTATCTAATGAGGTCACTCTTAATCGATCCATCATGATAAGGTGCATTTTCGAAAACCACTGGGGGCGCCCAAATCTGAAAACCGTCACCTACGACAGCATTAACCCTATTTCCGTCAGGCTCCCGGCTACCCCTATTTCCGGCAAGGGGGCAATATCGGCCCCCTAAGATCTCGTAATCTAACCGGCCGATTTTGAAAATTCAAAGTGCCATAGATTTCTCTGCTGCTAAACTTTATTTTGAAAAAAGAAAATTTCAAAATTTTTATTTTTTAGGAGAAGGTCGTGCAAAATATACAATTTTTGTGTATTTTTTAGATTTTCCATAACCCTTGTCTCTGTTGTACGATTTTCACAAAACTAGTTCAGATTTACAAATAATTGACCCAAAATTTTCATATACTCGAGTTACGCAAAAATTCGAAATTCAATGGCAGTTCCAGGACCAGGACTATGAGGGGAAATATATACAACCTAAAAAGTTTTTGTTACGCGGATTAGAAGCCGTCATATACTGCTTGGCATCTTTGACACATAAATAAATGAGAAAAAAGTGAAAAACTCATCAGGGGCGGATGCAGTAAGGTAAAACAGTGGGGTAAAATACATATCAACAATATGCGAATGGTATGCATGAGTATATTAGTCCCTCGATTAGTTGAAATTTAATTTCTGATAATTTTTACCCTCCCATGGCAGCTCTGGGAAAGGGGGTGACATAGGCGGATCAAGGACTCGTCGTGGGGGGGGTGGGGGTGATTGGAAACACATTTTCAATATACAACGATATTGAGTCGCGGCGGTGATACTGGCTGGGAATATACATTTTGAAAATGTGTAGTGACTGGCCACACCTCTGATAATCTAGAATTGGGTTATAACTATTTTGAATTTTCATATACCCAATTGTATTCGCCCTGGCACGGCTGTAAGCAGTCTTCTCACTTACTAACGTTTAGTCCTTCTTGATAACATTCCCCCCATTTTGAACTGCTGTAACCGCCCCTGATGAATACAAATAGTGACAATTGTGAATGCACTATCATCTCACATAAAAAATGATATAATAAAACCATATAACTGGTATCAGGATCAGCAGAGACGGCTTCCTTTTACAAAAACCCATCGCATACGATAATACTTGGTTTGTGGATAGAACCTCCCAAAAACCCAGCCATAGCTCCGCCCCTGGTAAATATATAATCTTGAAAATTTCAGAAAACCTGCCTGTGCTAGTTTTAGGAAAAGTCAGGAAGTTTCAAAGTTCTATCGCAAGCCGTTTCGGAGATATTCTCGAAAAACCTGAAGGGGCAATATTAGCCCCTGCCGGAAATAGGGTTAAGAAAACCATTGTATTATAAACACTATACCATACACTCCCTTAAATACATGAAACTATGCTGCACTGCCTAACATGAAAAATAAAGGTACTCCACATCCAGAGATAGAAACTGAAGCCCCCAGCCTTGCAGGAATGTCAAAGTTTCATTTGGATTGATACTGAGCATATACCTAGGAAACATACTCCTAAAGCATACAATATGTATTCAAAAAATAAAGGATAAGTGACAGTGGAGGAATGATGTTATCCACCAGTCAGCTATAGCTTCCGCCCAGTCATCTAGTGGTATGGGCGCCAATAGCCACAGTTGCTGCAGCATCTAAAACCTATAGTTATTATGAATAATGAGGTTCGTGGTCATTTTAAGGCCAGCGCCAGAGAGTTTACCTAATCATACCTGACAAACTGTGATGTCGACCCTTCCGGCTGTGTCACAAATATTATTCCTCCACATATGCTCCGAAAATTGTTTCCAATAAATTTGGATGGATATTTCATTTCAGGGGGCGTCGTGTGACCATTTTAGGGGGTGCTGAGGGTTGATCGGGGGGGCACTTGTGCCCTTTGTCCCCCTGGATTTGCGTATGCTCCAAAGTAGTATGTCAAAAGCTTAAAAGCTTTCGACCGAAATTTCAGCCTCCGTCAACTGGTACATGACATAAGTTGGATTTATGTTGGATAGTCACCAAAATTCTTGTGTTCTTGTGAACGCTGTCCAGAGGTGTGGATTTATATCTCTTTTAGGGGTGCCCGGGCACCCAAAGTAAGGATTGAGTTCATATTAGAAAGTTCTTTAAATTTAATTATTTATGATTTTCAGGACTTAAACTGGTTTGATTTGCTTCAGAAGGCCTGTTCAAAGGCCAAAACAGAAAAATATAATGCTATCTATTTTTGTACATTAATTATTGGCATGCTTTCAAATTTGGGCACCCCCAATAATTTTGGAACCCCACGCCCTGCACTGTACTACTCTCAATGATTATTTTAAGTTTTTGACATACTCCAGCGGAGAGAAGTCCCGAGCAACGAACAACAAATTACATTTTACGAATATAATATTATAACAGCTTATAAGACTCCAAAATATCATTCCAAAAATATTCCATGGCTGATGTTACAAAGCTACATACACTCGTGGACATTACTTGTCACTCGTAAGTACGCATCAGTATTTTAATTGCACCGCTTACGCAACGTCACCTGGCTATAATTACAGCCAGTTCCATGCTAATTGGTAGGTATTAGGCCGCGGTAATTTTTGCGAAATATCTCTCAAGTGAAGCTCCCTACCGACACCATTGTTGCTTCACTTGCTGCTTTTTGACTGGATGAATGAACTGACGTGCAAAACTACTTTATCGGGTCCAAAATTTTGAAGTAATTGAGAAAAGACACAGAAAATCATGGGGATCAGCGAAAACAGTTTTTCGTCCATAATTTTCCAAAGTGAAGTCTCATCCAGCTCGCAGGGGCCCAAATCTAAAGAGCTCGTCAAAATACATCACTAGCTTTTGTGAGAAGTGAAATCGATTTTGATATATAACTTAAAAAACTGAGATTGATACCTTCCAATCAGTGTGTAACCGGCTGAACCTATTTTTCTCATCACAGCTCATTGTGTTTACGTTTACTTAAGACGCACCCCGCTGGGGTCCCTGGCATGACGCGCCCCGCTGGCGGGGAGGGGGGGTTCGCCCCCTCCGTATCTCATTTCCCAGCAAAGCTAAAGGAACATTATGGACGGCGTTCAAAAGCTCTTGACGAAACAAAGATAGATTATACGAAGCATTTTTATGTCAGGTCAATATTGAGGTCAGCATAGGTTAAATAAGGTTCCATCGGCTTACAACAGGGCAGAGTACGTTTCCACCTCTAGATATTTACTCATAAAAGCTAGAGCAAATATTTATGTATCATTGGATTCCTCTCATCGTCGCAAATCGAATTATGTATAATATGACCTTACTAGGTTAAATTGTGAAAATGCCCTCACCTTGAACTAGGTCAGGGTCAAAGGGTGACCTGGTATGGTCATGTTGCATATCAATTGACTCCCCATGACAGTGTAGGCACAATGCAAGCACAATAAGAGCTTTATCTCAATTCAGTGAGAATTTATTGGCAAAACAATGGCTAAAGTTTTTCCAGCGTTTTCACTATTGATGGGTCCATTCCCATCCCACTTGGTCAACAGAATGCTATAAGGCGTACCATCGAGGATCTTGAGATTACACCTGCAAAGGTTGAGCAAAAATTGATATCACTGAAGCCAACATCATCACCAGGACCGGATGGCATACACCCTAGGGTGCTGAAGGAACTATCCCAACTTCTTTGTGTGCCTCCCTGCGCCATATTTCAGAAATCGCTTGAGAGTGGCATTCTTCCTGTAGACTGGAAAGTGGCAGAGGTAGTACCAATCTACAAAAGGAAAGGAAGTAAAAGTAACCCTTCAAACTACCGACCAGTCAGCTTGACCTCTGTGCCCTCCAAAGTCATGGAATCCCTGATCCGAGATAGACTCCTGAGGCATATGCAAGACACTGGTCAGTCAACAGACGCCCAGCATGGTTTTGTCCCCTAAACGCTCGTGTTCCAGCCACCTCCTCTCTGCTTTAGATAGATGGACAAAAGATATCGAAATAGATACCCTGTCGATGTGGCATACTTGGATTTTGCGAAAGCTTTCGACTCGGTGCCGCACAGGAGACTTAATGCCAAACTTGAAGCCTATGGAATAACTGGGACTAATCTGAAGTGGATTGACTCGTCTCTTTCTGGCAGACACCAAAGGGTTAGGGTGAGAGGGACCGTGTCTAGCTGGTCCCCTGTCACCAGCGGGATCCCCCAGGGGTCTGTCTTAGGGCCAGTCCTCTTCGTTCTGTTCGTGAATGACTTGCCAGATGGACTGACCAGCAGTATAAAGCTGTCCGCGGATGATGCCAAAGTCTACGGAAAAGTTACAACGGAAGACAATCGCTCTATTTTCTAAGATGACTTGAAGAAGCTGGAGATATGGTCACACCATTGGATGCTACCTTTCAACGCTAACAAGTGCAGTATTCTCCACATCGGGCCACATAATCATCGAAGCTCATACACCTCGAATGGAGTAGAACGTGCGCTGATGATGATGATGATTGGTGTTTAAGGGCACTTCAGCTTCTTTGGCTATTTGTGCCCAACATTGTCAGGTTATGTCAGTTCAAAATCATCTTGGTCAGCTAAGAATTGTCTATGCCGGAGGTGTAGCCACTAAAAAGCGCTGTGAGGGCTATAAACGATGTCAAACTTTATTTCTTTCAGGTAAGATAAAATGTGTTTGATGTCTACGACGGGATCGTTTCCAAGACACTGCTCTAAAGAGACCGGTGGGAAGAATCGACGCATTTGCCTTTTCAGATTGTCACAGCAGTCTACCTCGGATAAAACATGTTGGATAGTAAGACGGATGCCACAATGTACACACAGGTTGGGAGCAGAGCTATTCAGGTGGTAGGCATGAGTGGCGTAACAGTGCCCGATGCGGAGTCTAGAGAGGGCCACCTCCTCTCTTCTGCTTTTTCTGTTGCTCGACTCCCATTTCTCAATGGAAGTACACAGACGTTTCATAAAACACTCTGGCTCTACAGACCACCTTGACTGCCATTCAGCGTCCTGTAGTGTTCTGAATGATGATTTAAGGTCTGAGGCCGGAATCCTTAACTGTCGCGAAGGGGCTAGTACGGACGCCTCTTTCGCAACCTTATCGACTTTTTCATTCCCTGAAATTCCAATATGGCTCGGTACCCAAAGAAAGCGGACATCAGTGCCTCTGGCGGAGATCGCAGTCAGAAGCCTTCTTATAAACGGTAGAAGCCAGTTTTGCTGTGGGTGACGAGATTTAAGTGCTGTCAGTGAGCTAGCAGAGTCCGTTATAATAAGACATCGATCCTCTTGAGAACGCCTGATGTGTCTTAAAACCCGGAGAATGGCATATAGTTCTGTGGTAAAAACCGTAACAGACGCTGGTAGGCTAAAACCTTGACTCAGTCCCTCCCCTAAAAAGGCGCTTCCAGCACCGCCGGCAGACTTCGAGCCGTCGGTGTAGAACCGGGCATAACCTGCATAGGAGCCGATTTTGCGCAGCGCTAAGGTCAGAAATTATGAGGGAAGTGTTGCTGCTTTTTTGTGGTGCATCAGATCGAGATGGCATTGTGCAGGGATGAGTCGCCATGGTTCCGTACGTTCTGGTCGCGTTTCAGCAATTACTTCCAGGTCAATGCCGCTGCCTTCTAACCACAGAGATACACGCAAACAGAGAGCTCGTGAAGACGTCTGTCGCACCGTTGTGAGGGGCATTGTCAGATTTTCGTCGAAAATCCACCTGTGTGTTGGATGGGACGGATCCTGCCTGATTTTGCTAGCGTAGGATAATGCCAAACGCTTCCTTCTCAGGTCTAGCGGAGGTTCGTTGGCGTCTACCAGAAGGCTTGCCCTGCGGGACGTACGAAAAGCACCCATCGCCACTCTAACACAGGCGTGGTGTACAGCGTCCAGAGGCTGCTTAACGTTGCTCAAAGCACCATCATATACTATTGAGCCATAATCCAATACGGACCTGATGAGGGCGCGGTACAAACGGAGAAGTGTTAACCTATCGGCACCATAAGATGTGCGTGAAATTACCTTTAGCACATTCATCCGTTTGAAACATTTATCACGCAGGAGTGATATGTGGGGGCGTATGTCAAGCGTTTATCCATCGTCATGCCCAGAAACTTGGCTTCCGGGACGATTGGGACTCTCCTGCCGTATAAGCGGAGGCTGATGTCAGTACACGAACGGCGGCGGCAGAAGTGCATGCACACAGCTTTCTCAGTGGAAAATCTAAAACCGTTCTCCAGGAACCATTCGGATAACCGGTCAATGCATATTTGGAGCTGTCGTTGTGCTGAAATCGAGGTAGAGGTGCTTAACCACACCGCCAAGTCATCTACAAACAAAGATATATCGACTGTGGGGGTAGAATATCGCAGACGTCATTAATTAAGATTCCGAACAGGGTCACGCTTAAAACGCCGCCCTGGACCACACCACTCTCCTGGTAGAAGCTATCAGACAGGGAGTTACCCACTCTCACTCTGAACTTCCGTCTCTTCATAAAATTGTCAATAAAGTGTCCCATGTGACACTTGATGCCGGCTTTTCGTGCCTTGCCTAAGACGGCGTAGCGCCAGGCTGTGTCATAGGCCTTTTCTATGTCAAATAGTAAAGCGAACACGTGTTGCTTTGAGGCGAAAGAACGGCGTATTGATGAATCTAGCGATGTAAGATGGTCGGTAGTGGAACGCCCTGCGCGAAATCCACATTGAGCATTAGAAAAGAATCCGGTGCTCTCCAGGTACCAAACCAGACGTGCGTTTACCATGCGTTCTAGAAGTTAACATACACATGAGGTCAAGGCAATCGGCCTATAGTGAAGGGGGTCGCTGCCATCCTTGTCGGGTTTTAAAACTTGGATGATAGTGGCATCTCTCCAAGCAGTGGGAAAATCGTGCGTGGTCCAAAGGAAGTTGAAGTAAGACAATAAAGCAGAAGACGACCGTTCGCTGAGATTCTTGATCATGTCAATGTGTATACCGTCTGGGCCAGCGGCTGTGCTTCTCGCCCGAGACAGTGCGGTGTAAAGTTCTGCCATTGTAAAGGGGTCATTGTACGGTATTTGTTCACGCGAGCTAAAATTCACTGGAAAACGTTCTCTCCGTTCTTTGTGCCGTAAGAACCTTGGGTCTGAACATACAATCCGCCAGCGAGCAGCCCACGCGTTGCCGAAGGCGTTCGCTACCTCTGTGGGGTTGGAGATTGTTCCACTGGAACCTGTCAGAACCGGCAGGGACATGACGCAGCTACGGCCGGCCAGACGATGTACTCGCCGCCAAATTGTTGTTAACGGTGTTAGTCGATTTATTGTTGTAATATAAGTTTGCATTGATTTTCGTTTTGCATCTTTAACTGTGCGTCTGGCTAGTGCTTTTGCACGTCGGTATTCTATTAAATTGGGAGTTGTTGGCTGTCTTGTAAATGTTTTGAAACGACGTCGACGTTCTCTAATAGTGCGCTTGCCCTCCTCCGTCCACCAGGGCACGGGGATGCGCCGTGGGAGCGAGCTAGTCTTGGGGATGAAAGTCTCAGCCGAGTCTAAGATTCGAGCACGCAGCTCCTCCTCGCATATTGTAGCGGTTTCGGCCTCGTCTGGTGTAAAGTCGAGGACACAGTCAGAGGTAAAACCCTCGCAGTCAGCCCGCCGTAAGTTCCACTGTGGCGTTCTCCTGCCCGGATGTGGGGCCTCAGACCAAAGCCAGATCGGATAATGGTCGCTGTTGCACGGATGTGAGTGAGTTCGCCACTTAAAGCGGTCGGCTATCGAAGCTGAGCAGAGAGATAAATCAATTGCTGATGTTGTTCCAGATGGTAATGATATGTGCGTAGAGTGTCCTGTATTGGGAGTGCAAATATTAAAGCGGTGGATTATTTCCTCTAAGCGTCGGCCTCTTTATAAGGCAGTTTATAGGAGTTTTCTGCGCTATCAACGCTTGGAGTTCCGTGTGATTTGCCCTAAAACCTCTCATGTTCCACTGTAAAATAAACATCATTGAGTAGAGTACGAGTAAAGTGCGTAAAAAATTTCCTAGATTGGGACCCCAACCGATCATCGTGTTTCCCAACTCCTCCCGTCAAACGTTTCCGGTTCTTTCCAGGCAACGCGGGAGTTCCAATTCCGCGGCTCTCGGGAAGGGTTATTCCGGTTCCCGGGGGGCGAGCGTCTAGCAAATACTGGCCTCTCTACCATATACGCATCACCTGTGTACCCCGGCCTCCCATCATCTTGGGGGATGGGCCTTTGTATGCGCTTCCTGAGGTCTCCCGAGTTCCTTAGGTCAGCTTGGGCGGGCCCTAAATTCTCCATGGATTGGGCACGCTGAGTTTGGTTGAGTTTTATTTGTTGTGCTTTCACAATGACTCGCGGGATCGATAGTTCGAGACCTTTGCTGGAGCGGAAGGGATGCCCGGTTCGTTGTTTTTCTGTTGTTTTCGTTGTGTTCTCGCTAGTTGTTGCATTTGATGTTGGAGTCGTAAGCTTACGTTTCTTATTTTGTGATGGAGTGCTAGTACTAGCCTCGATACCCTGTTGTGTGTGTAGTCTTTGACTTGTCGGTGTGTTACTGGCCGGAGGGGGCATCAGGGTAGATTCGTTCCCTTCGTCCAAGGCTTTAGCCTTGTTCTGATAGAGGCTCGCTTTCATGCCTGCGGGATGCTCAGGGGAGAGCGTAGGCGTAGTGGGCTCTGTCGTTGGGAGAGGCACAGCTGGGCCTTGGGGAGGTGGCAGTGGCGTTGGGGAGACTTCCCGAGCGCGCTTACCGGATGTTTCGGTTGGTGGGGGGTCATAACTGGCTGAACAGCCCTGAGAGGTTGACTCGGCACTGGATGTCTGAGACTCTTCCGGGTCCGTGCCCACTGCAGCGTCTTGGTACAGTGGTGGTGGTGATGTTTGCACGCTTGCGTCAACTTTATCCCCACAGCTCACTGATTTGCTGTCAGAGTCATCCCGTCGATCGGGGAGAAGCTTGGAAACAATCGCAAGAAACTGGCGAAGGGAAAGATCCATAAACTGGAAAATGCTGAAATCCGCGGTAAGTGCAGGGTGTGTTTCGGTGCGGATTTCATCACGTGAGATACTGTGCTGAGACCCCAATAGGGCATCTCGATAAGGAGAGTGGTTGGAAGAAGTAGGCTTTGCCCTGGAAGTTGGGGTGGTTGCGGGGGCGGGCGCCGGGGCTGATTTTGCAGGGGGTGAAAATTCTTTTTGGGCCTACTTAGTCTCGCTCAGTATAGGGCACAGCCTGCTCCATGCCTCATGATCGCCTCCACATCCGGCGCACTTAGGTTTTTCTGCTTCACACGATTTAGAGCTGTGGCCTATCTCGGAGCACCTCCCGCAACGTTCCCTACCTCTGCAGCTCCCAGCGATATGGCCAAATGACTGGTACTTGAAGCACCTGGTGGGGCTGGGAACAAAGGAACGGACCTTAATGGCCATCCAGCCTACTCGCACTTTCTCTGGCAGGGTTTTTTCCTGGAAAGACAAGCAAAAACGTGTCGTTCTCTGTCTCCTGGCTTTCTCCTCTCCGCAGCATTCTTTTGACATCTGACACGCCCTGATCTCTGAGACCTAACAGAATCTCCTCCTCCGGAACATCGCGTAAGTCTCTGCAGCTGATTACGCCTCTGCAGCTGTTTTTTGTCGCATGGGGCGTGACCTTGACCGGTACAGACAGTGGCCTGCTGGTTGTGCGGATTTCCAAGGAGGAGGTTGCGAGCAGCTTTTTAGCGTCGCGCTCGCTTCCCACTTCAACCTCGACTCGTCCTTTCGCTTGTCTGTAGGTCCGTTTTGGATGGAATATCCGCAGAGCTTCATGGATCTTGAACGGGTTGATCTTTACCGTCCTATCCTCAAAGTCAATGACAAAAGTCATGGGGGTAGACAGCTCTAGTCGTGTACGCGCGGGGGGTTCAGCTTCCGAAAGTTCAATCGCAGCGGTGGTGTTAGTGGGTGGACGAGAGATGGTCGGTGTCGAGGCGGGGGTCGGAGTTCGTGCGGTCGGTTCGGTGGGTGTACGAGCGAGAAAAGAAGCCATGGTGAGTCGGTTTACCTTCGGCCCCCCGGGTTGCCAGCTGTCAATAGCTGGGCCCGGGGGCTGGTACAGTGCCTACGGGGGCAGGTGCACCCGTCTCAGAGGGGCGAGAGATACTCACACAACCCCTCCGATCAGAACGCACCCACCCCCTTGACGCCATCAGCCCAGTGAGCTGGCAGGGCGATGAGTCGGAACGAACAAAAACGCGGCAGCCCTCACGCAGCGGACACTGTGATCCACCAGGGCGCGCTCAACAGGCCGGGGTCTCGAAAAACGACGGTTTCCTACACCCCGGCCCGCGTCGCGCCCGGCAAGAACTATCACAGCCCCCACCGCGAAGGGCGCCGCGCCGCACGCCCGAAACATAATCCCCCCTGCCCAGCTGGACCGAGCGACAGTGCCCGTAGACACTGCCGCGTAGCTAGGCCGCCCGCGGCAGCCTTCGGACGGCTTACCCCCGGTTGGATCGAGATATCTGGCCAAAGGGGGCGTTTTGGAGCCCTCGGGACTGACCCGCCCGAGGAGGACCTCAACCCCCCAGTATCCCGTCAACCTCGTCGCCGGGGCTCGAGATAGGCCTCGAGTGGGCGC
Organism: Lepas anatifera; assembly: GCA_034440635.1. Lineage (NCBI taxonomy): Eukaryota > Metazoa > Arthropoda > Thecostraca > Lepadidae > Lepas > Lepas anatifera. Next base: position 161,173 of record JAOTON010001677.1, on the reverse strand, counting down.
CTTACACCCATAAAAAGCCGAAGAAGGCAAATAACTGTGGAACCAATGACTATAGCGTAAAAAGAGGACAGGAACTAAAAATAATAAACAAAATAAGAGAACAAAAGCAAACAGGAGCTACATACTGAGAGGTGCACGACAGAACTGACCCGATCCAATACGGTTACCGACCAGGTAACAAAGGGCCTGTAAGGCAGCCATCAGCGTCGCCGCGGACCACATCACCAGAGCCACCGACGACAGACGCCGGCTCTAACCAACCGAAGTCGGAAGAGGCGGCGGCCGTCCGTCGGAGGGCTAGAAAAGATGTATCCGCGGCGATGCGACAAAGTGCCTCCCAAGTCTGACTGGGGCCCCGGGCGCGTCACACCCCGTTGCTCAATCTTTACTTGCCGGACGAATCCGGCAAGTGAAGATCGGTCCCCTGAGGGGGAGTAGAACGTGCGCAAGTGCATGTCGAAAAGAACTTGGGTGTATTTATAGACGAGGAGCTCAAATTTCGAAAGCAGGCCGCAACCGCTGTTACACGAGCTAACCGAGTCCTTGGTGCAATTAAAAGGAACTTCATCCATATTGATAAGGCAACTCTACCCCTCCTCTACAAAGCTCTTGTAAGGCTCCATCTCGAGTATGGAAACGAGATATGGGGACCATTTAACAAGGCCGACCAATTACTAGTAAAGGGAGTTCAGAGGAGGGCAACCAGATTGGTCCCAGAACTTCAACATCTAGACTATGAGGAAAGGCTGCAGCAGCTTCATCTTCCATCCCTAGCGTATCGCCGTAAACCAGGGGATATGCTGATTATCTTCAAGATCATGCAGGGACAAACTGGAGTCCGCAGAGAAGAGCTGTTTCAGGAGCCACCATTCACCGCCACGCGAGGTCATCGATTCAAAGCTTTCATGCCTGATGCCATAAGCAGATCACGGAAAAATTATATTGCTGTTCGTGTACTAAGGGACTGGAACCGTCTTCCAGCCCACGTTGTAGAATCTGACACTATCAACACCTTCAAGAATTTTCTTGACGAATACTGGTCGGTTGTTCTATACAAAGCCCAGCGATAAAAGGTTGTGCATTGAAAGCGAAGAAAATTTGCGATACTATTGCGGTACATGTGACAATGTTTGTACATGAGTCAGACTAGATCGGGTAAGCCAGGCATCAAGGTGTGCCTTATAAAGACCCGCTAAATCTAATACATCTAATACATCTAATACATCTAATATATGCTCCTGTGACCTGACATGACCTTTGAGAGGTCAGGTGGTCTAAAACTTCTACTTTATCGTCAAGATCGTGGTAAGAATACACGGTGTGAGGGGTTTTAGCTTTATTTATGCGGTATTTACTGCAACCGATCCCTTCCAATTTTTCACCATAGACTTATAATGAGGTGACCAAAAACTTGACCCCATCTTAGGTCGAGAGTATCGAAATTCCGAGATAGCAGAATTGTAGACCCTGATGACCTTATCATAGTGTGAAAGTTTGAAACTGATCAGTTGGCAGATGTTCCTTAGGCGCCGCTTCAAAGTCGTGATTTTAGGTTTTGAGTTGGGTCACTTGACCATGAATAGCTCTTTGACCTGACTTAAAAAATTTGTTCAGATGCGTAAAATTGATTAGGGATAAGGTGCTGAAGTTTCGTTGCTCTGCGTTTCTTCGTTTTTGTGTTATCTGGGGGAAACCAGGAGTGGGGACGAATTTAACCCTCCAGCAGGGTGTGTGTTAAGCGAAAGCCTTTCTTTTTATAGTTAAAACAAACTTTCTTAAGTAAAAGCAAGGTAAAGGGAACAGTGCTAAGTTTGACCCAACTGTAATTGCCTCGACATCCCACACCATCGTAAAAGCGAAATATTTGCTGAATAAAAGGGCACAGGCAGGATAAACCGCATTCAAACCCCAGACAACTGTTATAGATTCTAGTCTCCAGCCTTTTAAGTTCACAGCTCTGGAGAAACTTGGGCAGAATGATGTGACTCAAAAGTAACTTATTTTACAAGGAGTCCGCCAAAACAGTATAATGGGAATCTAATTGCGTTCTTCGGCCGGTTCATGGGCAAATTCCGTTCATAAAGGTAGCACCCAACTGCACATGCATGGTTTAGAAGCTGGTGCGATTATCTGGATGGCTTAGCAAATATAGCCACTGTTACAATGATCTTGTGTTAAATTTGACCCCAATCTCCCATGAGGAGGTAGACAGGGCACTGTCTACGTTCATTGCTGGGTGGCATCCTTAACTTTTTCCAAAAATAAGTGATATATGCTTTATGAACACTTTTTGATCAATACCATGCTGTATAATCGTGATAGAGTCAAATTGCAAAGAAATGTTATTCCTACCTTCACTGAAAAATATTCCTCGAAAGATACAGAATTGGAAGCTTTAGTCGGCAGGTGACAAATAAAACATGAAGAAAATGTGTCATACTGGTGCTTTGGAGTACATTGAACATAATTTAATTCATGTCGGGTTCAATTTCAAAAGGAATATATTTTGCAATATAAGAAATACATCCCAAAAAGCCAAAACCGGGAAATTTGGTCACCAGGTAGTGCCCCCAGATGATGTCCAAAACACCTAAGAATTCACAATGCAGATGCTTTTGGGTCAGCACAAGAGTATGTGATCACAACCTGCTGAAATTTGAAAAGTAGACGAGTTTTGCAGTCAGTCAAAGGTACATAAAAATATCCAAAACTGGAGACTTCGGCCGCGAGGTGGCACCTCTACTCCTTCTTCAAATTTCAAAATATTTAATATCTGGGTGCGAGAAAACAATCCGATACTACAAGCGTAGCAGACTTCAAAAGTCGCCCGTTGATGAGCGCTTTTCAGCATTGGCCACCGAAAAATTGATGGATATAGTGCCATAATTATTTATTTTAGGCTATCTAACGCCGTTCACTTTTTTCGTTACCCCACTGAAAAACACTTTTGAGATTCTTTAGAAATTGATCTAAATATAAACTATCCCAAGGTATCGTAGACCACCAGAAAACAACATTCTGATCTCGGAAACACTGCTTAAATCAGTGATTCATCTACTAGATCAATAATGAGGCTCACCCTATCTTCGGGATAACAACTGCGAAGCTTAGATGATCTCGTAGATCATCGATCGTGCATTGAGACTTCCTTTCGAAGCTTAGATGATCTCGTAGATCACCGCATGATCTACTAAAAGGCAGGACCGGGATTTGAACTCAGACGCTCAGATCTGATGGTCCTGCCATCTGTCGCCAGAATCAAAAGTTCGTTGCAAATTTGCGCCTTACTTCGATGCGGCGTGTGCGGTGGCGTGCGCGCGCGCGGATGAATACTGTTTTGAGCGTTTCGCGCCAGGGCAGTTGAATAACGGGTACTTCAAAGTTTTGTACTCAAAGTGATCAGAATCAAAGTTTAGTACCAGTTTTAGTATAACATACTAGGAACATGCTAGAAATAATACTAGTCTAGTACACTCCTATAATGCAAGCACAAACGGCCGCAGCTGGTGACTGTGGTATTTGTTTGTACCCAAAACATGCAGGAGGAGCAGTGCGTAGGTACGATTGATTATTTGATTGTCAATATTGTTTTGGTCCATTTATTCACTTCTGAATATTTTCGAAGGAGCCCATATGCTACTTGGATAATTTATGTTGTTATGCAATGTAGTTAGTGAGCGCATAGGCGGATCTAGGATCGCCGATCGGGGAGGGAGCACCTTCCGGGGGGGCGCCATCCGGTCTGGGGGAGGGGCGCCACTTTTGACCGGCAAAACCTATCAGATGGGCGCCAAATCTTATCGGTGGGCGCCGATTTTTGCATCCTGGGGGAAGCGACATTTCAGGGGGGCGCCATCGACTTTTCAGGGGCGCCGTGACCATTTCAGGGGGCGTCGAGGGACGATGGGGGAGGCACGTGCCCCTCTTGCCCCTGGATCCGCCTATGAGTAAGCGGAGGTGCGATGTCGGCCAATAGCGGTACGCGACCGGTAAATACGACTGCGTAGCTGGCATAGGCGGATCCAGGATCTCAGATCGGAGGGAGCCCCTGGCGTTAAGGGAGGGGTAGATTTGGACCAAGGGGATGCCACTTTTGGTCGACAAACCCTATCAGGTGGGCGCCAAATTCTATCGCAGGGCGCCGTTTTCGCATTAGGGATGGGACTATATTTTAGGGGGCGCCGTCGACGCTTCAGAGGAGCACCGCGACCATAAAGAGGTGCCGAGAGTTAAAGGGGGGACACCTACCCCTACCCCCTGGATCCCTGGATCTGCCTATGGTACCGGGCTGGTAGTTGGTATGCTGCAGGTGAAGACGTTTGCCACACCGGCTGACGTAGGGGTGCGCTACCGGCGAGCTCTGGTGCAAACCAGCTGGCAGGGTTGCGCTACTTGTGAGAATTGGTGTGATGTCGGCTAGTATAAGAAAAAAATATCGCGAAACAATGACAATCGGCTGAAAGTGGTTACAATTCAGCCACTTGGGGGACCACGGCAGGGGCGGATCCAGCATTTCTCCAAAGGCGTCGGGCTTAAATCGCAGAATCCTCCGCTCGGGGTCTTCATTTTTTTCATTTATGGAGGGTGAAACCTTTGAACAAAACATTTCTTAGGTGAGCACTTATACGTACTTGTACAATAAAGTTTAATACTTTCGGGGGACCCAAGATTTGCTTTTGGGGACCCGACACCAATGTCCGTGGAGTTTGGACTTCCTGAATATACCTTGGGAACGTCAATCGAACATAAAAGGAGCCCCCCTGCGGAGGGCCTTTTGCCGTGCTCAAGCCCAGGCTGAGGGTGCGAGGTCGCCCCATCGCCACCCATCCCCTTGGATCCGACCTTGGAACATGACTGTATTTATTCCTGGATCCGCCTCTGCATTAGGCAGATGCTTCCGGGAGAGCTAAAAGTATAAAGGACGCATAGTTTCATGAACGCGCAGCGAATACATCGTGTTTTGCACAGTCAGATTTTATCAAAAGTTTGGCCGCCCCTAGGATTCGAACCCACGCCTGAAAATGGGACCAAAACATGGGTCCGGTTTTTGTCGTCTAGCTCGCTGGGCAATATCACGGCTGGCGGTTTTGACCCAGAAAATGAAAATAAAAATGTTTTTTTCTTTCATTTAAATGGCTTCTTATGAACCGCCGTGGTGTCCAAGACCCTCTCCCGAGGCTTTAGATTGCAAGCTTTTAACATGTGTTTCCTATGGACTAGACGAAAATGCCAGCCTTTTAGTAGGAAAAACTTTGAGCCCCCCGGTTTTGCGCCATCGTGAGCCAGTGAGTTGCAAAGCCTGGGGAGTTGAGCATCCTTGTTGAGGGTGGCTAGCGTACCTAAATATGTGCTAACATTTTTGCAATTGAGGTGCTTTGCGTTATTTACGAGACAGCTTCTAAACGTTGTAAAAACGTTGCTTCAATAGATAGATAGCCTTTCCTACAAAAATGTGTGGACCTAACGCTTTTTCTTAGCTGATCAATACTCTCATTGCTCTGCAGATAAGTTACTTCGACAAGCTCATAGGCGTAGGAACGGGGTGGGCCAGGGGGCCATGGCCCCCAATATTTATGATTCTTAACCGTTAACCCTATGGCGTTGACTGGAAAGAAATGACTTCAAAATTCCCGCTGCCCCCCCCAATATTCTGGACGCTCCTACGTCTATGGACAAGCTGGAGCGTGAGAGCCCGAGGACAGTAAGTACCCACTACCTACCCACACTAGCGGATCCAGGGGAAGGGGGCTAATCGGGCATTTCCTCCCCCAAACCCTCCGTTGTCACCCCTTTGACCCTAAATTTTCTTAAAAAAACATATGTTTTTCACAATTTTGGTGCTCCGTTCCCCCCCCTGGCGATAGCGCAGGGAAGTTCAGTGTGTTCACGTTGTTATTTCATAAAGTTTTCCGATTTTCAAATATATGTTTGATGGTCACTAGAATGGCCTTTTTTCTATACAATCAGAAAGGGGCACCGATCATTTTGAAATATGTGAATATTAAGGCGATGATCTTGGAGATCAGAGACAAATATAGATCTAAAGAGTCTTTGAGATTAAATTGCATTAAAACTATCTCGGAGATTCATGGTCTGGAAGATCACGATCTACTTTAGTGCTAGTAGCTCTGGTGATCTCCGAGATTGCTCCTTGATCTAGGATTATTACCTTGGAGATCACGGCATGATCTCGGAGATCAGATACAAATATAGATCTGAGGAGTCTTCGAGATTAAATTGCATGAAAACTATCTCGGAGATTCATGATCAGGAAGATCACGATCTACTTTAGTGCTAGTAGCTCTGGTGATCTTCGAGACTGCTCCTTGATCTCAAACTGTTTTTCAGTGCGTATAGGAGCCGAGATCGAGGGAGTTTCAGAACCCCCCCCCACTGGAGTGAAGGTTAATGGCAGCCCCATAGTGGCGGGGACGAAGATGGACATTTGGTTTTTTGGCCTTTATCATCCTTCAACTAGGACCAGAGTCGTGAGTCACATATTGTCTTTAAAGAGAATCGGGCAAAACCAAGGGTCTGGAGATTGCCTTTTTGTCGTCCACTGAAACCAGTAGTAGACCAAGCTACATTGAAGCGCGTATTTGCACCTCAATGGGTACCATAGGCTGATCCGGAATTTCTGATCGAGTGGGGCACCATTTGGACCAGGGTCACCATTTCTGGGTGGAAAATCAGATCCTATCCTATCCAATCCTATCGTGGGGGCGCCGATGCTCGCATCTCGCATCCTGGGGGAGGGTAAAGGGATAGGACGTGACATTTCAGGGACGTCATCATTGTGCTCTCAGTGGGCACCGTAACCATTTCAAGGGGTGCCGAAGGTTAATCAGGGGTGGGGGGCTCGCAGTGCCCCACTTGCCCCCTGGATCCACCTATGATGGATACACGTGTAAGTTTTAGAAGACCCTATATTCTGGTTCTCCGAGCTTCTCCCAAACTATGCTGTCCAGATTGGATTTTTTTCTGCGTTTACCTCATCCTCCAAAACTTCATGTCGGATTTGTCCTTGTAGTCCCTCGCGTGTGACACTGCGGCCAGTCGGCTGTCGACCAAAGACCAGATGTTCTGTGGTCGCTCTTCACTCTCTGGAAAAGATTGTTGTTCCAAGGGATGCGTAATGACGGCGAACGTCTTCTTTGAAAGAGGGTATTATTTCGAGAGTAGAGGGCCACTCTGATGGGTACCATTTCTTTTCCTCTGATGAAATTTCCTTTGAGACGCGTCTGATTAGGGTTGGCCTGAAGACAGATGAGTGGAGTTACCTTCTGGTGTAAGATAAAAAATTGGACCAGAATGTAGCAGGATAGGTAAGCTGCTCGTGCCATTCTGCAAGACAATTTAAAGGAAGCTTTCACATCGGTAACGTATAATCAGCGCGTCAACTTCAATGGAAGTTGACTGCATTTTCAAGCAGATATAGGCATATATATATATATATATATATATATATATATATATATATATATATATATATATATATATATATATGTGTGTGTGTGTGTGTGTGTTGGATTAAAAAGGACGGCATATTTCAGTTTTATGTTCTTCTTCTGTTGTTTCTCTCTTCTCCGTACCACTCTTGTTTTATCAGTGTCCAAAGAAAAAAGTATGTTTCCTAAGTTCATTTACGACGTTTCGGTGATAAATACATCCACCATCATCCGGCATTAATAATCTGTTTATGCACAGGCTTTACAGTTTACAACTTCACTATTTTTAAAAGGTAAAAGACAGGGACTAAAACCTATGTTTATACGGTCAAGAATTCGATAGTTATAAGTGAAAATATTGAACGCTTGTAACGACAGAAAATTAATGATCGATCGTGCTGTTTCATATTGAAGACTTCTCGTGTAGATATATATATATATATATATATATATATATATATATATATATATATATATATATAAAGAGACTGCAATCTAAAGAACTCGCGGTGTAGTACCGAAGTATACCACCCCTTTAACCCAAATGGATGCTGCTGAGGGTTATTATGCCGTAATGATCCAGCTGGTTGTTCATGCTGGGATTTCGGTCCATAATTAAGGCAGCCTCCAGAATTTGCAGTCTTTTTCTGTTGTTTTCCTTTGCTAAGATTGTAGTGTTGCTGTTGAGGTCCTGTCTAGTGAGTTGGCGTTGGTGTTTCTGTTTGGTATGTAGCAGTGGACCACCGGCTTGTAGGTGGCAGGTGAGTCTCCGAGAGAGCGTAGTTGTTGTGTGTCCTATATAACTAGACGTGGACTGGAGCTTGCAGTCTCCATACGGGCATTTATACCACGTTGGTAGCTTTTAGAAGCTTGTCTTTGTTGTTTTTTGGGTTGTTGCACATTACAAGCTGGGCGGTCTTAGCAGACTTGTAGTATATGACTGTTTTGATGTTGTGTCCCTGTTTCGGCTTGATGTTCCTTTTTAGAATATTCTTCAGGGCTGTTTCATCTTCTTTGTATGCCGCGGTCATTTGGTTTTTATAAAACAGTTTGTGAGTCGTATTTTCTGGTATGTCGGTCTTTTTGTTTTTGATGTCATGTGCATGGTTTGGATGGAACTTGTCCAATACAGTTTTTATTTCCGCATTGATTTCATGACATGTATAGCTGTTGTGCACGAGCATTTGCTTTACGTGACTGAGTTCTTTGTGAATAAGTTCCCAGCTGCTGCAGGTATTTAGAGCTCTTCTTACATAGGTGCGGATCACGCCCCGTCGATACCTATCGGGGCACGCACTGTCCCCTGTTTGTCTCCTTCCTGTGTACACTTGTGGTAAATTGTCCTGTGCTGGCATCCACATTTACATCGAGGAAATGCAGCTTTCTTTGATTTCCAGTTCATAGGTGAACTTGAGAACTGATTATTCCTCTAAGATGTCCTTCAGCTGCTTCAGATTCTCTTCACCTTCGACTTCCAAGTAGATGTCATCCACATATCGCATGAAAATATGTGGTTTTTGCTCGAGTTTTTCGATTGCTTTCTCTTCTACATGGCACATGGCCTATATGAGTTGGCGAATAGGACTCCCAGCGGGGAGCCCATGGCTACTCCATCAATCTGTTGGAATAGTTTTCCACTTGGGCATCGGAATGGCGCCTCCGTTGTGCATACTTGAAGCATTTCCCTGAGGATTTTTCGAGGGAGTTTGCTTGGTGGTGGAAGATGGTCATGGTTATATACATAGTCCAATATAATTTCTATTGTTTCGCTTACCGGAACGTTTGTGAACAAACTTTCAACGTCCAACATATATATATATATATATATATATATATATATATATATATATATATAACACGATCTTCCGGGTGAAATCAAACCTGGCTGTCTACTTTATGTCGACGATGCAAATTTTTTTGCAAAATTACGCACCCATCTGATGGACAGAGGTTGCACGAAAATACAATTTAATCATCAATATAATCGGTTCTCTTGTTGCACGCCTAGTTAAACACAATCTCCTCTTTATAAGAGCAATATGTTCACTCAAAATCAATTCCAAAACTCTGTTGAATTGTTTTGGTATTAATGCTGCTATTCGGCCTACTCGAAACCTGTGTGTTTTTGCTGTGCGCCGCGGCTGGGTTAATACTGTCACCTCCGGTCTGCTGTGTAGGATACCGCGAAATACGAACAGATTTTTGGTGGCGTCGGACTCCAATTTTTAATGACATCATAGGTATCTTAAAATTTTTTTTAGCATATGTAAGAACCCTGGATACGTGGATGGCCTCTGAAAGTTATGTGAGTAACTTGTCAATGTGTCAGATTTTAACATCTTGTCTGTATCTTTGTTTTGTTGCTAAAACAGCAGTGTAATGTGAATATGTGATGTGCGTGTACTGTTTCATTTTATTACATCACATATAAATGAATGTTTATCTGTTGGTGATTTGAACGTAATAAAGAAATAAACAAATACACACCTTACTCCTACTCATATCTGTATTCCTTTTAGATACGTATCTGCCTGTTTGATCCAGATACACCTCTGCTGATGCTGCCTCTAGCATGTCCTCTGATAAATAATTCACAAGGATTGAAGCTATTTAGGGAGAATGAATTCAGTCTCAGTGCAGCGAGCCCGGCCAGCTCACTCCAGCCCGCGCTCCGATCCATCCTCCGCAGTCATTCGCTCCCGCCTCCCCGCGCCAAACTCTGGAAACAGCAGGGCATCCAACGCAATTATACCCCACCGACTCTGAATACATCCGAATAAATTACTTATTTCGGCATTCTTTCCGTTTTCGACCGAGCCTGATGCATGACGCGCATGCGCGTTTCGTACGCCCGTCGGCGGCGGGCCGCCGCAGCCGCCGCCGCAGCCGCCGCCGCAGAGCGGGTAGTGAGGGCGGCGGGCGAGGAGTGCGCTGTGGCTGTGCGCGAGCGAGCGAGCGAGCTGGCGGCCGGGTGACCTGTGCTGACCCGACGACGCCAAATGGGAGGTGACTTCCTTCCGACGTGACCACCGCGCCCATCGGCTGAGAAAGGTGGGTCCCCGTCGGTCAACCTGGCCTGTTTTCTTCCGCCTGCCCACATCAATGTTGAACTGTGCGGTTTTGTGGGCTGTGGGGTGGGCAGTCTCGATGTGATTTATGCGTGACTGGAATTGGGCTCGACTGGGTGACTTAGGCTCTGCGGTAGAAGAGGAAATAAGAGTCGGGGATCAGTGTCACGACTATAATGGCCTAGACATCGATTCGCATGATGGATTCATGGAGACAATTGTGGTGTCATCATACCAAACGCTCTGCCGTGAATTTATTTTAAACTTCAAGTACAATTAAACTTTCTCCGTCATGATCGATTCTGCTGATTCAAAGACGACACGTAAGGTAAATAGTAGATAATGCCTTTTCGGAGCGGAAGTGGGAGCGCTGAAAATGAAGTCCGGATCACTTTTCGTCGACGGAATGTGGTATGCACCTCTGGGTTTCACCGCACTGGTCATCGACTGGCTTCGTGAATGAAAGCTAGTTTTTGCAGGACTTTTTCTTAGGTTGTTAGGATTTCAACAGCACTTCTCAACTAGGATTTCACACAGCTCGACAGCAGCAACAGCACAGCACAACGGCACTAAACAGACAAGTATTGACACTGTGAAAACGGCCGGGGACGCGTAGCTCAGTGGCGGAACACCAGCCTCCCGAGTCGCAGCTCCCGGGCTCAAGGCCTGGCGGGTCTTAACCTCAAATATAACTATAACAAATAGCTTCTAAATATCACCTGATCTCCAAGGACTCTTCAAGCAGGGTAAGAATGGGTGACGCCGTATAACCATGGTAGTTAATGGCACTGGCGGATCCAGCGCCGGGTTTTGGGGGGGCCAAACGGTGTCCGCGGTTTCAGTCCGTAACCGAGAAATTACCATGTTTCATCCGGAATAGCAAGCCCTCACTGCCAATTTTTTCCAGTCGCCACGGTTTCAATTGATGGTGATGCCACACTGTTTTCTATTGTGAGTATGTATAGTACGAGAAATACACCACCTGCTACATTTGCTGTTTATAAACAATTTTTGCTATTTTTACGAGATCGGGAAACTCAAGAAGTTTGAGTTTCAACTAATGGGGACCTATGGGCCTTATGGTGCGCTCCCACGATAAGTCTACTTATTCGTTTTTGTATGATTACAATATTCATTAAGCTGCTTCTGTAATTAAAAGCCCACATCAATGCATAATAAGTCAAATATGGACCCAGAAGTGATTGGTAAATCAGCAGTCTCTGTCTTTGGAACATAAAATGTATTGCCCTGGCAAATGTTACGACATTTCTGCAGCCAAAATATTACTGACATCACTGAACACCTCCCTTCCTCAGAAAAATACTATGGAAATACGGATCGTAACAAACCGTGCCCTACGTTACAATCAACTGAAGTCATAGCGTCAGCGAACCTGAAAACCTTTGGAAGCAAACATGACTTCGTTAAGAAACTATGAGCATTAGAACTTTAAAAAGTTTCGAAACATAAACATGACCTTATAAATCACCGATCAACCGATCACCGATCTGGCTTCCTCACAGGTCTACCTGACCGAGTAAACACAACGTCGCCGTTGACATCAGCTCCGCGAACTACCTGATCTGGAGAGACTAGACCTCCCTCAGATTCACTCACGGTTACGGCGACTGGCCCGTGCAATGACCCTCTAGCGCCACCGTCACTGGTTGTCCAAAAAGGTCATCAAAAACGAACCCTCACCTTATCTTACTTCTGGGCAGTGAGGCGAGCCTTCCTGTCGCCCGACATCGCGAAAAGCTCGATGATCTCGTCGGTGGAGGGCAGCAAATCACGATGCGCCTGGCACATAACCAGCGCCTCCAGCCGATCTTCGCCCATTGTGCTGCGGAGCGCTGTTAGGGTTCGGTCCACCTTGCTGAACACCCGTTCAGCCTCCGCCGTTGAGACGGGCAGGACAGCGAGGATCTGGAGGAATGTGATGAAATCGGTTGGTGGAAAGCTGTCGGACGAAAGTTGAGGGGAAGGAAAGATGACATGTCTAAAACTAAGCGTACTATAACAAAGATGAATCAAAAGGCAGCCGAAAAAATACGACCTGTTTACGCTGCGATGAAACGAATCACATTCGTTTCAATTCCCCAGAATGTATAATGGTAGGCTTATGATAGCTGCTCGTAACAGTTAATAGTATCAGTTACTGTTACCATTATATTTGTGGTAGCCAGATTTGTTGCGTCATGACGCAAAGCCGACTCTGAGTCGATTCAATTTTTGCTTAAGTCAAAGCCGAATCGTTTCTGGTTTTGGGTTAAGCCAGTCGACTTAATTGTTTGAGCAGATGAGTTGAGTCAGAACCAAAATCAGTCTCCAAGCCGTGAGTCAGAATTGATTCGACTCTAATTGAGTCATCAACAAGTGTGGCTGGAAGCCACTGCAACTGTTACAGTGACCACCACTGATATAATTATAGCTTTTGTAGTTCTGAGATAAACAGCAGGGTGGATAATCTGCTGATAGCGATTACGGATAATCAAAGAAACTTACTAAGAGAGGTACGCCGGAATTGAGCCACAGCCCGTCGCCTAGCCGAGGGTGGCTTTTGTACCACACCACGCTATCACCCCCAAAATCTACACTTGATTAAAAATATAAGATAAGAGGCCGTTTGTTACAAAAATACAGCGTTTTTATACTCGACATGTCATGGTAAGCATTCTTTCGTGATGTTTTTACCTGCAATATACGCATAGATCCCAGTTATAACTTTTACCCCCTGTATCTAAAAAAGGTATTGACACTTAGATATTGTTCCGAATTTTTAAATCAAACAGTTTGTCTTCGGAGAAATAAGGCTGCATTCCAAGTGGGCATGAAGGTGCTAACCTGCAGCAGACGATGGATGATGGGGAGGGAGGATCGGTGGGCATCGGTCGAGGGCCGAGACGGCCGTAGACGGCGGCGTCCCCTCGTCGCGACGCCACATCGCCCCCCACACCTGCAGCTCGGCCTTCGCCAGAGCATCCGAGCTGTCTGGCAGCAACGACTGGAAGAGTTCCCAGACCGAGCGCACATCGTCCCATGAAGCGCTGGTCACTCTCGCGGGCAGGAGATGAGCGAGTGCAAAGGCCTGTTTGTGGTGGGTCTTGCCAGCGGGTGACTGATGGACACCAAACCGGCTCTCAATGTCAGTGCGGACAGCATCCAGCGCCGGCAGCATCACGTTGATGCGGTAATAGCCTGTGACATCCAGGTCCTCGCCTGCATTTGCCCTGCAGGTGGAACGGTATGCGGTTCGGGGCTTGCTCAGCTCCACCTCCAGCTCCTTCCCCATTGTCTGGGCCTCTGTCATCAGTGGCACGAATGCTTCGGCCTCCCGCAGGTTCACAAGTGCGTCAGCAGTTGCACCTACCAGCTCCATGGTGCGAGCTAAATCAGCACCCTGCTCTTGAAGGGCGAGAGACACTGGTCGGAGCAGCCCGGCCAGCGTTTTGACGACCGCGATCCCCACCAGGAAGTCAGAGGAGCCCATGGCAGACAGCATCATTGCAGCCTTGGAGCTGGTCTTGGTGTCCGGCCACTCCTTCATCATCTTCAGGGCTTCGACAATGGCACCGAACTGGTCGCAGAAGCGCTGCACAGCCGTGTGTCGCTCGACGAACCGTGTCTGGCACAGTGTGACCAGACTCTGCCGCTGCCGGCCCGTTTTCCTCTACGCCTGCTTCAGCATAACGCCACGTTTGGCACCGTCGCTAACGAAGGTGATGACAGCCTCCATCGTCCCCATGGCGTTCCGGAACAGCGCCCACGGTGTTGACTTTGGAGGTGGCGAGGTTGAGACCATGCATCGCGCAGTGGTAGTAGTGAGCCAGCGGGGCCACTTTTAGCACCTGCGCAGCAACGCCGACCTTGACGCTCGACATTGCTGCAGCACTGTCATAGCACTGGGCTATGAGGTATTTTTTGTTCAGGCCGACACGCTCGGTAACGGACAAGATCACCCTGCCCAGGTTCTCCCCAGAGAGCTTCACTTCTACTCCAGCGTCCACGGCACCCAGCTCATCGAAGACATCCACTAAAGCGACAGGGTCTTCGCGCACTGCACATTTTCCCGCTGTGGTATCCAAGTACCTGACCACGACGGTTAACTGCTCTCTGTTGGCCCTATCCGTCGTCTCGTCCGCCAACAGTGCCCACAGCGGGGATGCCTCGACCTTTCTCGCGATCTTTTGCGTTATGATTTCAAGCATATCACGCAGAATCTCGTTTTGGGCGGTCTTGCTTGTGTAGAGAGCAGTGCTGGGAGCAGCTCTTAGGTGCTCTTGTAGGGCCGAGTCACCACTCTGTAGGCGGAGTCGGAGCAGCGTGCGGAAATTTCCGTCGTTGTTGCTGGGGATTTCGCCCGATGGGTCGATACGGCCGTCGTCTCTGTGGCCGCGAAGGGGTATGTTTTGGATGGCAGCGAGTTTGATGGTATCCACTATGCTGGCCAGTCCTGCCCGCGTACGCTCGATCTCCCGTTTTTTGGCGGATAAGAGTACAGTTGTTACCTCTTGGTTGCTCTCTAGCCTTTGTAGATAGTCTGAGACGGCTGCAGTTGCTGACTGGTGGTACTTTGCCTCCTGGTGTACGCTGAGGGCGCCTTTGTTCCCGGTCAAGTCGGAAAAGTCCCGGAGAGGGCGAGTCACTAGATTTCCCAGCTTCTGGTTAGACGCATTCCTTCCGCCTGCCTCCGTTTGACCCATGAGCGCGCAGTTAGCACACCACGCCCCCCAGTGCTCCTCATGCCTAGAAATGGCCAGCCAAGGGAAGCGCTTCAGGTGGTCGGGGTTCGCACGCCGACTGCGCCGCTCCCCACCGCGAATATGGTGTGACACAGGGAACTCTCCCTTTTCTTCCGGCGCCCATCGGTTCGTGAGAGCTTTCCTTACTGCATCATTGTCGTGCTTTTTGGACAGGAAGTTTCCGAAATCGGAGGGATGGATCAGAGCCGTGTGAGAGGGTTGGATCGGAGCTGTAGGAGCTGCAGGCTGGATCGGAGTCGTAGAAGACGTAGGCTGGATCGGAGCCGTAGGCAGGATTGGAGCCGCAGGCTTGATCGGAGTCGTAGGGAGGACTGGAAACGTAGGCTTGATCGGAGCCGTAGGAGCCGTAGGCAGGGTTGGAGCCGTAGGCTTGATCGGAGCCGTAGGAGCCCTAGGCAGGGTTGGAGCCGTAGAAGATGTAGGCTGGATCGGAGCCGTACGCTGAATCACAGCCGAAGGAGCAGTAGGAGGGGAGAGGTCTGCAAGGAAAGGAATAATAAAATCACAAGAATTTACCGACCACTTGTCGGCTTCTGCTTGCGGATTCCACTTGTGGCTTCAAGTGTTCTGGACTAGTTCAGAGCCCCTAGAATATCTCAGAGGTCCCAGAGAAGCTGGGAGTTTTCGAGATCAGCTCAGGGGCCCCAGGCCAATTTAGGTGGCCCCCGACTAGTTCAAGAGGCTTCTGAACATGCTCAAATGGCCTCACACCAGTTGCTCAGGGTGGCAGCCCAGCTAGGGGGCTCGCAAACCAGCTCGAGGGGCCAAACAAGCTCCGTATGCCCCCAAACGCGCTCAAGAGGTCCCTCAGAAACGCTCAACACGTTACACAGACAAGCCGCAAGCCCCCCGTTTGTTTTACGTTTCATATTAAGGTTGTAGCCATTCTGATCCAGGGGGCTCAATGCAGAAAAGTAAAGTTGGGGGGGGTGGCAGTGGCTGTCCGGTTCCCACGCCCATGGTATATCCATAACAATAACACAAATTATAACAAGATCCCTACATAAAAGCAAGCGGCTACAATCAGGCCCTTCAAACATTTCTTGTTATCTGCGTTAATCGCTGCCGTTGAGCCCACGTGTCTTCCGTTATAAGTAACGTTTGGGTTGCATTCATTAAGAATCACGCTCCTACAACCGGTACAGTCTATTGATTGACATACCTCTGATGCATGCCCATGCCGAAGAGGAGGTTCCTGCAGATGGTACATCCAAGCTGCCACCTGGAGTAGCTGGAACAGGATCAGTGGGTGCGGTGACCAAGTGGTTGTCGCCCAGTGGAGTTGCAGGAGCAGGATCATCGAGATTTTGCTCGGAAACAGGACTCCTGAAGAAATTTTCAGATTGGAGTTACTCCACTTGACGAAAATTCAACTATCTGCATGCTTTGAATAATTGTGGGTTATATTGACCCGGAAACGATGTAGAAATGTCATCGTACGCAAAACATCCTTAGATTTATTCATTTATCAATCATTATCGATGTGTTAAAAATCAAGCACCATCATTTGTTTCAATACCTCACCAGATACACTAATTCGACTCAATAAAAGGGACAGACTCTTTTCATGAAGTAATCAATTTTTGGAGCTCAATGTATCCTCGTGAATCCCCTGGAATTTTCAGAAAAGTTGTACAATTGATTGAGGATAAGCTGTGCCAAGTACGGTAGCACTTCGCGCCGCCGTTTTGCCGTGTCGCCGGCAAAACCTTAGGGAAAGAGGGGGGCGCCAACCGCCTCTCCACTGGGGGAGAGTTAATACTTGTCACTCATTAAATCCCCTCATTAAATTCTTCCGATGTGTTTGAGCTTTAATAGCTTTCAGCCCCTGCTCCTTACGTCTTCACCAGCTCCCAACTCACCAACTTAAGGGGGTCACATCGAACCTCCTCGTTTTTTTCGAGAATGATTCCGCACCGATTGAAGTCAAAAGTTCGCCGCTTTGCACACATATAGGGTGATCAATTCGAGAACTTGTGATCAGAAAATTGGGGTTAGATCAGGTCACGGAGTGCGGAAACCATTTCGAAATGCATGTAAGGCAAGCTTGTTGCGCTAAAAGAAGGCCGATAAAACCGGAGTGTAAAACAGAGTTGTTCTCAAAAGCCCCCCCCTCACAGCGGCCACAGCGGCGGTGGATCTGAGGTTACCTGGGTCGCGATTGATTGGGTTGGACTCTTTAAACGCCACACGATCTTTAAACTTTAAGCACCATATGATCTCTCTCATTACATAATTATGTACAGCATGACCCTGATATATCAAAATGCAAAAATGGCATGACCTCAGGTCAGCTCACGGTCATCATCTGACTTAACATGTTAAATATGCATATTAATTAACTGGCAATGGAAATTCGTACGAGATTAAAAATCCAGGCTACATCATCATTTTCTAGCAAGTCATTGGCCTAAGTCTGAAGAACAGCTGAAAAGCCCCAGATGACCTATTAGAGGTCACATGCCAAAGATTGCAAAACTATATTTCATCAAATTTGTGTTCTCTCCATCTATTTCCAAAGAAAGGGTCATAACCTGTACCTAACCTTGGGTCATCCATCTAAAAATTCCCGGGGCATATTTCCAAGAACTCGTTGGGGTCTTTTATCTGAAATGAATTGCTGACCGATAAAACCAAGTGATATCGACTTTCGCCCAACTGAACTTTTTAATTTTCCTCTCCCTCACTCACTACATTTTCAAAACTGTATTTTTACTCAGCACCTTAGCAAAAAACCAGTTTTGAGACACTATAGATTAATCACATTCAACTTGAACAAAATAATAATTGAAAAACCGACCAAACAAGTTGCACCTGCTATACAAAATGACCAGTCTGCAGAATGTCACAAGAGACTGGGTGAGATATTTAGGGCAGCTCAAATCCTGCCCTAATTGGGGCAGAAATTTGGTAGCTGGAGCAGACTTCTTTTCAGTGGAGCTGAAATTTGTCACCCATTTTTACCTGTTTTCCTATCATCTATCATCAGTGGCAGTTCCAGGAGTGCATTTTGGGGGGGTGGGGGGCTCGGGCCTCCCTTGCCACTACCTCGCACAGCCTCCAGCTATGCATTTAATATAGGTACTCAGACATGTTGAGGGGGCTTGAGCCCTCCTAGCCCTCTTGGATTCACCACTGCCCATCATATTGCATTTTTACTTAATAGTGTGTCAGCCCTGCCCAAACTGTCAGACTCAGCAGCAAACATTCTTTGCCTGCCCTCAAGACAGAAAAAAACTGCCCCAAACTAAAACCAGTACCAAGTCTGCCCCAACGAGATCTTATTGAAACCTGCTGTGTTCTTACATGAATTCTATCTGATTGGCTTCCTTACCTCACAAGTACAGTCAAACGGAAATGACAGGAAGGAAAAGTAAGGAGCCTGGTAGCAAAAGACATGTGCCAGTTCTAAATAGAAAATAGCACATACTTTTACACTGCAACCTAAACTGGAATTGTGTCTCCCAGAAGACTGACAAGTAGATATTGAACTTCATTTCAATACATTCAGGCATGATGGCAAGCACAAGCTGAATACAATCAACAAATTTATCTGGTATTGCTTGCTCTAGACCTCTCTTTCGGTATTGCTCGCCCTATACCTCTCTTGAAGACCTCCCTTCTATAGGATGGTAGAATGATCACACCATTAGCCACCCAAAATTTGAACCAAACCAGGGAGAAAATGCTCTGAACCCTACCTAAAAACAGAGGACAGTATTATATTTGTTTTTTTCATTTTAATTTCTCTCTTCTGCATATTCTACTTGGTTTTAGTACCTATTGGCTCTCTCGCCAGTCCCTTGTTCAAACAAGAGACCATTTTGTTTTCTCCAAAATTTGCACCAGTCTCAGTCTTTTCAGACACTTGTACCTACAAGATCTCGCCAAAGGTGCCATGCTATGCATACTACGGTGCCAGTGTGTTTCTACCTCAACCTGGTTTGATGCAAATTTTACAGGCAGCATATGGTGCACTTATTCCATATAGCTGGTGAGACTGGTCTGCCCTGTTGCCATGCTTTGCAGACATGAATTGAAATCTGGCATGAGGCACATTCATACGGTATTTATGAACATTAGACCCTTTGAACTTTGGACATTCTGATGTGATCCTTTTGAACCGTGAGATGTGATCTGCCTACTACCATAATACCCATTCATACACCAGGTAAAAGTTAAAACACAGAAAACAAGATTTACCTGACGGAGACCTTCGATTTTTTAAAGAATTGAAAGATGTTTGCCTGCTTTCTCTTCATTTGTTGATGTTTCCGGCTTCACACCCGCAACAAACCCTCTTACGTAGTGAGCAGACGCAAAAACGGTTAAAACACACACGAAAAATAAAAACACAATAACCATAAACAACACAAATAATAAATGAGTGCCGCGCAAGCAAACGTGCTTTTAATCCGCCGTTCATTCCCGCGCCGGTCTCCACCGGTTGCCAGAGTCTTGGTTGCCAGTTTCTCTGGCCAAAACACTAAGGTCCACGCGGCAAAATACGCCAAAGTGCGGTTTAGAGTGCAAAAGCGCTTTTCGGCCATTCCAAGCTCCTTGGCTATTTGAAGGGCCTTTAAGCCAAATAACGCATACTTTGCCATATTACCTTGGCGGTCACTTCATCGCTCTCAATGAACGATTAAGAGATGAAAATTGGCCAGTTAGAGATGCTGGTTCTGAAAGATGAATCACCTATAATTCGGAAGAATGGCGGCCAGACCCGAAATTTTAGACTGCTAACCTTTTGGGGGGCCAAAAGACATGATTTTAGGCTTTGGGGGGCCATGGCCCCTTTGGCCCCCCTTGGATCCGCCAATGGTTAATGGGTCGTCAAAGCCTAACAAACATTATTTTTATTGTTAAAATGGACCTTTGAAAATATAACCCGCTGTCTTTCCCGGTTATTGACACTCATCAAGTTTATGTAATCGTAAACCTTTTTTAGATACAATCTGGTAATCACGAGGACATACTTATATCTAATTTAGACCGCAAAACATTAATTGGTGCATTCAATATAGAAGGAGTTGTACTAAATTATTCCCGTTGCGTCCATTTTGCCGTGTGTTGGCATCCCTGTGCTGTGTTGCAGTTTGGTAAGATCCGAATGAGAAATTGGGCGGTTAGTGCCTCTTGACTCACAACAAAAACTTTATAAAGGCTCACCCAAATGATTGACTCAATCCACATTCAGATCGAGTTTAGGTTAGAACAGATTTAAAAACGCGCAAGTGTGGGTCAAATTACCTTAAACATTTTTAAATTACTTTAAATATTTGATCACTAATTAGCCGAACGTTTCACTTTTATGGCTTCACCAAGGGCTCCAATATGTTAAATAGAATTAAAAACACAACTCAAATGGAATTCAAAGTAAACAAGAGACATGTGAAGGTAGCAAATCTAATCACAGCACACTTTGAATACGGAATCTGTCTCGAATGCAGTCTGGTTAGAGTATTGTAATAATTCTACCGTAATTTGGTCACTTGTTTCACTTACGCGTTTCACGTGCAGTTTCCTAGCATTGACGAGGAATGGTTTGCAAACTCCAATGGCCACGATAGCCACATCATTGGAACATAGCTCTTGAAACTAAAATGTCCATTGCTTCTGCCCATGAATGCTTAACCCTAGTCCTGTCAGGCACCTGTCTACCTCATTCCTGTCAGGAATACCAAACCTGGGGGTTTTTTATTGATCTTGTCCCCTTAATCCGTCTATGGATGAGTTTTCTCTACTTGACCTTCGATGCTTGTCCCATTCATTGCACTTAGTAGACTGAGATACACTTGAGCATGCGGGGAAACTCCTTTAATTATAATTCCAGAGCACGCCTATGGCATCTAATTATCATTTAATATAAGACTGGGAGCATGGTATGACCACTTTTGCTCCTCCTCTCTGTCAAGTAATTAGTCAATTCACTTTATAAGCGTACCATCCATTTATTTGAAACCCCCATTTTGAGTTGCTGGAACGACCTCTGTCAAAAATTAAGTGAAAATGTAAATGAGCGCCTGCAATCCTATTCATAATATTTGACCATTGTATGTATGTACCTGCTCTCAATATTGCTACGGACGACTTTTTTTGTCCGAAGAACGCACTGTACACGATAATACCCGATTTGATAATAGATCCTCCTTAAGCTACAGGTCCCCATGGTAAAGACATCATTTAAAAAGTTTCTGTGAAATTGGTTAATTTAGTTAAAGGGAAAGTCAAAAGATTTCAAAGCCATATCGTCAACGGTTTTTGAGACATTCTGGAAAAAACATGAGGTGTGGGCAGAATCCCCCTGGCCAAAATAGGGTTAAATTCACGATGAACAGTAGACAGCGTCTGACAAATTGTGCCCGCATAATATATTTGCCTCACGCTATGACAAGATGCGTTGGCGAAACTAGGCTCATCGAACCCTTTGAATAACCATGCTTGAATTCAGTACAGATCCAGTCGACCCATACCTGACGATGAGATCTCTGGATAGACAGAATTAACTGGAGCTGGTCACTCCTATTCTTTAAAACTCCACTTTGTCCTGGGGGGGGATTAAGCTTAAATCAATGGAGTGATATTTAAAATAAGATGCCAATGAATTCCCTCCTTGTTTCTACCTTGTTACATGGAGGTTTGTTATCGGAAACACCACCTTGACCATGGGAGAAATCAATGGAGTGAGATTTTGAATCCGATGCCGGTGAGTTATGGAGCGCAGGGTGGGAATTAAGACTGGTAATAGTTGCTGGAAGTGCTGGCCCTTGCACCCGTGCAGAGGGCGGACAGCCGAGCAGTAAATGGAGCCCTGATGCAGATCAGGCCCCGGTCCAGGCCCGAGACCCGCCCGTGGGTGGTCTGAATGCCAAATAAACTCCTAACTTGTGGAGGAAAAATATGTGCATGTACTCATGCGCATGCGATAACCAAGCCGAAGGATCTTCATCTGCGTATGAGCTTCCCTCACAATTTCGTGACGCAAAAATTAATACAATTAGTGTTCTTTCTGCACTTATTAAAGATTCAGCGCTAAAACTAGGACTTCTGATATTCAATAGCAACAGGTGTCATTTTTGCGCTGAATGCCACTATTGTCGGGTTGATTTGATATGAGAGATGTCAATCAAAACAGCCAATAAATACATTCCATTCCGAGTTTAGGTATTGCTTTAATTTTGAGGTGCAAGCGTAGCATGCTTCATACAATGGAATGTGTTTTAACAATACCGACCGTAACGGTGAGCCACATGCAAAATGTTAAGAAAGCTATGGCCGTTCTTGATCTTAAACTACTCCAGATAACCATGATAATCTAGATGACTTCACACAGGTCAAAAGATACACAGAAAATAAAATGTCACTCTAAGTGCAGCTCATCGCTATGTTTGGTGATACGAGGGATCAAAACCCATAGCTGCTAAGTTAACGAATATTTCACTGCTACACTCTCTTCTTGAAATATTGTTGCTAATACTCACTGTCTTTTATATGTGAGTTGCATACACCATTTTGTTTCCAGCTTGATTCATTTTCATATAAGACAATGTTCTTACTTTATACTACTGCCAGGCCTGTTCTTGAAAGTTTGAGCCATTTAGCGTGTTTTCAAGTACACTGTACCTGTAACAGTTTTAATTATCGGGAGCTGAGCCTTCGTGTCAGGTTTTTTTAAATATTTTTGCGCTCCCTTTCCCGGGAGCATTTTTGTGTTAGTAGCTAGTATCATTCATACAACGCACTCACACTATGTACAGAGCGGAAGTTTCCATTTGCCGGCACCCTTACGGGACAGCGGCACCGCACTCGGCGGGCCATAGGCTGCTCCAGTCTCCCCAAGCCGCAGCGCCCGGCATAGGCCGAGCCCTCACATGAGGGCCGCGGGCGGGAGACCAGACCGGTGGATCACTTTAAAGGCCGATCAGGCCCGTGCACCCACAAACAGGGACGCTGGCTGGCACGGCGTTGATTCCACTGCTGCAGCGCGCACTCCCCAGTGTACCGCTATCTCCTGGGTAGGAGGCGGCCGCGGAAAAGGCTGCCATAGGTCAGCCTTGATCCAGGGGCCTTCCACACCCACGCGTGGCGCCTTTGCCAGCTACGCCACGGGGGTGGCCTTCGTGTCAGGTTGATGGTCGTCCGGTGGTCCAGCTGAAGGAATGACTGGGTTAGTGGGGTCAGTCCGTCCCGGTAACGGACATCTGTCTCAAATGCTTCATATAATAATGAGAAGTGATCAAATGTTTTTCGTAAAGTAGTCAGTGATTTTTTCCTATTAGCGATTTGGCGCTCCTCTCACTTTTATTCAAGCTTCTCAAATTTTATTTTCATTAAACTGCAGATAGTAGTAATTGGTAAGGAATAGCTTTTACGAAAGATTATGATTATGTACGGGCCTAAAACTGGAATTCCCCTGTTAGACTGCGGCATGGGTGGCTTAGTGAATAGGGCCTCTGTCTTCTAAGCCAGTGGTCCCGCGTTGAAGTCCCCGGCGGGACCTCTGATTTAGTTGTTCTCATCCCCCAATGCCCTGCCAACAAGGTGAGAGAAGGCGACGCCGTATAGCCTTGGAAGTTGGTTCGTCATGAAATCTAAAAAACGTATTATCATTCCCTGTTATACCGTGGAATCTAAACCAAAATATTGGCAGCTAAATTCTCGAGTTGAAGGAAAAGGTAGGAATGACGACAAAAATCATACGCTTGTGTAATGCCTATCCAAATAAGTAGATGCATCATTATCCTTGGTATTGGAGACGGCATCCGATATTGCAGGTTATATGGGGAAGGAAAAGTGTGACTATACATGCGTAATGCGCATGAAACCTGTTTAGTTTTGGTACCTTTAGTGTTGCGTAATCGTCTTTGCAGTTCAAAAGCATACAATTCTAGCTTTTCGGCTGCATGAGCCCATTGTGAGTTTGATAATATTTTGTATTGTGGCTGACATTGTATATGTTAGATTGTTAGGCAATAGCGTATTCTTGTAGAGGGTATCACAAAAATTATGAAAGTCCCAATTAACTCGAGCTTTCGATGGTACGTGAGGTAATGCTTCTACTCGTCACCAAAAAGATGGTACTCATTTAGGAAAAGTGCAGCAGAAACTTGTTCTATATTTTTGGTGTTACATAAATGTGTTCAACTCTTTTTTCCGTTGGATAACCTCCCTGTACATAAGGTGTCATTATTAAATTTAATCATTCATGAATAACACTCAACACAAAACAATATGTTGACCGCACGTTTAGGATTCGTGTAATAGTATTTAGAGGTCATGCACAATAATCTCGCTTCTGATAGTTCTGAATGTACCTCAGTCTCTTTTTTTACAACATCTCTTCAGATGTTTTTTTACCGCGACAGGTTCAGGTCAGAAGTTTTAGCTGTCACTTTCATTCGTAATTAGGTATCGTTCGTTCTGTTACGCTCGGCGTTCGAATCGGCGAGCAACCTGCACCATCACGCCGCTAAGAAAGAGCTGTCGGTGTCGCTCATAAACCTTGACAGGATAATGGGGGGGGCGATACTCGGCGGTGAGATGTTCAAAGTCGAGCGTCGACCTGGCGGACACGTCCACCGCAGCGGCACGTGATGTGGGGCAGAGAGCCTGAACACGGCCTTGATATTCTCACAACTAGCGATGAGAAGGTCGCACACTTGCCAGTGCACGGGTGCATATTTACAGCCAGTGTGCTGCTATCTGCTGTCGTCTGTGGCGGCTGCAGCCGAGCAGCAGCTATCACGATGCCACAGCACACTCCGGCGAGCTTGCAAACCCGCCCGGCGTGAATCAGATTATGTGATGGGACGACAGAAGAGGCCAATTTAGGGGCTCGCCCGGTGTCGGAGCAACGAAGCAATGGCCGTGCTGAAATAAACCGGATGTCCCTGAGGTAATTCCGCAGGTGTTTTTGTGCTTGACAAACATGTAGTGCTTGACATTGATGTCTTCGGACATGATCTCGATTTCAATGTCAGGTGATGGCACCAGAATAAAAGAACACTGGTGTAATTTTTGTTCAAAGTGGAAAACTAGGACTGGATGAAAAGTCTATTGATAAGCATTTTGTAACAGTTTTAGCGCAGGCTTTAACATTAATCTTCTTCGCTTGACATTGCTTTACTTCGTGAAGCAACGAAAATTACGAAAACTTAGCAGATTTCCATGCAGCGGAGAAAAGAAGCTGTAAGTGCCTGTTTTACTGAGTTGGGTAGACGCTAATTTCTACAAACTTTGAGCTTCATTTCTTGTATTTAGCTTCTGCAATACGTGCGTGTCAAATACATCTAACAAGCGAGAATTTCCCAAAAAAGTAGGGATGCAGTTAGAGTCTCTTGCGGAATAGGCAAATAATTTTCTTTAGAATAATAATGCCAATTGTTCACACTAACTGTGGAACTTTGAACTAACTGCAAGTAACTGTTTTGTCTGTAAATGGAATGAATTAGGATTCAATTTATATATTCAAAAGTTGCCTGTAAATTTTTGTTTGGATATTCATGAGAGCTCCTGGCAGCATTTCGCACACTGACGGACCATCTGTGGATCCCAGACTCTTAGTTGCTTTCAGCACAGTACTGTTTTGGAAAAAAAACAATACTGTTTTGGTAGCTCAGTTGGTAGAGCGTCGGGCTGCGGCCCGGTGCTCAGAAGCATGCAGTGGCTGTGCATGTCCAGGCTTGGGGTCGGTTCCCCTGAGACGATCCAGCGCTCAATAGTTTACCCGACGCTCAGGTCGGCTGGCAACTGACTGGTGAGAGGGTGACCTGAGCGGGGCGGCCGTTCCTGTGCTTTGTGGGACGTTAAACTTTGGTTTCTAAATCACCCCTTCATTGTGGGAGTTGCTCGTTCGGGTGGTGGGGTCGGGGTCTCCGTGACAAGTCCCTTGATGACTTTAGTGAGACTCCGACTCCAACAGTCGAACTGAGAACAACTTGGACAAAATTAAAGAATGTCCAGCTTGTTGCTCCAAGAAAATAATGACCTTGTACCTCTCTGCATCATCCCATCATATGTCTTAGGCAGTTCGCATGCAAGCAGCTCATATATGAACGTATTTTTGCCGTGCTAAAATGCATTTACCTGGGTATGTACTTACTAGTCTTTGGCATTTCCGTTTCGTGCCATGAGCACTGCAGGCAGCCCCTTTCATACTATGCAGCAATCGGAGCCATAAAACGACAGGGCAAGCTGAGCTGTCCTCATCATGCAGTGGCGTGCCAGCAACTGACCAATGGAGACCAAAATAGCCAAAATCAACCGCTGAGCAAACGCCTGCATAGAAAAAGAATACCAAAAAGGAGAATGAAAGTATAACCCAATGCCTCCGGCTACGTCACGGACAAAATATTAGGAAAGCAAGAGTGGGTGGTTGAAATACCAAAATTCATGGGTATGGAGCTTCCCACATTTCATTGCCTCCCGCACTCGCGGTACATTGGTGCGAAACCCGGTTTCACGCTCACCAGGCCCGCCGGGCAGCATTTCACGCACCCCCGCCCCCGCTCGGCGACGTTGTGTGAGCTATTTATGACCAAGTCGCGTGTCGCAACGCCAGCGGCCAGTGACTTTGCCAGGCGCGCCGGCGGGCGAAAGGGTTTTTCTCCAATCCATGGCCACTGGCGGCAGACTGGAGCCCGCGTGAAAACGTGGTGTGGTCTCCGCTGGTGTGTGGAGATGAGCGCTGCTCAGAGCTGGAGCCTTCACTTTGTAGCGTTGAAGGTGCCACAGGAATTAGTGCGAGGAGCGTGGGATTCACTCACCTCTCATGAGTCGAATAATGAAAATTGTTGACGAGAGGTCGCTATGAGAGTTTTGGAGTCAATTCTATGCGTGGCGATGTTTTAATCATTTTGGGCCCACGGATCATCAGAGAGGGATTTGAACATCCCACGAATATCTCTAGATTTAGAATAGGTCTCGAGCTTGATATGTAAGCGAGACCACTTCAAATTATTATTAAGTGAAACAAGTCCTAACTTATATAAAAGCTATTTCTTTTCATTATTCTTATTTTCTATCCCGTTTTATTTAAAACTTATTTATTCATTCATAAGAATATTTTCTAGAAATAGCTGATTACGTGCATGTGCAACGTTTATGTATACTTGCAATGCCTTTATGCTTATATTCATTTTGTTCTAGTGTGGATATTTCAAATGTAAATTGATAAGATACGGTCAGTCGTCTGAAATACCGGTATCAGTTGAGTTACCTCGGATACATGAGCATCCCCAGAAAGGCATTGACGCGAGAACGGCCCAATCGACTCATGTATTCAGGTGTCTGGTGCGGTTTGCCACTCGGCCTTGGACCTTTTCTAGAAGATGGGCCATGAGGATGGTCCGTAACATTTGACAAAGTTTGTTTTTAAGATACCTGCAATATTCTCATTGGATATCAGTAATTGAATAATAAATATTTTGAGAATAAGGAAAATGAGTTTATGAGCTCACGCGAATCTTGCTTTCAAATATAATGAATTCACTTCTTACAACGCTACGTTATGCTTCGCCAAATTTCGTCTGGGCCGTGCCACATCCGTCTGGGCCGCGCCATATTTCGTCTGGGCCGCGCCATATCCGTCTGGACGTGACGGTGCGTACCGAAGGCCTGGGTACCGAGGCTGCTCATGTATCCCGGGTAAATGAGTAGTTAGAATCTGACTTTTTCTTATAATCCGTTGAACATGGTTTGATATCTGAATCTTCTAAATCTGATCACCAGTTAAAGTTGTATCAAACGTGACTTTCAGAGGAACATATTTTAGTTTTTTTTTCCTTTGATACGTGAGGAAATGTTTTGGGAGTTCAACAGAAAAGGACACTTCATATGATACTTAGGATCGCTCGAACCATACATAACTGCACAGGTTGTCAATTTCCATGGTTCAAAAAAAAAAAAATATATATATATATATATATATATATATATATATATCGGCAAATACGTAGCCAGCACTTCTTCTTCGTTGATGTCTCACCTAAACAATACCATCATGGACACTAACCCTGATCTGATGTTGCCTGTACCTCTACCCTGCGGTCTTACTTCTGTGCCCGCCGGGCAGGGTGGCGTGTTTGCCTGACACCTCTCACGTGATCCCGCTTCCGTGATGTGGCTCCTGCGCAGTCGTGAGAAGCCCAGAGCCGTCTGAGGCGGGATTAGGCCTGTTCAGTCCGGCAGAACGCCTCTCGTGACCGCCACTGTCCCGGCCGACACGACACCGGCGCGCTGGGTCCGCCAACAGGCCGGATGTTTGCGCCGCGTCGCCGCTGCCGGCCCCCGCGGCGGCTGGTTGTGGGTACGCCAAAGGGGTAGCGCGCGGCGCCGGGCGGCACCCGGCAACCCTGTGGTGACGGCCACCCAGCGTCGGTGACGGCCGGGTTACCTCCACACCACTGCCGGGGTCACGCCGCATGCACTCCGCCTTGACCTGTAACACTTGAGAGCCCAGCACTGAAGATGGGGCCGCCGGTCAAGGCTTGTCTCACCGCTGGCGGTGCGTGACGCTCGCGCCTGTGCATGGTGCAAACGGCTTCCATGCACACTGCGTTTGTCTTATTGTTTCCTGGAACGCCATTATTTTTCAAAGAAATGTATTGCGATTGTATTTTTATCTCGAATCACCAGCTCGTTGCCATTAAACTAAAATGTTGTTTTGACACGACCCTCCGACTTAAAAAGTGCGTTTGATTCACCCTGGATCCCAAATGTGAACCAAACGATTCTGATTCAACCAAATGAGTGAACAAATAAGCGTCAGCTTATCAAAGCCGGCTTTGATATCTCTGCCCGTCTGTCTTCTCTCACCCTCTCTATCTCTTCTCCCTCTTCCTTCTCCCTTCCCCCCAGCTCACTCATCAGTTTTGAAGGCAGATCGCGGCGGTCCGCTCCTAACTATTGGGTGGTCGGCTGGTGCTCTGATCGATTACAAGCCCGTCGGCGCATATCCGCCAGATTCCAGACGTAACAATGGCGATTGTGAGACCGGTGAAAACACCAATGGCAGCAGCGTCGCGGCGCCGGGCCACGCCACCCACGCGCCTGTCGCCGTTGAGGCCCGAGAAAATCACCTCCTGCGTCCGCTGGAAGGCCATTGTCAACAGCAAAAGCGTTTGTTTTGCGCCAGCGAGCGCGGCGGTTTGTTCTGGCTTGGCTTGCGTCGCCCGATCATGTCAGGTTATCGCCGCTTGATCGTGACTTTCGACGAGTGCATGGAATGCAGATCATTTGTGGCATTTCCTGTGCGCGGGATTAGTTCCGCTCTGCAGCATTGGTAACCCGCTATGGGTTCTCTAGGTTTCACCCAGGCGAGCGGGCCTCACGTAACCAGGAGGCAAAAAGCGGTGACTTTCGAATGGCGTTCTTCTGTGCAGGGCGGTGACACAGAGGGACGGGCTGCACGATGTTATGGTCGGCGACTTTGAAGGGGCAGAAGCAGAAGCTCTGCCGCTCTGCAGCTGACTGGATTTCGCCATACTGCGGCTGCCTTTAGAACGGCTGAAATTTTACTCGGTTCATCCTTTTTCCTGGGCAGTATTTTACCGCACCGGCTATTTAAAGACAGTCGCTACAAAATAGAATCCACTTACTCTATCTGCTGTCGCTTGTAACTATGAATCACTCTATTTCTTATTTTCGACACGCAAACAAAAAATATACTCTTTCCTCCACGTCAGCTCTTTACAAAGCCACATTTGTACTCTTTTTAATGCTTTCACAAATCTTATCTAAGATAACAGTTTTCCACGTGAAATTAGGTGTCCCTGACTGCATTTTCACCACATGTCTACGAAACGCGCTGTTGCTGACGTTTCCGCGACACCGACAACAATTACTCACTAGCTTGAATCTACAGCCCTCAATGATGAACTTCGAGCACTACTTGCTGCATGTGTACGGTTAACTTCCATGTAGTACTTTGGACGAGTGCGACCCGTTGCGGAGGCTTGGCGAGCGCGCCACCGAGTATCCATTAGCGGATGGAACGGCGAAGATGTTTGCTGTCTTCTAGCGGCCACCCACCTGACAAACACTTGACAGCACCTCTGTTTGTGTGAACCATCGGCTTCAGTTTGCCCTCAGCACCGACAGGTCGGCACACAAGAGGCAGATTTTGACAACTCGTTGTTTTGACAGCCACCAGAACTCACTCATGTTACGTTACACTGTATGCAGATTCTTGGGTCTTATCGATGCACCAACTATTATGGTGATACAGCGTCACCAAATCTCTCTCTTCTCTATCTCTCTCTCTCTCTCCCTCTCTCTCTCCCTCTCTCTCTCCCTCTCTCTCTCCCTCCCTCTCTCTCTCTCTCCCTCTCTCTCTCCCTCTCTCTCTCTCTCTCTCTCTCTCTCTCTCAGTGACCTCGGGTGTGATCTCAGATAACCCCATAGAAATCATGCCAATATAGTCGATTGCATCATTAGAAAATAGGGCTGATGCATTATACGAAGCGTTTAGCATTTACTTGGTGATCTGCTGACTCTTTTGAGTGGGCGCAGAAGTGGAGTGGTCAGTGCAGCTGGCTTCCACGCAGCCGACTCAGGATGAAGGTCCGGCAGCTTCCCGAACAAAGAGCAAGCTGGCTCCCACGAAACCCCTCCAGCAGTTAAAGAGTTGGCGACGCCATATGACCCTGGCAGTTGGTGTGTCGATTAGCTCCAAACATTATGATTGACTCTTTTGAGGTCAAACAAGGTCATGACCTAAGAAGGTCCAGGTCCATGAAATCATGGAAATTGACAATAGTCAGCTACCAACCTGTACTATCTTTAACAGTTTATTAGCAAAACAAACTATTTTAATATGCCCGAATGACTGTGGTCTGTGAGCTGTTAAAACGCAACGATAGGTGACCTGGTGGATGTTATGGACCATTACCAAGTTAATCCAACACACGTGTTTGCGTATGCTGCTAGAATCTGTTCCCGAGAACGTCGATGACCCTTGGATGGCTTATTGACCTCTGACATTCTGAAGTCAGTAAAGGTCAGTGATTTTAAATGGCTATAGCTTGTAAAACAATACAAGCTCATCAGGATATATTAGAAGTGGGTGGGGGAGGGGGGGGTAGCGAGGTGCTAACTGCCAAGGCTATACAGCCAGGTTATATTAGGTTAAAAAGGTCATTTGTTGACCTGTTAAGAATTCAGCCATTACATTGTACGTGCAGAATATTGAGAATGTCGAAACAAATGCTTCTGTCATTTTATGCCACTGAACTGTGGGGAAAACCACGTCTTGACCACTTTACGTGAATTTAGCATGTTTAGGTCATCTATCTAGCCTCCATCGACCTAGGGTAAACCATTATATTCCACCGAAGTGATCAGGCCACAAGCAACATGTTGCAAAGTACCACGTCTTTCTATCTTTCATAGTTTCCAAACAACTGAGGCGGGGAATCGAATCGAATCGACCCTCCCCCGGTAGGGCGAGGGTGTGAAATATCTTTGGTAGAACAAGTTTAATGCACCACATGCAGCTGTCTTGAGTAGGTACAACAACAGCTGGGACATTCATGACGTCTCTGGGTGCGTGTGCGAGGCAAAGAGAACGCACAGTAGGCACCCCGATGTTGTGATCAGCGCCGGCTCAGATCCGCCATGCTGGCTGGCGCACTTCGAGGCAGGCGGCCCACAAAAACTCCAACATATGCCGGTGTTTTCGGAGGCCGACGCAGAGCTGGAGACTTATGGGAAAAGATTGGGCGGGAGAAAGTGGCCAGGTGTTCACATTAACATGGTTAATGCCGGCCGCGTGAAACGGGCGCTGTAAACTGTCAACCCCGCTCAAAAGCCAGCTATAAGGTTATAGTCGCTGCGATGAGATGGGAGTTCCGACCAAAAAGAAGGCTTTGCTTTACGCATTGAAATGCGCCATAAAATCTCCCACATGTTCCTATGGGGATGACTGCAGCCTGGGAGCTGTTGTAACGAAAAGGTAGGTGACCTGGTGGACGTTTAAACCAAGGAGGGCAATCTCAGGTCTACACAACACGACCTGCCTATAGCTTGCCTGGTATAACACTTAACACGCGCCCCGCAGGGGGGAGCGAAATTCGCCCCCTTCCTGGGTTTTCCCAGATAACGCAAAAACGAAGAGACGCAGAACAACGAAACTTACAGTACCTTATTCCTAATTAATTTTACGTATCTGACCAAATTTTGTAGGTCATATCATGTCAGGTCAAGGAGCTATTCAAGGTCAAGTGACCCAACCATTAACTGGACCCAGTGGCGAGAGCGTCCAAGATAATGTCAAAAAAGCTACTCTGCTAAACGACTTCTTTGTGTCCCAGACAAACCTTGACATTCCACCGACTAAGTCACCCGCTGAAAATTCCACCAACACCCAGCCAGCACCGACCCTCAACGACATGACTGTACGCGAACAGGAGGTGCTATCTGTACTAAATTCTCTTGACCCAAATAAATCCACCGGCCCCGACGAGCTCCCACCAAAAGTCCTGAAACTCTCTGCAGTAATAATAGCACGACCGTTAACAGAAATTTTCAACAAATCTTTGCAGAGCGGTATATTCCCGGATTCATGGAAAGTAGCAAACGTTAAGGCAATATACAAAAACAAAGGGTCACCATCAGACGCCACAAACTACCGTCCAATTTCGCTATTAAGTTGTACCTCCAAAATTTTAGAAAGACTAGTCTTCAACCGTATTTACAAACATCTCACAGATCATCAACTCCTGGTTGAAAAACAAAGTGGATACCGACCAAATCATAGCACCCAGCTTCAGCTCCTCTACCTGACTCACAACTTATACAAGACGCTTGACAATGGACGCGACTTTACTGCTATATATCTCGACATCTCAAAATATTTTGACAAAATTTGGCACGAAGGACTTCTCTACAAGTGTGAAAAAGAATTTGGAATTTCAGGACAACTTCTAAAATGGTTAAAATCGTATTTGTCAAGACGGAAACAAAGAGTTGTCTTAGACACCAGCTCATCAGCACTGCCACCTCCAACATCACCGCCTACATCACCTCCAACATCACCACCTACAACACTATCTCAATCATCACCTTAAGCATCATCAGGCCTAAAAGAACTCAACGCAGGATGCCCACAGGGATCTGTGCTGGGCCCACTTTTGGCAATTATGTATCTAAATGATCTATCAACCAAAACTGAGAACGACACACTCTTTTTCGCAGACGATACATCTCTCTACGCCACTCACACACCCGACGACATAGTTACGACTCAGACATCGCTTCAAAACGATCTGGACAGAATTTACCAGTATGGACAAGAATGGGCTATAACCTATAATTCCGCAAAGACAATTCAACAAACATTCTCACTGAGACGTGAAACTATTCCGCCCAGTCTAAAATTTGGCCAAGACGAAATTTCTAACAACGCAGAGCATAAACACTTAGGGATAATCATATCCAATGACCTCAGATTCCACGACCACATCAACAACATAATAAAAAATGTGAACCGAGCACTAGGCCCACTTTATGCAATAGCCCCCTACATCCCCAGACCCATTCTTGACCAAATATACACTATTTACGTGCGGCCGTACTTTGACTATTGCGACACAATTATAGACGGACTTATGACTAAGAACGACGTTATGAGACTAGAACGCACTCAAAATCGAGCGGCTAGATTAATAACTGGAACTAGTTTCAGGACCCCAACCTTAAAATTATACCATGAGCTCGGATGGACATCCCTAGCTACTAGAAGGAAAATACACAGGCTAACTGTATACCACAAAATACAAACACCTGATACAAGAGTGCCAACATATGTCAGATCTGTACTCCCTGACTCGCGATTTTCTCAGACGGGTAGAATACTAAGAAATTCCCAAAATTTAACGCAACCAATCAACAGAACGTCTTTATTCAAACAATCATTTATACCCCAAACAACTAAAGAATGGAACGCTCTCCGCGAAAGTTTAAAACATCTTGATCACACCTCATTCAAAAAGGAAATATCAAAACATTTTGGCCTGAACCCGACACCAAAATACTTTTATTTGGGCTCCAAACTTGGAAACATAATTCACACACAGTTGAGGGTCGGAACATCCAAGCTAAATTCGCACATGTTCCAATTACAGCTGATCAATTCTCCAGATTGTCATTGCGGCGAAGCAACTGAAACCACAAAACACTTTGTCCTAGACTGTCCTCTTCATGATTTTGCCCGGCATAGGCTCTTTGCCTCAGTTTCACAGTCATTGTGCTACAGTCTAGACTCCCTTGCACCATCTGCAAAATTACATCTACTCACTCATGGAGTTGGCCTAGGCGCTAAGTTCGGCACAGTGGCGGCGGCAACATCTAATACCACTATGTCGGGCCCTTGATCCGGGCGAGGTTCACTGGCCAATGAATAGATAATTGTCGACATGTAAGTGTGTATGTGTCCGCGAGTGTCAGTGTGTGTGTGTGTCATCGAGTGAATGCCTATTGAGTGTACACGGGAACGTGCTGGGAGAGGCGTCTCGACTTAAGTCGTACAACGACTTTTGCTCCAATCCTATATGCCATAATGCTCTGTCTTTATTTTGTATGTGAACCAATAAACTAACCCATATATAACCTCAAAACCCAAAATCAAGAGTTTGAAGTAGTGCCTAAGGAACATCTGTCAACTGATTAGTTTCAAATTTTCACCATAGGATAAGAACATTAGGCTCTAAAAATCTGCTATCTCGGAATTTTGATGCTGTTGACCTAAGGAGGGGTCAATTTTTTGGTCACCCCATTATAAGTCTACAGTGAAAAATAGAAAGAGCTCGTTTTCAGTAAAAACTGGATAGATAAAGCTGAAAATTCTCGAACCGTGTATTCTTGCTACAATATTAACCTTAAAGTTGAGTTTTTGACTATCTGACCTCTCAAAGGTCATCTTGCTACAATATTAACCTTAAAGTTGAGTTTTTGACTATCTGACCTCTCAAAGGTCATGTCAGGTCAGTGGAGCATATAGTGATTGTTTTGCCAATAATTTCTCACTGAATTGAGATAAAGCTTCTATTTTGCTTGCATTGTACTTATATTGTCGCGGGGAGTCTATTTATATGCAACATAACCATACCAGGTCACCATGTGACCCTGACCTAGCTATAGGTCAGGTCATTTTCACAATTTGACCTAGCAAGGTTATATCATACATCACTTGATTTGCCAAAATGACAGGAATCCAATGATGCATAACTATTTGCTCTTGCTCCGCTGAGTAAAAATCTAGAGGGGGAAACGTACATTGCCCTGTTGTAAGCCTATGGAACCTGATTTGAGCTATGCTGACCCCAATATTGACCTGACATAAAAATGCGTCGTATAATTTCTCTTTGTCTCGTCAAGAGCTTTTGAACGCCGTCCGTATTTTTTAGCTTTCCTTGGAAATGAAATACGGAGGGGGCCGATAAACGCCCCCTCCCCCAGCGGGGGTGTGTCATGCCAGGGACCCCAGCGGAGCGCGTGTTAAGGTTCGTAATGCAGGACAGTTTGCCTGTGCTGAGGCATTGGGTATGCACTCTCGAAGCAATCGAGCCTGTTATAAATCTGTTATCGTAGTTGGTGACAAAAAAGTCATGAAATGACAATGCAGTAATAAATTGGTGTATATTGTCATAAATGCTGGAATCATGTTAATTAAAAGGCAGATGCCTCTGGGCGCCATCAGAGGGTCCAAACACAGGCCTTGGAGCTGCATTCTCTGTAAGTATCGTCATTGCGCTGTGGGACAGTGGAAAATTCCCGGAGCGTCAGAGAGAAGGGTGAGAGGATTAGCTGGCTAACGACCCGTCCGGTGCCGAACACTCAGTAGAATTCTCGAAGGAAGGCCAATATACATTTCAGACGACACATATATCAGGCTCTCTTAACAGTCGATATGGTATTGCAACCCATACTCTTAAGAAAAAATATATGCATATATGCATATATATCACAGGGGCAACAAACGATTACATTTAATCCCACCAGTACAATATCACCAGTCGTATCGCCGAGTGATTAGCAGAATAATGCACACCCAAGTTTAACACACTCCAAAGTGCAGTAAATTCTGATTCCCTGACTCAATTGAGAGAGTCAAAAGTGGATAACATAATTCTTATATCTATGTGAGAGCATGTCCCTGCTAAGTCCAATGTCTCCGTGAAGCTAGATCCAGAAAATCTTCTTGCAGAGCCAAACACTTCCTTAATGAGAGTTCACACTATACCGGTCGGGGGGCGGATTCTGCCCTCCCTTATTTTTTTCTTCAAGATATCTCCAAAACGGTTCGGGATGGGCCTTTGAAACTTTCAGACTTTCTTGAAGCCAAATTGAACAGATCCCCTGAAACTTTTAAAGTATTATCTCTACCTGGAACGGCTTGGTATTTAGGAGGATCTATTCTCAAGCCGAGTATTATGACGTGTGGTGTGTTCACGTACAACAGAGCTGTCCGTAACAATATCGGGAGCAGTAAGAATGTTGGAATGTTATGAATGTGATGTCAGGTGATAGTGCATTTACATCGTAATATGATATTCAAGAGAGGTCGTTACAGCAGCTCAAAATGGGAAACATCACTTGTAATCTGATTGTACTCTCACAGGCTTTACAGGACATCCAAGAGAAATAAAATTAGCCATACCATATTCGAGTAGACGAGTTTATTTTGAAAGCTTAGGGGCGGGGACCCGAATCCATACCCCACTCCTGACACAAATAGGGGTAGCCAGGAGCCTGCCATAAGGTTAAACTGAGAGTAAACATTTGACTCAGCTGCATCTGGCACATATTTTTGCTCTGTGGGATACTTTTTGGAATCCAACTAAGCCAAACTATGGTGTTGGATGCAAAAATACTCTGAAATAAAAGCTAAATCAATTAGTTTTGATTTTACCATTTGCCTCAGGAAGCCAGAGTTTAATATCATTCAGAGTGAGTCAATCGTGGGTTGCACACAACTCTGCTGGCAGTTGGCTGCCTGGTTGTGGACTCTAGCACTGGTTTAACCGGCGTTGCGGCATCAAATCATCCAAAACCTTAATTTCCGCTTCGCAATTGCGCGCCCACTGACGCAAAACTCATCAGTCCTATTTCACAAATGGAGGGTCCGGCCCTTGCGCGGTCAAACCCCAGGAACGACCAACCAGCCTCATTGTTATTTCAGCCGTTACTCCCCGGACCCAAAAACTACCAAGATATGATCAACATTCTTATCGTTTTGGTGGCTTAAATCAACATCAGACCATTTTTGACAGTTTTACTCACATATGCGTAGCATGACAAGCGCTCCAAGCGAACAAGTACTTCTACTTCTAGTATTTGCCCACGTTGCGCTGCACACAAACACTTCATCGGAGCCGACTAAGACTTGATAATTCTGGAAACGGGTATAAGCCATCCATCAAGCAGAATCGTGAGGCCGCATCACCTGATCCCAGCTGGGATGACCTTGACAGGAAGCGATCGCGGCAGCCGGAGTACGCCTGAGCGGAGTCCGTGACACGGAGGTCTGGGGCACCCCCTCCCCCTCCACTCCCCAAACAGGGGATGGCGCGCCCAGAGCGCGACACCGCTAAGCGCACCTCGCGCATACATCATTGGGACAGCTGCCGGGGGCTCGAACCCAAACTAGCCGGCTGCCGAGAGTGTAAGGTGCAGCTTTGTCACATACGCGTCGGTTTGGACAGCACGTGAGCTCGTTATCGGTGTAGAATAGGCAGGGCCGGGTTCGGGGTAGCTGCAGCCAGACGCCATGTGAAAGGTGCACCGCCCTGTGGCGTGGAGGCCAAGGCCAGCACCATCGGCAGTCGGACGGCCGGGCCGTTCCGACATGCATAAATCAGCGGCGCGACACACGCCGGTGGCGCTGGGCTGCCCCCTGGCGGCTGGCACGCGGTGTCCGGCCACCTCCTCACGCACAGCCGGTCCAGATGCCATCGCG
The DNA here is from genome assembly GCA_034440635.1 of Lepas anatifera. Lineage (NCBI taxonomy): Eukaryota > Metazoa > Arthropoda > Thecostraca > Lepadidae > Lepas > Lepas anatifera. The sequence goes on along the minus strand of JAOTON010001677.1, from coordinate 122,937 downwards.
CCCGGTGGAGGCTGCCACAATGCACGGCATGGGTCAGAGATGAGGCTCGCTTATCGGAGATTACCGCGGATGATCGTGCTTGTGCGCGCCCTGAGCGCACGCATGGGAGAAATCTCCGTCATTTGGAAGGTTGTTGTGCGACTCAGCTGGTACAGGACGTACCAATCGGCTAATCTGGGGATAAGTGGACTGTTTGGCGGGAAATGAGGATTGACCTTTCCTAATGACTTTTGACCTTGACCTTTGACCTTGAACTTTGTATTGGGGTACCCTACCGATGACGTCATAGCATAATATATGTCAGACGGGGTAAAGTCATTTGGCCGGACGCACAGTGGTCAGTGACCTTGAAAGTGCAGATATGACCTTGACCTGTGACCTTTGACCTTGACCTTGATTTTCATGTGAAGTGACCTTGACATATAGTCCCGCTTATATGACTTTATGACGTCACCACTCGGTCTTCAATGCAAGCTAACTGATCCGATCGCGCGTTTACGGCGATCTCAAAATGCAGGTCTGACTTTGAAAGCCTATAAGTCAAAAAATATTCGGCCGATTTTCAAAAAATTTTCACCAATCGACGCGCTATTAAATTCTGTTAATTGTGGCCATGTTTCGTTTTTCGGCTACAAGCGGTTCTCCAGCCACCTTGGAAAAACAGGTGGGGGGGGCCTCCGAGGCCCCCTCCAGTGCGCGTGTTAATTTTTCATATCAAGTCCCTACCTTTCAGAAGTGTCGAACACCACATTGTCGCCAAGTAACCAAAAAAGCTGCAAAATTTTAAGAAAGCTAAGTAAAAATAAATTATGAAACAGTTTTCCTTCAACTATTTCCTATAACTAAACCGAGCTGATAGTGGTCACTATCCACTGATATATGTATGCAATTATTACGAATCAGGGAGGGGCGCCCAGGGTGTCGCCACAAATTTTTGAGTGGGGGGCATGGGATGGAAAGCTAGCGATGGAAGCTAAAATCGATTTAGCATTTATAGTCAGCTAGATTGAGAATGATGAAGATTTTGTCATATTGATCTGAGATACAGCTATATTTTATCTCATAAGGGGAGCATTTTTATCCTTGAATTACAGATTTTTATATATTTTGAGTCCAAAGGGCTTCTTAAGAAATAATTTTGCGAGCCAAAGTGGGTGCCGCTCCTCACATTTCTAGTGCAAAGAGTGGGCATCCCCAGGCTCTCCTGGCAATGACGCCCAGGTGAGAAAGAGGGAGAAGAGTAAGAGCTAACTATAGCTCAACATGTTCCATTTCTTTCACTGAAAAACACACCAGAGAGCTAACAAATCAAGAAAAGCTTGAATCAATGCGCAAACGCACAGTGAATGAGCGTGTCCCTTTTTTCGCTTGATGCTTGTGACCTCATTTGCCAACAGGTGTGTTGACACACCATCCGACCGGCTATTTTTTTACGACAAGGCATTCACGTGTGTGCCCCTGTCTCGGCAGCATGACGAAAGGGATCACTACAAAGCAAGGTCGTCCACAATTACCCGTAAAACGGCCACACGCCGCAACCATTGTCGGCTTAAACTCCTGCTCGGGACCTGGTTTCGATGACTCACCCGCAAAGTCGTCTTCGGGTAAAAATAATCCTAAAGTGAAAAGCGTTTTGATACCTTGCCCATTTTTCCCGCCTCAAGGGTAGCTTTGCATAAACAAACAAAAGCGATGTTTTGAAATTTGTGGAATTGAGCTTCCAATATAGCGCTGGGCCAAAAGTTTATTTAACTGTTATTCCAATGTATAAGAGTCCTGGAGGGCACGACATGGCAAGTTTTACGTCTGTCTGATCCTGGAAACAAGAAAATGTTTCCCCCACTCAGTCTCTCCACAAAACAACTGCTAGCCAGTAAGAAGTCATATTTAATGTAGTTTCTTGGTTCATTGGCGTAATTCAGCTGCTAGAAAATATGGATACCTCTGGCTTCAAGTGATGAAATTAGGAATAAACGTTATTCAAATTCCCTCCAGTGTAAAGGAGTAAATGGACTTCCAGGGTTAGCGGAAGATAAATCAGGAGATAAGGCCACACATTTGCTCTCAATTGTAAACAAAGCAAAATAAATAAATGATGAAGTGTAAGAAATAGGTACACAAAATATAAATATACGTAATCGGAAAAATGTTTCAATAAGCATAAATATTGGAATATTCAGCACAAGACGCGTTGAAGTTTGGTATTCCACGATATACCACACAGTAAATTACATCCTGGAATAATTGATTATCAGTCATCACCATCATTGTGAGGTGTGATTAGTGTAATTCTTATTTTACTGCTGGGCCGATGACATAACGAGGGCACAACTTCAGACAGCACATACCTGGTACAGTAGAGCTGGTATTTAAACTCATAAAATGTTGCGTACTAAGACTAAAGAACGTGGACAATCTCATCTGAAATATGTCTCTACCTTCTTAAAGAATGCTCCGCCGATTTCAAAACCCGTCATTTTCATAATAATCTAAGCCCCAATGCAAGAATGTCATTCTGCGCCAAGCACAAATTTGGAGATTTGTGTTCCTCGAAGCCCCTTGTTAGTTTCCTAATTGGCTGTATCAGCGGCAGCCATCTGGCAGCCACCCTCTCCCGTCGCATCCTGTAACGTGGCGAGACAACCTTGTGTGGCCCTGGCCTGCCCCGGCCCGCTCGGACCAGCTGTCCTCTGCGACCTTGTGAAGTCTCCAGCACTTGGATAGCCGACCCTCCGCGCCTGTGCCAACACCCGGCCAGTCCGTGGCTCATGTCCATTGTCTAACGAACGTGACATGAAAGGTGTCCTAATTCTAACGCAGGCTGGGCGGGGCTGCTCTGTCGAACACTCTTAAAAAAACGGTCGAACGATGGAAGAGGCTCTGACTCGGTTACGTGGAAACGATTTACACGTCTTCATCTCAATTATTCCAGTTTCAGGTTTATCACTGTTCAATCGAAATTCAAATTATCTGTACTTACAGCCTTATGGTGATGCATTGAAGTGTCGCATGGAGTTAAACATGTTGTCAATGCCTTTGGATATAAGCGTGGGCAAAGCAGCTAGCTGCAGATGCGCCATTGGTGAAACGCTCCTCTCGTTGGGGTCCATCGTGGTCCACTGCGCGTGATCGGTGGTCCGAGGAGTCCCGATTCTCAACAGTTCGGCGTATAACGAGAAACACCGTAGCTATCGGCCGTGTCCAGATCGATTCTCGGAGACTTCCTAGCTGTTCTTGTGGAACGCCCAGAAGTAGTAGCAAATGTTGTGCCGCCACTTCTTGCAGGCTATTGACGCCAAACGTCCGAATCCCAGAAGAGCGATTCGGAATTGGAGAGAGAATGAAGTTAAACCAAACGAGTGATAATGAAAGAAATTACCGCTGTGTACTGCCATTACTAGTGCTGATGATAATGTTATAAAAAATTAACCGGCAATCGCTCATAGTATAATGAAATTGAAAATGCCAAATAGTATATTTGGACCAAACCACCACGCATAAACACTCGCCATACCACCACACATCCATCGCTGAAAATTGTTTTACTCACTGTTACATCCATAGTTTTGTTGCATACTGTGCTTTTATGTGTGTTTAGTTTCTGTATCCTGTAGTTTTTAAATGTCTCTTTTTGTAGGTAACTCATCACACTGTATCCTTCGCGAGATGTTAAACATTGTTTTCACGTGTACCTGCTTGCTGTTCGCCCTAAATTCAAATTGAATTTAAAAACCATTGCTATCAATGACTTTCAAATTCAAAACTTGCTCCTGAAGAAGACACGCCGTCGAAATATCAATATACTATTTGGCATTTTCAATTTAATTATACTATGAGCGGTTGCCGGTTAATTTTTTATAACATTATCATCATGACTTTCACGCTCATTACAACACTTCAAACTCTTAAAAATTACTAGTGATGGTATAGCGACAATGGCGGATCCAGAACAGGCAGGCTGATGAGGAGAGAGGGCAAAAGTACCGTACTATAAAACATTTTTGGAAACAAATAAGCCGGCTTGAGGGAGTACCCTCAGCCCTGCATCATTAAAGCTACCAGTGGAAAGTAGAAGTGTCTTATGATAACTCATGCCGATTCAAGAGAAATATGCATAACCCCAGTCACTGCCGAAGTGGGCGGAATCAAATACGATAGTTTTAAGTCTAACCAAAATACAACAGTCGGCATTAACCCGTGTATGTAACCTGGGCTTATGAAAAATGGCGGCTTTGCTTACCTAAAACATGAGAGCTAGTTTCTCATGTCTTGCTTTCATAGCCAAGGATCCTGCTTTTGCCAATAATACGGCCCGATCATTTAAAAAGCCTTTTGTGTTAAAAACCAGCCAGAGTGAGGTAAGATACCTACTGAGCAGGTGGTGTTAGGTTAAGACTGGTGGCGGCCGGCTTTTTTACATCCGATGGAACTGTTTACCCTGTGAGGTGCGCGTACCTCACAATCCCTCTCGCCTTTGAGCTACTGATGCTGACCTTAAGCTCCCCTTTTTAACGTTATCAGGAAGAGACAACGCTGGCCAGATCAAGTTTAATTGCCTCATCTCAATCTTTTTTACCCCGACTCTGGATTTTATATCACGCCAGAGAACCTGAATAATCTTTAATGAGACGAAACGCAGATAAGATCCAAACCTAAGTTCACGAGAGCGATAACTTCAGCTAACCTGTCAGCCGGTGAAAGACCAGAAATTAATACTGATTCGTTTTTTTCGTAAGCTGCGTAACCTACGATAGCTACTTGGACTGCACAGTCTTATCTGATGATGTGATTGGGAAACTTCATTATGTGGATCTTATGTTTAATATTTAATGCAATTTTAAGGCTTGTTATCTGCGCAAACAACAAAACAGGTTTGGAAAGGAAATATATGTCTAGTGTGATAGAAAATTACAGAATAGCCAGACAAAACATTTGAACAAAGCACAATAGAGCGTGGACTTTATGTGAGCATCATCAGCCATTTTCTTGGGATTAGTTGCGTTCTGAAAATGTGTGTAGTAAAGGACAGCTTCTAACCTCGCTCTTTCTAAGCCGGAGGATAAAAGAGATATACCATTTCTTGGTTCTCATGCTGGCAGCGTCCGTTGTCCTTGAACACCTGCCATCCTTTCCTGGAAAAAGCTGCGCTTAAGTCTGACGGTTCCACTATATTTACCAGTGTGCTATTCCCAACATTTATTCGGCGACTTTCCTCATGTGCTCCAAGTTCCAGCCGGTCGTTCTCCATCTGTTCAGACGAATGCTGTAAACAGAACTGCTAAAATTACATTTTAACAGCATACTGCTTGAAACCTGAGCTTACTCTCCCATTGACTCACAGAAATCTGTCCAAGTGACTCACTGGAAGCAGCGTTTGATGCGTCCACGATATATGCAAAGCATCCGAATTTATGTTTCCTACGCAGCCTTTTGGGCATGCCGCTCACATTAAGCTCCGGGAATGAAGCTTTCCATACGACTGCCGTGTTCTTGGAGATGAGTTGAGCATTCTGTAGGCAGTTCACGGAGTCATCAAGGCCTACGACAAAACGTCTGAGCAATCGTTGAATATTCATGCAGTGGTTGTCATGCGCATAATCATCGGAGCTGCACGACTCACGTGTGTCGGCTGCTCCCCGGCTGTTCCACACATGCTCCACGGCTGCTCCACGGCCGTTCCACGACTGCTCCACAGCTGCTCCACGGCCGCTCCACAGCTGCTCCACGGCTGCTCCACGGCTGCTCCACTGCTGCCTCACGGCCGTTCCACGCATGCTCCACGGCCGTTCCACGGCTGCTACACGGTTGCTCCACGGCTGCTACGCGGCTGCTCCACGGCCGTTCCACGGCTGCTCCACAGCTGCTCCACGGTCGTTCCACGCATGCTCCACGGCCGTTCCACGGCTGCTCCACGGCCGCTCCACGGCTGTTCCACGGCTGCTCCACGGCTGCTCCACGGCTGCTCCACGGCCGTTCCACGCATGCTCCACGGCTGCGTGCGTCCCTTCCTTATCAAACGATGCAACACTTTCCTTCATTTCGACGTTTTCACTGCCATAAAATGAAACATAAAGAGTGAATGCCTGCGAATGAATCCAGAAAATGTAAAGGCATTCTAACTAGTGCAAAGAGCTTGCCTTCCTCCACACCCCATGCCTATATCTCTTGGTGATGATTGGGGTTTTAGGGCACGTCAGCTTCTGAGGCTATATGTGCCCATGCCTATATCTCATACATCTTCAATATCCCATGACTTGGCTGTTTCGAGGTATGTCAACTCATACCTCCATCATCCCGCTAGCTAATTTGTGGCTTCTACTTTCTCCGTCGCACCCAGTGATAAAACTCATCTAAAACTCATCTCTCTAATCTTAACCGTTGGCATCAAAGCGGTGTTTTTATCCTGTCTTAAGATCTTATAGTCGATTTCATTTCAAGCGAACCATCATTTATTTCAGCTTTCCATCTACTTTAGAGGCGTAGAAGATGCGATACATGTTGTGTCACCTATAAGGAGACGCGACAAATCCACCCGGTCACCTGTCGTCGGCTCCAGCTCTTGGGAAAGCGTGTGCTGGAACACGGCACGCGCTGGAAGCCGGAGAGGGCTGGTCGCCTGGCCGCCCTGGCCGGCGGAAGTGGTGTCAGCGACCCGAATCGACAGGTCTGGGTGTTTCTCTCAGGTGTTTCAGCGTCATCTGGCACAACTTTCTCTGGAGAATACGGGTGACCCAAAAAACGGACCCCAACGTTCCAAAGGCCATAAAGTCAATGCTTTGCGTCGGATTTTAATGAAACTTTGGGCATAAATACGCTGTTGTGTGTTAATTCAGATGCCAAAATATCATAGTAATAGAACTACAACTCTCTATTCCATATCAACTATTCTAGACATCCTATTTTCTTAATCTGTGCATTTTTGTGCATTGTACTTACAAAGTTTAAACGCTCCGCAAATTAAATATAAAAATTGCAGGACTTTTTCGATAAGCATGCAGCCCAAAAGAACCTCAATGCAGATAATGAAACCAATCCAAGTCACTTGGGATGCCCAGAGAAGTGCATAGTCGAGCTTGAAGAGAACTTCAGGGGTTGAGGGCCACCTTGCCTGAGAAATCTGGTGCGCGGGGTAAAACAGTCCCTCTCTACCTCCCCTGAAAACCCCTTAAATATTTTATTTTTGGACTGCAAAAAGGACTGTGTGTAGCCAAAGAGTCCAGGATCACTCCTGTGCTAAAGAAATGCAGCCCTGGGAAATATCCAGGACACTACACCGACCACTTATCATGACTTTTCGTCGATTTTTGAGAATGCACGGATACAGAAAATAGGATGTCTAGAACATGTATTATGGAACAAAATGTTTATATCCTATTATTTTGATATTTTGGTATCTTACTCAACACACAAAAACGCGTTTATGCTCAAAGTTTTATTTAAATCCGACGTAAAATATTGACGTTATGGCTATATGAATGTCGGGGCCCGTTTTTTTGTCACCCTGTAGAAATCTTGTCGTCGGGTGGCGGATGAGTTATAATAGCCACGCCGAATGAACGCGTTCCGGTACTTACAGTCGGGCAATGCTCCAGATGCTTGAAGTGCTTTTGTCCTCATTTCAGGTCAAAGTACTCTTGCAATCAGTCCCAAGGTGGAACTAAATGAGTTGTCATTTTTTGGTTCGGCGACGCCGTCAAGTTTTAAGCAACACTTGCAGCTCTGCTGCATTATTTCTGTATCCTGGTTCACTTAGCCAATTATCGCCATGGGTCATCGTATCAGTTAAAGGCAGGATGTGGTCCAATTCACCGTCACACGCTTAAGAGGCCGGTGCATGCATACACTTACCGCTCCCATTATCTACAGTGTTTCATTCTTCTGAGAGTATTCATTGTAAAGCCTTTTGACTTCTTTCCAAGGACTTTATAATTGTATCCATGAATACCTGATGATAAATATTTAACAACCAGTGCCATAACAGCTGCCTGAGTTTTTGTGTTACCTTCAATCGATAAAAATTAGCCCCAATTGAGCAATGAGACTTTCTAGATCTATAAACTGAGGATACTGGTAGAGCTCAAACGTGAATAGAGTTTGATGCCTTTCAGAAGATACTCTCAGCTTATAGTAGCATACATGATGTATTTGGATTTCGGGGAGCTCCGCCCTTTGGCACTTATGACTAAGAATAAAGGTTCTGAGGATTGGTGTGGATGTAAAATGGCCTGGAATTGTACGTCATCAACAGCTCCAATGAGTTTTGTCTGATATTCATTTAGGATAAAGTGAATCACCTCATTTAGCCTTTTAGCCTTCTTTGTATTATGCGAAGTGGAGTCTCTAGACTGCTACTCTCTTGAAGTACTTGTGACTCTATGATTGGGTGACTGCATATTATTCTTTATTTACGAGCCTGCACTAGGCTTTTCATTTTGATTGATGTCATCTTACCCCAAATAATGTTGTAATACATAGGAGATCAATGTTGACATATTGGTGCTACAGCAATCTAACTAAAAAACGTACTTTTTTAGCAGAGGTCGTTGAACCCAGTAAACAAATTGCAAAACCAACTGGGTATGCTGCATCAAGTCTATTCGTAGGCCAGAGTGCCTTTGCGATTTGTTTAATGTACCTTGTTAAACATGCAAGTCTTAAAACACCGGATTCCTAAAAATGCAGTTTCTAGTCGCAGGAGGACTGCAGTAATGATATATGACAAGCCCAAGGATACTTTGTGCATTATGAGCCTACCGGAATGATAAGAACCCTAAGCTTTTGTGGCAGTTATTGCTGCAAGACACGCTAAATTCGAAAATTTATGACTAGTAACTTCAATTTCATTTTCTCACACAAAAATACAAGCAAGAGACGTTACTTAACTCTTTGCTGGTGTAAAAAACTGAAAACAACGTGAAGAGCCTATCATTTTCTAAAGTGCTCTGTTTGACTGTTTGCAACATCTTCATTTTAACCAGATGAAACATACTCATTTGCTATTAGATACGGACAGCAAATCGATATGGAACTCGCAATTATTCCATCGTCCCAATGAATCAATGTTGTGTGTGTATATCTTAAAAATTGCATCACCACATGTGGTGTCCGTATATTTTGGTTTCATTAGAGTATCCATATATTTATTTTCATACCTTTATTTTGACACCAAGTATGAGCTTTGTTTAGTTCATTAAGGACGCTTGAGTGATGATATACCTCTTGAATCTCTGTCCTGCCAACAATCTACCTCTATGACTATTTTCATAAATTGTCAAATGATTTGGAATTTTCCTGCCAACAGTATCAGACACATAACGTATTTAGGCTGTACACCAATTTGGAATAAGAGCAAGCGGAGTCATTATGATGGGACCAATCCTATTTTATGTGTTCTGGAGGGTTTGCTGGTGGGAACTTAATTAAAATTTGATACATCACCTTAGAACGAAATCTCCGTATTCCTGAACTTTGACATGCACTTGAAGGGTGCTTACGTAAATTTTCCCGAGAAAATTGGCACTCTCTATTTAGCGCTGTTAATCTTCTCACCACACTTCTCACCATGCGGCATTGCAAGCCCTGGTTGACAAGAACATAGTAACTGTTGCAGTGTAAGGCTCATAAAAGCTTGTTTGCCTGGCTTTGTTACCTTAATCTGGGGAGCTTTTGACCAAGTTTTTTCAAGGCTATTCCCAGCTACATTATTTGCTTTGTCGTGTAAGACTAGACTAGGTTACATGGCAAATCTTAATGTCAGCGTGACTGTCTCTGCATGACAAGTTCAGCGAGGCATGGCCTAAGCATTGTAGCACAACAATTAGTCTTGTTTCGAGGCAATGTTAAATCCAGGCCAGGCTTATGAAGTTTGTAGGTATATCCAGTTGAAAATAAGTGTGTGCTAAGAAAATCAAGCGATGTTTTGCTTGGCTGCATCAATATTTACGAATCTCAATGTTCTGATGAGACGGGGCTTTTGAGCATTAGAAATGGATGTTTAGTTTTATCAACTAGATCCTTAAATGATTTACGGCTGGCGATGCACGGCTTTGCACGGTTTTTAAGTGCCTGAGCATCATTTGAGTGATCGTAAGCCCTTCATTTTGAAAACAAAATTGTGCGCGCCTTTCTGTTTTCTCGTTGGCTTTACCACTGTTTCACTCTGGAAGTTTGAGCGACTGATATTTCATCTCCAAATAGTTTTGAATCGCATAAAATAGTCTCTCCACTAGAAAATTGTTTGCAGATATGGCTCACTTTTCAACTAGAACATTGCCCGGAGCATTTCGTTTCACCGATATAGAAATTGCTCAACACCCGCGTGAACAGAAATTTTACACAAGTGACAGATGAACTCCCCCAAGTGAAAGAGTGCGTCCGTAAAAAATATGGTCTCAGCCTTTCACTCGGAAGCAAAACCCCTAAGATGTGCTTTCTTGTTTCAGGTGTTTAGCACCTCCGTCGGTGTCGACACTGAGGCAGCCAGCCCCAGCGGCTGTAAGTCACCGGCCAGAAGACTGCAACGTGTCACAGCAAAACAACACCGGTAACTGCTAAAACCCACAAGAACGTAGCGCCAACAGCCTCCAATTTGTTCGCACTCGCGAGTTTTTATTCCGACCTTAGGCGCCTATGTTCTTGTTTTGCGGCGTGTGACGAGCCGCCAGCGAGTCACAGCGTGACAAGACACTTTCATAAGCGCTACGTTTCAGTTCAGAACGCTGCGTGACGGGGTGTAAGTCAGTGTGGCAGTGGTTAAGTTAGCGTGTCACCGGTTCAGTCACGGTATCTCAAATACCAGCCGAAGTGACATCGGCGCACAGACCGCATCCATCCGCCGCACGCGCACCGACCCGGCTCGGCGAAACCGCCAAATCAGAGAGCGAGCAGCCGAGGATGCTGAATGCTCAGCGCTGCGGGATGAGACCGCGCTCTGGTAGACACACGGCCGATCAGCGCTGGGAATAACGGTCACAGTCGCACTATACTGCGGTCCCGCCCCAGACGGTTCATTAATGCCGTCGGCGCGCCAATTATCGACGCACCGCTAGCGTCGCTCGGCTCCAATCGCGTCTGGGACGTCAGCGACTGTCGGCGGCGTCGGCGGCCCTGACGTGTGCGTGTATGTGCGGTCGCCGCTAACGAGCGAGCGATATCGCCGGCGGTGGTCAGCTTCTCCACGACTCCGTGGGATCGCGAGATACGCGAGGCCCGTGCACACCGTCGCGTCACGAGACTGCGAGCACGTGACACAGACCGTGACGGAGAGGAGTCGTAGTTGTATCGGCCATGTTTACGAAGGTGCGAGCTTCGCAGCTACACCGGAAGACATCGAAACAATAACGCGAGCAAGACAATGGCATCGAACCCGTTGCGGAAAACATTCGAGGCGGTGGTTTGGTACCGCGGACCCATTACCGGCCCATTGACGGCTCAGTCGCTCTCCGGGCTGCTGACGAGCGCGGCGGCCGCGCCGGATGCCACCGACTTCCGGTGCCAGATCCGGTGCACCGATGGCTTCAGTCTGTGTCTGTACGGCGTCGGCGACGAAGGGTTCGAGTCTGACGAGGGCGACGCCTCAGCGGTGGGCGCGGATGACCGGTCTCAGGACGAGATACAGATCGGCGACCACGTCATCTCCACACGACCCGCAGCGCTATCCACTGATAAGTCGGGAATCCTCGAGGAGGACTCTAGCAGCGCCAACTCCAGCTGCTCTGAGACAGATGACCCCAACAGCAGCACCGACTCGGCGGGTCCTCCGTCGGCTGCGTCATCGTCACGAGGGGTGGCCGCTCAGGTGGTGCACGGCGCCGACATGCTGTTCTGCCACACGGACCCCGCGGTGCCCCGAGGCGTGCTGTTCGTGACGCGGCAGCCTCGCCCGGCGCGCATCGATGATCCGCTGGAGGTCATCGTGCTCCGGTGCGAGCGGGAAACGGTCGCCAAAGATCTGTGCACCACCTACCATGAAGTGACTAGGAGATTGAAATGGGAGCGGTACACAAACGCCAAGCGCAAGAGCGATGTGATACGCGCCAGTTTCCGCAACATGAATGGTAGTCTGAGACTGAGGCCGGCTGGACATCAGCTTGAGGATGACGTTGGCACCAGCAGTCTGACTCGGGGACGATCCCCGGTGCAGAGACAGATCGTCCACGAGATCGACCCACAGCCCAGGTCGCTGGGTGTTCTAAATCAAGAGTCGGAGCGTCGGTTAGAGGGCAGCGAAGCGTTTGAGTCCGGTCCTCACAGCTTACCACCACCCAGTGATATCAGCCGTATCCTCAGCCTTAACACGCCCGAGGACGGCTGGTCAACGACCGGCCCGCACACGGCAACGGGCAGCTTCACCGAAAACGATGACGACAGGCAAGGCCGCGCCCGGCATCGGCCCACCTGCCAGACGCCGACGCGGTACGCCCACAACAAGGGCCCAGCGCCGCCGGTACCGGCCCCGCGACAGCACCCCACCAACCCGAACCTCATGCTGGTGCCCACCAAAAATGGCCTAGAGCCGTACCGGGTCATAAGCTCTGACCCACCACCGCGACCGGTTCTCCTGTATGCCTCCGAATTCTCGCCCCGATTTGGCGTCAGCGGCGTCCCGGCCGAGTGGGCGACAGCTCAGAAGATGTCCCAGTTCGACGCCAATAATAACCGATCACGAGCTGCCGCCCGCCAGCCGCTGTACTGGCTTCCCAGCGGAGAGGCTCCCACCTGGTCCGGAGCACGCAAGCACGAGCTGCGCCCCAGGGCACGTAGCAAAAGCCCTGCCGAGAGACACCGCGGCTTCGAGCTGGCGGGCGCCCTCAGCTCGGCTCTGCGTGGCATCAAAGGTCAGCTGCGACGGGCGCCGGCCGAAGCGCCGCCGGCGGTGGCGCCGGTCAACCCCAAGTCGGTGATGAAAAAACGCGATAGGGTCACCGGGTCGCCGGAGACCAAACGGGTGACCTTTAGCGCCTACTCGACTGTGCAGGTCATGGACTGACCCGGCCGGCGGCGCCGGAGCGGTGCGGCAGTCACCGTTTGCGTTCAGCGCTGTGAACCAGTTGTTCCATTGTAGTCGGCGGACTGTGACTAGTCGGCCGGTTGGATTGTCTGTCAAACGTCTGCGTAATCTGCTGTGTATATGAGTTTACAACGGTGTTTTTTTTGGTGGTTGCGTGGTATTGGTATTGTGGATGAGAATGTGGAATAATTTATATGTGTAATTCCGTTGTGCTTTTGGAGAGGATCAGGGTTTAGCTGTACCAGTGGTTCCTTTTGGTCTGACATTGCCTGCAGGGGCTGTTCCGATCAGGTAATGCTGGCATGAGTTGTCATGCTTCTTCGTTATCAGTGTCATTTAAAGCGTGCGAATGTCATTTCGTAAAACGTCAAAACTACAAGCTTAAACTAAGAAATTCGTAATTCTGGAGGAGTTGAAGATTGTTGAGCCAGATAGTGATTTTGATATTTGTAATTTTAGCAGCTAGAAGCTGTTATGCTATGCACTTTCACAACCGCGCACCAAACAAGTCGAACGTACAGACAATTTCATGTAGAAAATAGTTATTTTGTATGCCCAGTATCAGTACACGTTTGAAGTGAACGAGCAGATACTTAGCAGCGTATCATCGATGAATTTGTATGTGTGTATTTTTGTTATCACAATATAACACAGCTTGCCATGTTCCTGAATTTCGTGTCCCTGCACCATCATCTTCAGCCAGGTTTGTCAAAGACAGAAACGCAGCACCCCTGTAATACATCAGGGCCAGTGTCGTTATTCTTCTGTGTGGCGCGGAAACGGATTGAGAGCACGCCTTTCTCACTGGCTCACTCTACACCGACCAGATACAATAGTGGTCTCGCTCTGGTGCCTTCGACTTCTTCACTCGCCAGGAACAGTGGGAGTCGCTGCAGCGGTACCCGGACCGCAGCCGTTGCGGCGACCGGCGCCCTCGCCACTTGCTTTCTAAACGGCGGGCCGTGACGCCGCCCGGCGCGCAGGTGACGCCGTGACGCCCATGTGACGGTCAGTGCCCGGCGAAACAGCGACAGCCGCCGCCGCCACAGGTGTCCCCTAAAAACCAGCACTCGGTGTTTTTGGGTGCCATCTAGGCTCGGAGTTATAGCTGACGCAAAATTATTAACTTGTCACGGCTTTATCAAATTCATCTCAAACTGAGGCTTCGTCGACTCAGTGTAATTGCTAGTCACCGCTATTCTGTGTATTTCTCCATGGGAAAGATGGGTTTTCCTCAAATAACCAGCGATAAAAACTCATCCTGAAGCGAGTGCCACAAAAAGCATATGATTCGCAGTTTCGTGTCGTGCTTTTACTGGCCGCTTCAACGCACAGTTTCTTGCAGCGGCTCTGCGCCAGCTGGTGGGCAGACAGTATGGGCTGGGGCCGCAGAGTCAGAGGCAGCGGCAGAGACAGCAGCTGGCCTGCAGTGAAAGTGGCTGAGCGGGTGCCAGCTGACCGAGCCAGCTCTGAGGTGTCTCTGCGCACGTGACTTCGGACAGAGCCCAGCTGGTGCCCCGTCAGCGCCAGCCCGTCTGCTCCAAGAAGACCACCAACAGCGCCGCTTCCACCCGAGACCTCGCGGACATGTGACCAAAGTGCAACGATGATCGGACAGATTATGAATCACTTCGACAGCGGGGATAGGTGAAGAGCCGTAGTGAACAATGAGCGGCAATGAGAGAGGAGAGAGATGCATGTGGGTCTACATGTCTGAGATGCAGTCAATGAAAGAGAAAGCGCGCCTGCTTGCACGCGCAAACACTTCGATGTTCACACTGATCCGACTGAGTGCAAAGTCTATAATAGTGACTTGTGAGAAACTGTGGTCAACTCTGCATACTGAGCTAACCAGTAGTGAAAATACAGATACCTACGCCTGCAACGGTGATTTGAATGACAGAATAGATCACTGTGTTCACAGTGGCAACGCGGGATCTATTTGGAAACAATCAACCAAATTGAATAGTCCATTGACAAATGACGTTCGGTTTTCACATTGCCCGTTTCATCATGATCCCATGCGCACTGATTACAAGCAATCAGAGCTTGTGAAACAATCACAGACCGTTACCGATCATACCAGCTGCCGCCGCCACTGACGTTGCAATCACTCAAAAGACCAAACGGGACCAACGGTGCCGATTGCGGGTTGTCGCCCGCCCTGGGAACAGCGCAGTCAAATCAGCATACAGCCAGCTTCCTCGCATACTCACACGAGCTGACACCGAACAGCGGCGCGCGCGCGAGCGCTGAAGCTTCAATGGCCACGCCTAATTACACGGGGACGAGGCCGACCTGTTATTACCTCGTAACGGGTCGCTGGTCCAGCGCCAATCTCGACATCGAGACAGCCTGTTGAGAGAGCACTCGTCGCGCAACTGGTTTGACAATGGGTCTAGCCGGTGCGCCAGTTGGCCCGGCTGGTGCAAAGTCCGATTCCGGACGGCAGGACAGGGCTGGCTGTCGCTGCTGTGATTGCCGGCAGCTGTCGCTGCTGTTGTTTGCGGTCCTGAGACGGGCAGCGACGGCAGCGACGACAGCCGGTGCGTGGTCTGGTGGTCAGCGTGGTCCGTCGCCACGCGTCGTTCCAGGGGCGGCGGCTTCACGGTCACACCAGGAGGGAGGGGGAGGGGGTGGGGTGGGGGTGATGGGGACAGGGAGAGAAACAGAGAGAGAGAGAGAGAGAGAGAGAGAAGATTCAGGGATCCTCAGATGAAAATACTATTTCCGATCTAGTAGAGAGATCATAGGAGAGTCTCTAATTAAAAGGAAAATGAATGACTTAAAAGGCAGGAGTAATGCGGAGTTAATGCATACATCTGTGACAAGCGGTAGCAGCAAAAATATTTCACAAGAAACTTGAAGTAGGTTAAGAGACAAAAGTAGCATTTTTTTCGTTTAGAAGAACATCAGCCATGTTTGGTCATTAACCACAGCACTTACGGCATGGCGTGGTGGGAGCCCGACATGAATTATTCCATCACATGCCACGTAAGGCAGAAGAGGGCTCGTCAAGGACATTTTCGCAGCAAGTTACCACTAAACATCTCCTTTAACGCACAGCGGCCTTAGAGAGCCTTCCACATACCCAGTACAGCCACGGGTGACTCACGAAAATAGCGTGAACACGTACCACACTCGGCTAAGTATAGTGTCATCATTTTCGTCGACGGGGGGTAATTTCTGGGCTGAGGCTAGTGTCCATATCGGCAGGCGTGCTGGACAATTCACGTCATACAACAGCAAGCGGTCGCCTCATAGCAGTTACAAATAGGTGCTGTGTCACGTAAAAAAAGCTCCACCAAGACTGCTACGGCTGCAGCCGCATACATAATGGCTGCAAGAAGCCCAATACGCATGATAAGCTGTGACGCAATGGAGAGGAGATGCAGAGTCTCAGGGGAGAGGGGTCTTCCATGCTGGACCACCAGCAGATTTTGATGGTCGGATATCGAGGAGAACGTGATCGGAAACGAGACACACTTTTTGCAGCGGGTCTGCATGCAGCTGGTGAAAGCGAATGTTTGAATGGAGTCTGTAGGCTCAGGGTGAGGTCAGGCATTTAGTAGAATTTACAGCTTGTTAGCGCGCCCTGGCGCAACCGTGCTGCTGGCTGGAAATTCAATGGCATTGTTTGTTAAGGAATATCTAATTGGGGACATTTCAATTTCGAATAAGAAAGTATGCCAGATGAGAATAACAAGCCGCACGGTTTATGCAACTGTAACTTTACAGACCAAGGGAAAATTTTGCCAAGAAGTTTTGTCATGCAACTGAAATGTTATAATGGCTCAAACCTGACAATGCTAAAAGCTCTTCGGAATTTGAGAAGCAGCCACAGTCTACCAGTCTTTTGCTTCTGTTTTCACTCTGATTGAACGCTGAACAATAGAGCAAGTTATTTCAGGCACGCAAGAGGTGCACAGTAAATTGATGCAGGTGGCTGGTCTTGGGTGCTACGAAGCAGAACCGCTGTTTTTGTCACGTTCAGTTACTCAACCGCACAGCCGCAGCTGGCGACGTTGGAAGTTTTTTCCAAAACATAGCTTCACGTATGTGTGTATCTGAATTGATCGCCACACCCATGTCTGGCACAGAAGAAAAACACTACCAGTCGTTGGCTTTAAATGAAAAGAGCTGCAACTCGACTGTCTGCCAGGCATAGCTGCGGCGCGGGTTAGTGTATGGCAGTTGGTGGGGCTTAACGACGCACCACCGCCGAGGTTATATGGTGTCGCCAACTCTCACCCTGTTGGGGGGCATTTGGGGGACTAGATCAACTTATTCAGAGGCTCTGCCGGGATTTTTACCCGGGACCTGTGACTCAGGAGACACGGATGTTCTCCACTGAGCCACTCGCCTCCTAAAGTATGATACGCGAGTGTTTATGTCCGCGACGAGAGATAGGAACATGTTTCGCCAGTACTGAGCGCCATTGTCGGATGAGTGAAAAGATACTAGTTTCGGTGACGAAAAATGACTGAGCGCTATCTAGATACAATATTTGACACTCGGGAAGCTAATTGGGCTCGTCTTCTAATGAAAGGCAGCTCCGCAGTGTCTGTCATCTCTGGAGATATGTTCAACACTTAAGTGTATTTTAATTAGGAGTAATGATTGATAGCCTTTGGATCGTCCACGACGCCGGCATGGTTATGGACATTAGAAAATGGTCTCTCTCAAAGATACATCACGCTATGCCTTTCTTCCGCATAAGCTCTCAGCTGTGCGCGTCGCTGATATTCGCGGAAAAACCGCGGAGCCGTGGCGCGTGATTAGTTCCCGGTCCCAGCGAGGGGTGAGCCACTGATGAGCTGGTGGCATGGCGTTTCGGAAGGTTTCGTGACCGGTGAGACCAGAGGTGACTCACGCCCGGCGGCCGTTCTCACCCTCCGTGGTCTCACCTAGGGCCTGCGGCCGTCCGCAGTCTCCGGGGCCAGTTTGGGCTGATTGGAACGTGGGCCTGTGGGCCCCATAGTCTCTGGGTTTAGTCTAGGATGAGTAAAAGGTGGATCCATGGTCATCGGTAGTCTCAGTGCCGTGGCACCGTGGCCGTCTGTAGTTTCCGGGTTGCGTCTTTGGGCTGAGTGAACCGTGGAATGTGGATACATGGTCGTTATTAGTCTCTGAGTCTAGTCTGGGGTGAGTAGAACATGGGCCTGTGGGTGCCTGTAGTCTCCTGGTCTAGTCTTTTTACTGTATGGAACTCGAGTTCACCGCTGTCGTTAGACTCCGGGTTTATTCTGGGATGAGTGGAAGCTACACCCTTGAACAGAATTCGTCACCATTGTGTACTTTTAACCTGAATTGGTTTTATGGGTATTTTTTTAAAAATGATGAATTTTGCCTTCTTTCTGCTGAAAAATGACTCTTAGCTTAATATTTCGTATAATTTAATTCTCCTTTGCAAAGAAGTGAAAACCTCCGCATTAGTGAGACGTCATATGACAGTAGGTCATGCTGCCACATACAATTAAACTCTGCTGCCGGGCTGGGACACAAACAAGGCCTTTAAATGTAGAGGTAGAACGCTCCACTCTCAAAAAATGGCAACCTCTTTTTGAGAGACTTTTACGTTTGTGACGTCAGCGATTGCTCTCGAGGTGGAGCCGCCCATTCATTGGATGAAAATCGGCTACGGATCGTGGGATGTTTGTACGGTTTCAACATGCATCTGGCGAGGGGCAGACTCGGGATTCATTACCCCACGTTCACAAAAAAGCAGTATTATTGCCCCTAACACGCAAACTATCTGCTGAGCCCCGTCTTCTTCCATACACAGCGGCAATGCGTTGCTAAGCATTTCTAGGCGATTGCTGACGTCATCGCCGTGCCGAATGCCAGATTTGCGGTTGCCATTTTTGGCCTATGCTAATGTTATATTGTATTTTATAATGTTATACCTTGCACCCCTTCGCTACCGCACGCGAACCACCGCACACACCACGTGTCAGGCGTGCACCCCCACGCGCCAGCCCGAGCGACGGGATCTCAGGCGCAGCGCACACCGACACGTGTGCGGGGGTACGGCTTTGTCCTGTGGACGTATGTAAACCGCATGCGTTCGCCAATACAGAGATTCGGCCTCCAAGACTTTGCCTTACAACAACTGGTGGCAGCGCTGGTGACTTCAACCAACCCACATGGTAAGTGACTGAATACTCACATTCTTATATTCTGCCGACTGAAAATTGTTTCATTCTTACTTGCTACTATGTCGCAATCTGAAAGCACTCCTACCAACATTTTCATGTATGCCAATTTTGTGCCCATATTTGACGGACGACACCCCATACAAGACTTTCTTCAAGAACTAGACGAAACAGCCCAAATGGCAGGCTGGACGGACGACATGACGATCAAAGTGGCCAAATCCAAATTTAAAGGACGCCCCGAAACGATTCTGCGGCAGAACATTGACTTGCGATCATGCACATCGCTTAAGGAATTCAAAAAGAAAGTTACTGAGGCCTTTACCACCGATTCCAGACCCATGTCCCTTAGACTACAGAACGTCATGACATGCGTGCAGCTTCCGAACGAAACGATCAATGATTTTGCGGACCGACTCCGAACTCTAGGAAAGCAGTTAACAGAATATGACAGTACCGCACAGACAAAAACCCTCAAGGACCAGACCCTATGTGCCCAATTTATCAAAGGCTTACGTGGACCCATGACCCGACGCATAGTTCTCTCCCAGAGACCAACCTCTTTTGCTGACGCCCTCGAAACTGCACGTGCCGAAGAACGTAACGAAGCTATTTACAAAACTGACCAATCCACTTCTGACGCCACAGTAGCCCACGTCCCGGTAACCGACGACCCACTAGTCCAGATTAATGCACGACTTGCAGCGATTGAACTCCGTCAATTGGACCAACCGACAGCCCCCAGGCAGCCCCCTCCCCATCGGCCCCTCAACCGCCGACTACCGCCTATTCGCCGAGCATGTTTTATCTGCGGACGGACTAACCACCTTCAGCGCGAATGTTTTTACAACCCTCAACGACGACAACAATCCTTCCGCTCACGCACTCCCACTCACTACAACTCACAATATACCTCACGCCAATCACGCCCACCTCGTCGATCTGCAACCCCCTATCGCCACAGGTCTCACTCCCATTATCGCGGAGAATCCCCATCCCCACACCGCCGTGACTCATCGACCTTCAGGCACCGCGCAAACCGTCCCTCAAGGTCACCGAGCCCTGGTCGAGGCCGGTCACCTGACACCAGACGGCAGGACTGACTACCCCAACACGACAGCACCGGACAAGCTGAAATCATTGGCGCTGTTTTGCAACATGAAATTGGTACTTCACCTGTTTTGACCTCTGTTCACATTAGTTCTGTGCCTGTCACTGCCCTTTATGACACAGGTAGTTCCGTAACGATCTTATCTAAAAACGCTTTTGACAAACTCAAATCTGTCCCCAAACCAGCAAGGTCCCAAATTTCTGTCGTAGGTGTCACCGGATCCCCAATTTCTGTCTACGGCAGCTATCTACTTCCAGTTTCCCTCTTTGATCGCACAGTTTCCCACCAAATTCTCGTAACTACAGACCCATTGTCTTCTCGCTGTGACATGATTTTAGGAGCCGATTTCATACACAACCATCAACTCGCCTATGACCCGGTGCTCCAGCAGCCCTACTTTGTCACGCCACGTACTGAAGTAGCTTCAGTAAAGACACGACGCACAGATATAGGTAAGCAAGCTGTCCATTTTATGCTAGACGGTGTTATTCACTACCCAGAGAGACAGCCAAAACAGAAAGATGTGAAACCGATCAACAGAAATCGGGAATCTCACAGTAAGGCCCCATCCCCTCAGCGGAAAAACGGCCACAACGATCAGCCGCCTAAGTTAGTTGAGGAAGGTGAATCCCAGCACGCGTCACACTCAGTGTTTATGCAACTAGAAAAGACGCTACCACCTCGTTCTGAAACGATAGTCCTGGCCAAAGTGTCGCACACGTTTCCAGTTGATGCCACGGATGCTAACGTTTTCATTGAATCTCACCCAGCATCATGTTTCAGAGAACACGTGATGATCGCTAGTTCCGTGAACAAAATTCTTGGCTCCAAAACTAAGGAAGTATTCGTTCAAATCCTCAATACCTCCAACAAAGCACTGACACTACCACGCCACTCAGTAATCGCCTCAATTTCGTCACTCGCCAAAGACGTTGCCACACACACCTCTGGAAACAACGCCGGCGCCACACACGTGCCGCCTGCAGAACGTTTCTCAGCTACTGACGTCACCCAGCAAACCGGACCCCTGCACACCCTGCACCAGTCCGCATCCCGACACGCACAAAAACGGGACGATGACGTAACCCCAGAGAGCTTTGACCTGTCCAATGTTCCAACCGAGCACAAGGAGAGGCTGACGGCCTTATTAATGAAGTATAAGGATATTTTTGGCACCCAGCTTAGTGATATAAAAGGCACTCAGATTTATGAACATAAAATTGAACTATTAGATGACACTCCTGTCTACCAGAAGCCGTATAGAATTCCGTTCGCCCACCGAGAAGAACTGGCCAAGCAAATTCAAGAGCTACAGGACAGCAACATTATTGAGCCATCGACTTCCCCATACAATTCCCCAGTCATCTTAGTGCAACGGACCCCAACGTCAAAGCCCAGATTTGTACTCGACTTCCGTAAACGTAACCTTAAAATAGTACCGGACAGATTCCCGTCCAAGTCAATATCAGAAGTTTTGGACGATATGTCCGGAAAAAGTTTATTTTCCACTCTTGACCTTCTCCGATCCTATCATCAAATTTTTCTAAAAAAAAACAGTAGAATTGTGACTAGTTTTTCTGCCAACTCACAACATTTCCAATTTGTTCGAGTTCCATTTGGCTGTCAATCAAGCAGTGCAGCCCTAAACCGTGCTCTTCACCTTGCATTTTCTGGTCTAGAAGGTGATAAGTTACTCATTTACGTTGATGACCTAGTTGTTCTGTCAGGAAAAATGTCGATGAACACTTTCAGAACCTCGAACATGTCTTCCAAAGACTCAGGCAGTATCGCTTTCTTCTTCGTCCAGATAAATGTGTTTTCCTCCAGACCACAATCAAGTATTTAGGCTTTCAAATCAGTGAAAAAGGTGTCACACCTGACCCCAGCAAAATTGAGACAATTAAAACTTACCCCGTTCCCCGTAACAAAAAGGAAGTGAAAAATTTTGGGATTTTCCAATTTTTACAGACGTTACATTCCCCGCATGGCCCAACTCGCACGTCCATTGAATTACCTGACCAAGGATGACACGTCTTTCATTTGGACACCTGAATGTCAACAAGCATTTGACCAAATCAAGACAGCTCTAACCACATATCCGGTTCTCCGTCTCCCTAGATTTGATCGTGAATTTTACCTATCTACTGACGCAAGTAAGTATAGCATTTCAGCTATTTTAGAGCAACGATATGACGACGGTCTCCACCCCACTGCATACTATTCAAGAACGCTTAATAAGAGCGAAATGAATTATTCCGTGACTCACAAGGAAGCGCTCGCTATAGTGTATGGCTTCCAACAAAGCAAGGTTTATCTCACTGGTCAAAAAGTTATCGTGCTTACGGACCATCTGCCACTGAAACAACTGTTTCGATCCTCAAATATTGAAGGACGTTTGGCTCGTTGGAGCGTTCAATTATCTCAATATGACTTCACCATTCAGTACATTCCTGGTAAGGACAACACCAAAGCCGATATATTGTCCCGCATCCCTCTATCAGAACAATCTGCATCTCAATTTCTCGGCATATCTCAAGCTACTACTGCCACTGACGATCGCAGTTGGACAAGAGAAAAGATCAAAGCTGCCCAGATGGCTGACCCCCAACTTCGCTCGATCATTGATTTACTCAGTGGTCAAGCCGCTAAGCACACTAAGACCACACGACGTCATACCATGGATAAGTTTTTCCTCAGTTCTGACGACATTCTGTACCACGTTACTACCGACCCACTGAGCAAAACACGACAAGTGACGGAAGAACTCGTTGTTCCCCCTCCAATGCGACAGTATGTTTTGTACACCGCTCACGATGCTTCCTTTAGTGCACATTTAGGTATAACCAACACATATGAAAGAATCAGACGGAAATTCTATTGGTTTGGTATGTACGGAGATGTGAAGCGATATGTTATGTCTTGTAAATCATGTTTTGAAAGAAATAGCCTCCGCTATACAGAGAAACCACCCTTTCAGAGATTCAACAAGTTCACCGCCCCGATGGAATGCATGTCGATGGATATCCTGGGCCCGTTTACAACCACATATCAAGGCAATCGGTATATCTTAACCGTTCTTGACGAGTTCACCAAGTGGCCCGAACTTTTTCCAATCCCCTCTATGACTTCAAACGTGATTAGCAAGGTCTTCGTCACCGAAATTATTTGCCGTCATGGCACCCCCAAGGTTCTTTTGACCGATAACGGCCGCAATTTCACGTCCAACTTAATTCGATCCATTTGCAAAGAGCTTAACATCAAGAAAATCCAGACTTCTGCCTTCCGACCTCAGTCGAATTCGCGAATAGAACGCCAGAACGCTCCCATAGCTAGTATGTTAAGTCATTTAGTCGAAGAATCAGGTCGTGACTGGGATGCCCAACTCCCATTTGTATTACTATCACTTCGTTCCCGCATCCATACAACGCTGCGTGAATCGCCATTTTACTTGTATCATGGATTTGACATGAGTTTACCCTACCCATCCCCAATGGAAGCAGACCCAATTGAATACGAATCAGTTGACGACTATAAAACAGAAATGCTTCGTCGCCTCAAACAGGCTCACACACAAATAGAAAAATATACTGAACAATCAGCCCAAACACAGGAACAATACAGAGCCCGAACCGCAAAGGAGAGTAAGCTTAAGGAAGGAGATTTAGTATATCTCTATGTTCCAAGTACCCCAGTAGGTGTCTCCAGGAAATTAGTACGCAAAAATAGAGGGCCATACAGAATCATTGAAAGAACGTCTCCAGTCAATGCTCGCATTAAACACCTAAACAATCCCAATGACTGTCAAACTGTTCACATCGAACGCCTTAGACGATACGAAGACTTATCGGAGGATTTAAGAGCTCAAGACGAGCATACCATTCCACTACCAGCCTCCGATGAGCAGATTCCATCAGCCGCCCCCGAGCCGCACGAGTCAGATCGGACACACGATACCGACCTCCCGGAACTGGAACCAGACTACTTTATAATGGATGAGCCACCTCCGGTGCGCTCTCCCCTAAACCAGCAAAACAGATACGCACTACGCCCTCGAACAACACTTAGACCCCCAGCTCGATATACGAATTAACCAAACCACATCTTCTGACCAATAGATATTTCTCTTTAGTTTCAGATACTTCTTCTTGTGACGGCGTTGGCCCATGCGCTGGCCAACGACCCCCCAACTACGCGGTCTGCGTCAACGGACACGGACAGGAACACTGCCGCGTGTCACGTTTTCCCGGATCCATCCCACCCCACACCTGCTCCGAAAATGAATGTCTCGACTGTCTCCCATGTAGTTCTTGCAAAATTGTAAACTGGGCCAGCTACATTCTTATCGCCAATCAATGGACCAGACCCACCTTTTTTATTCCGCTATAACCCCCAAATCCACTGGCCATTCAGATTATTTTGATTGTTGGGACTACCATGATGAAAATTCATGCGAGTGTTCCGATTCGAACACCTGCTCTGGAGACCAAACACTGTGTGCCACGATTGCATGCATTAATGGATCATCATGCATGTGCAATACCAAATCAGGTCGCCTTTCTTACCGTCTCAAGCATGACGATGAATTTATCACAACTGATCCAATCATTCACTCATTTCGGACCTGTATCTTACAAGATAATCCTGAAACGCGTAACTCTCGGCATTTACTCAGTCATGAATCCGCAGTGTTTTCTTCAGACGAAGGTCACATTAACTTTCATGACCCAGTCTTTACTATCAATATCCCCGGAATTTTAGTTCTTAATAAAGAAGGAGAGGAATTGACTCACCAATTTGATTTCAAATCCAACCAATTCCACATTCCCCGTCATTTTCGCTACGATTCTGGAATGATCGATTTCAAATTTATCTCACACAACGGATCCCTCATTCACATTTCAGCAATGACCAAATGTCAACGCGTTCGCTGTCTTTTCTGTCTAGACGCATTTTACCAGCTAAATTGTCTTCCTTCAACGATACAATATCTCCTATACGCAACGGTCGCTCTAATCTCAACTATCATGATCATCTACCTGCGTTGCCTCTGCATCAACATTTTCTCCATGACTCGCGCATGCATTCGTTTTACTAAAATGTTAATTCATGTGATCAAATTCACGCTACACTATTTTATGCGCTTAGGAGTATTTGCTGGCTTAACTACCAAAGCCCAGCTTAAAAGGATCCCTCTCCAAATCCCCAACCTTCAATCTCCGCCTGCGACTACTACACATCGTTCACCATCGCCGGTTCAACAGGTAAGGTACTCATTGGTCATCCTGGCCATTTGTTTACCAATCATCATTCTGGCATGTAATGAGCACACCATTATAAATTCCAAAATCAGAGAATGCCAGGAACTAGACGACTCGAAAACCTGCAAAGTGAGCGCAAACCTGCAGCTCACTATGAAAAATTTAAAGTCAACCACCTGTCTATGGCTCCAAAATGAAAGTGGATCCAACATCTATCATATTCAAGTCCAATATCTCCGAGCCGAATGTCATTGGCAAACCGAAAGACTATATTATACATTTCCCGTAGAAACCCGCGTTACAGGGGAAGTTGTGTGCCCCCAAAACAGGTACTGTTCTTGGGGACTCCACTGTAGGCGAGGTACTACAAATTTTCCTGGGCGAGTTAAGGAAGCTTCTGCGTGGCCTGGACGCGCAGAATGCATTGGTGCAGATAATTCCATGTGCACTCTTATACATGCCCAGCCATGTTTATTTTATAATTGGTATTTGGTTGGCCAATATAACCAAAACCTTTTCTGTTCACCGAATTACCGGCGCTGTCTGCAACCCTGTGATCAAAATTGTGGAAATTCAGAACAATACTGCACTGGAATTTATTACATCAGGTACATCGATCACACGTTCCGGCATAAAAGTTACGGTCATTGGACATTATGACCAGCCCTCCACCCAAATTATAGACAGCTTAGTTACAAATGTGAATAATCCAAAGGAAGCCTATTTAGTACGCAGTTCAGCCGTCAACCAGCCCGTAGCAGGCACGTTGGGAGATATTCAAAGCAAGACACCCTATGCAACATCCTTTATATTTTCCAAAAACATGGTGCAATGCAAATCATATGAAGAACGAATTTGGTGCACTTCCCAGGACAGCTACATCAAAATTCTGACCGAGTCGAAAGCACATATTTTGCCCCGCGTTTATTCTAACCATAAATTTTTCATTGATCAATCCAGCTCTTTAAAATCCCAGCTCATTCAGTCTAGCCCTGCAATCGTCCACCTCTCTGCTAAAGATATTGAAATTACAGTCAGAACTATCCCAGTATGCCCAAAAATCACTAGTCCCATCACTGCCCAAGGATGTCATTCTTGTTCCCGCCCTGCAACCTTACGATTCTCAGGTAGGTCAACGTGTGCCGATGGCCGCGTTGACATCGAATTCGTCAGCATTAAGCTATCCACCCGAAGTGTGTATGTATCCACGTCGGACACACCTTTGGAAATAGAATTTAAGACAGATGTTGCGTGCCACCAAGAGACCATCTGTCTAGTTTTCAACGAACTCCGCAGTTGCGAATCTATAGAATTCTGTTTGGACGACCCCGAGCTGGACATTATAGAACGCAATTCAAGCACCGCTGAGGCTTTTGGCATTGCCTCCTCTCCAAACTTTTGGACTTCACTTCAAACCAGCTCAACAAATTTCTTCTCATCTATTCGCACCACTGTTTACTATTTCGGTGCAATACTCGCTGGCGTTTTCGCCCTTTCCCTTATCATCACCATTATTAAACGTTGATTTCTGAGCACACCCCACATAAGACACCAAATTACTCATTGTCCATCACAGGTTTTCACGTAACGGTAAACGTTCATTTGCACCTGTGCCATTCGGTCCTAAATTGACCCTCCACGCCGCATACCTTGGTTTCACCGGCCGATGCGGCCCGGCCCTTGTCAGGTGATCCTTAAATGTAGCTCCAAACCGCCGAGGGTCGTGTTGACCCAGCGACGCGTTACCCCTTTGCTTTGCTTTTATGCGCTATATAGTTACCTACCTATGAACCAACCATGTAACAAGCAACAACCAGCAAGTATGACCCGATCATGCGATGAAAAACCAACAAGTATGGTCGACAAAACAAGAGCTGACCACGTGAGCACAACAAGGATCCCCATCTGCAGAAATTAAAGAAAAAAAACGAAGACAGAAGGACATATCGAAGTCACTCCAGAAACGTGATCTTCAATACCCGGACTCTACAATGGCCCCAGTCCAATCGCCAGTCACGCTCCGACGCCTCCTTTCCGGAGCTGGCCTGACGTCTGACTGGTACATGCCTCACCAGTTTCGGCATGACCAGTCCTGGCGCCCTCTCAACCCACCGAAGACGACACCACCACCGACTCAACTATGTACAATATGTAATATACTATGTCTAATCGTCACGCATCACACATTTCATTCATTAGATGCGTTTATGTATCTCTCATCACCGTATGTATCACCCCCTCGTATGTTTGTTCATTGTCTATAAAAAAACAATGTATGATTGTATGTTTTACCGTGTATGTACATATATCATTCTCACAACAACCTCTCTGTTCTAGACTCCCCTCGGGCTGACCTGAATGCCATTCTCTTGCTACCAACGCCAATCCAAAGCTGACTCATCGACTGGTCACAAGTCGTCGCCCCGGGCCGTCTGGGTACCGTCGACATACCCAACTGCCCTGCTCGCACGGACTACAGTGGATTCGCCCCAACGTGACTGTGTTCCGGACACCATACCGGACTCATCTTCAAATTCCGGTCTGGCCGCTCTCCGCTCTACCGTTCCTGCGTCGCCTCCATTGACTGGCTCACGTTCCATGGGCCCATGCCCGCACCACGCGTACGCCTCTGGCCAAAGTGCACATGCCTCAGGTCGCTCCCGTGGTTTGCTGTGGTGTGCGGTCCAGCCAGTCAAACTACAGCACCAGGACAACTGCTCCAGTTCTACCACCATGCCAAGCGGAAACCAACAGCATCTCCGGCCAACCCAACCTGCACCAGCCACATTCAAACCGAAACAAACGAAGCAGGCGAAACCACCCACTTTACCACCGCCGTCCTGCCGCTATGAACATCTCCGGACGACATCACCCAACAGCAGCTCCGTGCAACATCACCAGGCGAATACCCAGTCGACCAACATCAGTCAGCTGACAGCTAATTCTATTTTATGGCGTTTAACGTAAATTTACAGGCACGCATTGCACTTGCCTGGGCATTCACGTCCGCCCTCCTCATATATGTTATTTGTGTAGTAGGTAGCTGTGACGCCGATGTTTTGGCCTCCTGTAAATATTTTCACAGCTTTATTTTCCAAGTGTTAAGGGGACGATAGAACACAAAAAACATGTCATGTTTTGCTCACTATATTTTTTCTGAATGTTCCCTATGTTTCATTGTTTCATTGTTTCGACGCTAAAAGTTAAAAATGTCAACGTCCCAGGCCATAGCCTTTTCAAAGGGGGAAGGTGTTATATTGTATTTTATAATGTTATACCTTGCACCCCTTCGCTACCGCACGCGAACCACCGCACACACCACGTGTCAGGCGTGCACCCCCACGCGCCAGCCCGAGCGACGGGATCTCAGGCGCAGCGCACACCGACACGTGTGCGGGGGTACGGCTTTGTCCTGTGGACGTATATAAACCGCATGCGTTCGCCAATACAGAGATTCGGCCTCCAAGACTTTGCCTTACAACACTAAAAAGCCGGAGCGCAACCCCCTGGACACAAATGAATACAAAGATAAATGGAGCGCTTTTAGCTAAATCAGGCTATCACTGGGGCTTAGTGGCACTTAAGATATTTCAATTTTTCTCCATACATCTAAATATATTTCCCGTTTGATGTCAGCCATTAAAGCAAACTATACGTATTTATTAACACGCACTCCGCTGGGGGGGCGAAATTCGCCCCTTCCTGGTTTTTCCCACATACCGCAAAAACAAAGAAACGCAGAGCAACGACACTTACGGTACCTTATTCCTAATCAATTTTACGCATCTCACTAAATATTTTAGGTCAGATCATGTCAGGTCAAGGAGCTATCCAAGGTCAAGCGACCCGACCTCAAAACCTAAAATCACGAGTTTGAAGCGGCGCCTAAGGAACATCTGCCAACTGATCAATTTCAAACTTTTACAATATAATAAAGTCATTATGGTCTACAAATCTGTTATCTCAGAATTTCGATATTGTCGACCTAAAGTGGGGTCAATTTTCTTGGTCACCTCATTATTAGCCTATGGTGAAAAATTGAAAGGGCCCGTTTTCAGTAAGTAATGAATAGATAAAGCTACAAATGCTCACACTATGTATTCTTACCATGATCTTGACGATGAAGTTGATTTTTGACCATCTGACCTCTCAAAGGTCATGTCAGGTCACAGGAGCATACAGTATTTGTTTTTGCCAATAACTTCTCACTGAATTGAGATAAAGCTCTTATTTTGCTTGCATTGTGCTTATATTGTCACGGGGAGTCGATTGATATGCAACATGACCGTACCAGGTCACCCTGTAACCCTGACCTAGCCTGAAGTCAGGTCATTCTCACAATGTGATCTAGCAAGTTCATATTATACATCATTCGATTTGCCACGATGAGAGGAATCCAAGAATTCATAAATATTTGCTCTAGCTTTGCTGAGTAAATATCTAGAGGTGGAAACGTACTCTAGCCTGTTGTAAGTCTATGGAATCTTCTTTGACCTATGCTGACCTCAATATTGACCTGACATAAAAATGTTTCGTATAATCTACATTTTTCTCGTCAAGAGCTTTCGAATTCCGTCCGTAATTTTCCTTTAGCTTTACTGGGAAATGAGATACGGAGATGGGGGGGCAAAAACGCCCCCCAGCGGGGCGCGTCATGCCATGGACCCCAGCGGGGAGCGTGTTAATGCAAATAACGAAGCCACATTTAGCACGTAGGTCTTAAAGAGGCCTAAGCAAGAAAACTTTTGCGTGCAGCACGCGCAATGGGACTTGATTAGAATATCATTTTCCCAGGTTCAACTGACACCACGTGACCACGGGGGTCTAAAGACGGGGCATTTTTACATTTTTTTCCGAGAACGGTAAATTCTGGGGCAAATGTAATTTCGACAAAGCGGTTTCTTGGGATAATTTATCACATGGCTATCTCAGTTTGAATCCCATTATGAAGGTGTAACATTTCCTTTACCCTTCTGTAGTCTCGGAGTCTAGACTTTGGGCTGAGTAAAATTTGACTGTAACAAGACAGAAAGAAAACACAAATTGAGTTTTGCCGGTCTACGCTTTACTCAGGTCTAAAGCTGGACAAGGCCCGTGATGGAAAATCACAGAGTACCCATCTCAGGTTAGATATGCTGGTCAAGCAGCATTTGGAATGTTCAGGTCTATACTTCTGGTCTCGTTCACCTTTAAACGGGGTCTGGAAGTATACATATTGCACGTCTGACACTTGCAACCGGCTTTGCCGTTTCAATAACCAGTCGGAGTCGCTGCCAGTTTCATCAAAGCTTCAAGGAAATTTATAATTTTTTAAAGCTTTAATGGTACTTCAGAGATTTTCTGAAGGTGTCCTCATATCCTTCTCAGATAACAGTGAGGCTGTTTCTTACGGACATATACGACAACCTTGAGGGCTGCGGGGGTCGTATTCACAGCATAAAACCTGTTTTTTTATTACTAATAGAGCCCAAAGCGTACTGCTAGAGCGTTGCACAGAATGCCTTATAAAAAGCCCTTAACTACCTAACTGCTAGAGCACTGCGCACTGCTCTTTTGAGCCGAAAGGTCATGACGAATGAAAAAGAGCGACCAACGGCACAGTGTAAATTTGTTGATTTATAATGACTGATGATTTGTTTATTTATAATGAACTTAGATTTGTTGATAATTTGTTTGTTTATATGTTGAATTTTTTATTTATAATGGACTGATTGCCAATCCACTCCATCAAGTGCAATTTACCCGCACTATGTATAGCGTGATCTGTGCAAAAGTGCTAGCGCGATAGCACTTTAAGGAGTCAATGAATCCAGTATTATCATAGTCGAAGATCACATTTGGATCGTATTTTGCCCATGGAAACTACGTCAATGTTGCCGTGCGCGAGTGCACCGCAACATCCACTTGAGATATGAAACCGAACGGCTCCAGCTCAGTTTCGGCACGTTGGGATCCCTGATATACTAGAATCCGGGATCTCATGCTTTTGGTGAGCGATCGTGTGGATCCCCGGAATGTGGGGTACAAAACCTGCAACATACATTTCTGCAAAATATTATAACAAGAGACGTACATAAGTTCCAAAATCAAAATATATACATGTGTCTGTCGGGAAAGACTCAGTTTTGTATTCCGCAACTCGGTTTCTTGCTAGATTTTGCGCGAGATGTATGTACAAGGGTAGATCGACAAGTTTCTGGGAGTCTGAGAATCAAAACATATTAATTTGAATACTTGTACTGTCTGCAGACAGAAAACCTAAAAAAATACAAATATGAAAGACACTTAACACGCGCACTGGAGGGGGGTCGGAGGCCCCCCACCTGTTTTTCCGAGGTGGCCGGAGAACCGCTCGTAGCCGAAAAACGACACTTGGCCACATTCAACAGAATTTAATAGCACGTCGATTGGTGAAGGAATTTTGAAAATCGGTCGAAAATTTTTTGACTTATAGGCTTTTAAAGTCAGACCTGCATTTTGAGATCGCCGTAATCACGCGGTTGGACCAGTTAGCTTGCATTGGAGACCGAGTGGTGAAGTCATAACACCATATAACCGGGATTATATGTCAAAGTCACCTCACATGAAGGTCAAGGTCAAGGTCATATCTGTACTTTCAAGGTCACTGACCACAGTGCTTCCGGTCAAATGACGTTACCCGGTCTGACGTACGTTATGCTATGACGTCATCGATAAGGTACCCCAATACCAAGATCAAGGTCAAAGGGCAAGGTCAAAGATCATTTGCAAAGGTCAATCCTCATTTCCCGCCAAACAGTGGCTATAGTGTTAGTCAAAGTGTACA
This sequence comes from Lepas anatifera, assembly GCA_034440635.1. Taxonomy (NCBI): domain Eukaryota; kingdom Metazoa; phylum Arthropoda; class Thecostraca; family Lepadidae; genus Lepas; species Lepas anatifera. The sequence continues at coordinate 90,599 of JAOTON010001677.1, read as the reverse complement.
TTGTAAGTAGTATACTATATTGTGGCCTTACAGGTCAATGACCTTGAATGACCTTGGCCCCAAAATTGAAGGGAAGGCTCTTAAAGACCTTCTCTATATGACCCTGGTCCGCCTTTAGCTTATTCCCGCCATTTTCCCGCATGATCACGGCATTTACCGGTCGGTCCCCAGCATGACCAAGTTTTGACCTTTATGACCTCGTTTGACCTTGAAGATATTGACCTAGGTCAATAAAAAATTGGTCATAATGTAGATCACTATAACCCCCACCCACCTCTCAAATTTAGTTTTTCTATGCCTCTTAGTTTCCGAGATCTTAGGGGGCCTACCAGGCCCCCTCCAGTGCGCGTTAGTGCCAGACCCCCTCCAGTGCGGGTGTTAAAAATTGAGAATCTTCAAGGGACGCTATCTAGGCCAGTGCCATATTTAGAGGTAACCTTATCTCTCTGAAAACACATTTAATTCTGGGTCTAACTTTAGAAACCATCATCTGCGGCATCGAGGGTGTCCATTATTTTCAACTGGGTGCTGCGCCTGTCTAAGCGTCTCTCCCGCCGCGCGCGTGCCGCCCAGGGCAGCGTGGTGGGCGGTCGTTCCCTCCAGACCCGACGAGTTTCACTTGGCCTTCGCGCTGCGCGTCTTCCAGCGCGCGACGCGCCGCAAATATTGAAATATGCAAATTTCCTCATCTCTGAAACCATGTCAAATTCAAGGGATAGTGCGGCGTCAAGGTCCATGAATTCCTCTGGTAAGCCTACACTGTAGCTGCTTGGTCAGGCCGGCCGAAGTTACATCATCGTCGGTAGCTAGGGCAAGGCCTGTCGGCTAGCTTTCGGGTCACTGAAGTCATTCGGTGCCAATCACTAATAGATTGTCCGGGATTTGGGACCTTTGTGGGACTGTGATTGATGCGCGTCAGGTGAATGAACGAAAATTGAGCCGAGCTCTGTTACGAAACAGGGATTGCTTCTTGGCCTGCATTTAAGGTTTATTTACTTGGTATTCGTGACTAAACTGATTGAACTATGCAGAAACGATGTTCGTAGCGTGACTTTATGCACAGCTGTGGGAGAGTCACTAGGTATAAGCTGGATACATCTTACGTGCAGTGTCTTCACATTCACAAAAATGTTAGCTTCCGCATTCACGTTGAACGGCAGTCCCTTCATAATTGTCGTAACTGACAGCTACCTTGGCAACTGTCGCTTACTCCTAAGACATAAGCTTGCCTCCATATAGATGGAGTACACGTCTCCACCACCCGCGATGACTCAGCGTACGCGACATTAGAGGTCACGGCAAATCCTTGGTCAAACAACCCGCTGAAATATGGATGAGGCAATGACTTACGGATTTTTTTAGGAAGTTTAACATTGGCAAATCTGAAATGCGGAACTTATAGTAGTGGATCATGGTGGTATGCATGCTAGTTGAAATTTACATTTAAATATAGAAAACTATAGAAGTTACGCTCAGGCTTAGTATACGCCATTTCAGCAAAATGTTTTCTAAGTTTTAACACATCAAGGGACCGGCCGACTTGGGCCAAAGGCAGGACGTGGATGACTAAAAATCATTCGGGGTGCCCAACGTGAAACAATAGCCGCTCTTACAAGCGGAAATATCGCCCACTCCAGGGCTGATCAGCATGCCCGGTGCCAGGGGAGATTTTCTTTTGGGGGGGGCGGGGGGGTAACTGGAAGATATGGCTACAGCACGAATGGCCGTTTTCTTTTTGGACTGAGCATCAACCTTTCAAGAGCACTAAATCAATTGGTGTCCTTAAACCCCACTCATCACGGTGCCGGAAGCGCGTTTGATTTATCTGCTAATCGCGCCAAGAGCGCGCCAAGCAACAGGGTAGGTAGGGGTTAAATGCAGCACTGCTTTGATGTTCCATGAAGATGGAAGTTGATTCCAGAAGGAAACAACAGCTATTCGTTCTATAGCCCAATCTTCGAACTTGCACCCAAAAGTCAGCCCCTGGCCACTTCCACGTTGGCCGCCTTCGTCCGAGCGTGAGAATCGCCACCAAAGCCACTGCGTGTAAACAGGACTAATGCTAGGTAATTACCACGATAATACAGGATGATCGCATAATATCAAGTATGCTTTAGCCTTCTCACAGGCCTGTTGAAAAGCACAAAGGCAATTTAAAGTCTCTGAGTGGAATATGCCAACCTTTAAATGACATTTTTATACTGCTTCAACGTTACTTTGGGGGTGCTCGGGCACCCCCAACGAGATATACATCTACGCCCCTGGCTGGAGGCATTGAGTTTTTAGTTCAGCGCAAGAAGTTCGAATTCTAGGGCAAGTGACTTGGCGGGGCACCAATGGTCAGTCACTTGCTCCGGCATTGTAACCGCCAGCCACGGGTCCCCGCAGTCGGCGGGTCGTAAAGACCACCGCCTCAAGACAACGCTAGCGTCAACAATGCCTGAAACGACTGAGAAATTAATTCGTCGAGTCAAAAGAGCGCATGCACGTTCAACATAGGCTGATTCTAGTATATGAAGAAAATACTCTCCACGAAAATTTTATACAGACACTAAAATGAAAGATTTCATACACATTGCCTGCAGGACGGGTTGAGACTATTTCTCGAGGCACTCATTTACCCCATGGGTATAAAAACTGGCACCCTTCTGAAGGCAGCGCGTTGTTGATATGGAAGCCGACTGCGGGACAAGACTGACATTTCTCACTTATCTGTCGGTCGCTACTCATTAGGGACGTGTGGTGACCGTGTCTGACACAGGGCACCAAACACGACACAAGCTTTCTGCGACCGAATTCAGAGGAGCAGTACAGTATTCTGTAGAAAAAATGCCTTAGTATGCGAGCAGCAAGGCGATTTTTCTTTCGCTGAGAGTAATTAAGAATGTGTGTTACGGAGCGAGGAGAGCCATCAATTTTTGCGGTCACCACCATCATTATAGTGCTTTATTTGAGTTTTTATACCATAGATAAAAAACTGTTCAGCGACCACGCCACACAAACACGCTTTTCAGACCCCAAGAGTTTATAATACAGAAGTGTTCGACGAATGTTGCACAGAGACTGCAGCCGTCTGTCAACAAGCATAATGCACGAGGCTTTCAGCAGCCATGTCTCTGTTGCGTCATTACTGGTCAGATATTCAGACGATGCATCTGCTGGTCACCAGGACTCCTCTTGAGGCAGTGTTACATCACCTGATTGGACATGATGGAAAGTGGGGGTGAAATCATGTAAAGGTCTCATCAATGCTGCCAGATAAGATCACCTACTTCGTCAGCCAACCGAAACGCGCTAACGACATAAACACGAAACCAAGCTACGTCAAGGCCAATGAGCTCAGTAATAGGAAAATACAAAAACTCTCAAAGGCATCAAATTCTTTGAGCCGACTTGGAGGGTTAAACTGTCCCACGAAAGGGTCCACTAGACACAGCCTGTTGTCATGCGCCAATGCACACTGATGACGTCACAATTTGCAAAGACCGGAAAACATTGTCCAGGGGGCGGACATGAGATACTTCTCTAGAATTCTGGGGGTTTTGAAGGTTCCATTTCTGGTTCTAACAGTTTTTTGGCAGCAAAATTTAACATGTCATTCCAATGGGACTGTTTGGAGGGGTTTGGGGCACGGGCCAGTGGGAAAATGTAAGTGGTGCTTAAGGGTATATTTTTTATTTTTGGTATGTAAAATTGATCAGGCTATCTTCTGGGTGCAGTTTTTAGTCTCTAAAGTGCTTTTATAACAAGGAAAATCCACGATGAACTTCATGCTAATTCCTTCAGAATTCTGTTTCAAACGTTTCAATTACACAATCAAAACGCTGCATTCTACCTTATGCTATCAAAATTAAAGTTATCTTGAACAAAACCCTTCAAAATACTACCATATCCTCAACGTGCTGCCAAATCAGGCAGTCAGCTGGCTGTCATGTCCGAACCGTATCTATAGGAACCGTGCCATTGTCAGGCTGTTGCTCCCCGTCTAGCCAAGAGGGAGCAGAGATGCACAAATGGAGGCTGAGGCCGAGTTTCTGACAAAAATGTCATGAGAGGTATACTTCTTGGAATAAAGCACTACATTATCATCATGCTTCAGATGTCTGAGAGTGAAAGTAGGGACAGGTAGGTACCGGTGTCATCTATCCCGATGATGGATGGCCATGATTTTCATCTCTGAGATATGCGGTAGCATCGGCAGTACCATGGGGCCATTGCAACAGGTCCCAAGTCTTGCGGCATTCAAGACTGTGTGGTTATTGAATGAACAGGTGCAAGATAAAGGAAGTTACAGCCAGACATGTCCCTGGAAGTTATGGGTGAGTCAAGATCCTACGCAGTTCCTTTCACAAATTCTGAGAAGGGTTTTGCATTTTTTCATCGTCCTCGACTTCTAAGGATTAAAAATGTAAAATAAGACTCCATGATTTTCTTTTGGATTCCCAAAAATATTAACCGATGTCACTGTCATAAGAAGTACCTACTCCGGGTTCGAAATATCCCACACAGATACGTTTTCTAGGTAAAAGCAAGTAATGCTTCTTCATTGTGTTGAAAAGCTCTGAGCCTCGACTTTTCCTGACTTTACATGGATAAGCTGAGGAATAATGGTTTTGTAAACACTCGACTAGCCTTGATTAATTGTACGTAAATCTCCCCCAATTCAGCTTCGTGATTGAAATATGTGCACGAAAATATATGGGACGGAAAACAAGGCCCCTAGGTCAACAAAAACTGAATTATTAAACGTAGAGCCCTGGGAAAGTCTATGTACCATATGCGTCAAGGGATCCAACCAGGGATCCTTCATTATAATTTGGGCACATGTCTAGTCAGCGCTGTGAGACAGCTGTTGGTTTAAAACATCACCGAAGCGTGACGGTCCTGCAAGACTTGTCTGTGGTTACGCTGGACCCGGCAGGGTCAGGGACGTAGCCATACCAGGCCTGGGGCTATCCCCAGGGCTGGATAATTCTAGTTGGTTTCACGTTTTATAGAAATCTTGACTCTCTTCAAGATAGAAACGAAACCACAACTTGCAAACAAAACCATTCCAGGAATTTCGACCTGTAGCTTTGCTTCTGCGCACGCCCAGAAGCACATAACTCGTCTTTTATTCACGCTGTAAAATGCAAACTGCATGGAAACGCTGACGTCACCATTTCATCTGATGTCACTGTTTCGTCTGACGTCACTGTTTCATCTCGCCATACAACTTAGCATTGGTGAGGATACAGCTATTTGAAAACTTAAGCGGGACCTGGCTGTCCCCTAGTTTTGACTGCCACTCAGCTTCTAAGGCCGATATTGATTTAAAAATAGTTAAAAGGCCTAGATCTGAAAGCTGAAATGCTTTCTTTCAAATCTACCATGTAGCCACAGGTTGTTTTTTTAGAAAAAAATCAGCACGACTTTTTAAGCCGAATGAATGAAATATGGATAAAAATAGCTTTCTATCTAAAAAATTCCGTGGCCACATACTTGCTAAGATATTTCTAAGACACCTAATTTGATGTGAGGACTTTCCGAACAAAACAATGGTCCCTAAATAGGTGGTCTTACCTTTAATGCCAGTAGGTAAACATAGGCCAGGGCATGTTTTACAGACTAGGACCATTTTTGGTTTTAAAACCTTCCTTATGGTCTCGAGCCCTGTGTATTTTCCTCGATTGGGTACCAGCGCTCTTCTAGTTTGAATACGTAGGTTTGAATACGTATAGAGGTCTGCTCCCCATTCAACAAGTGCTACTGTGCCTTTTGCTGAAGACCACCATGAGCTCTTAGCTAAGTATATGTGCAAGGCAGGCAACAAAAGAGCTTGAAAAAGCAAGCCCTGGTAAGCGCCTTTTCCTTCGTTCTCAGAAAACATCCGAGAAACAATGCACTGGCATAAGCCGCAAAAGGGAGCCCTTAGGTTTCAGCAGAATTGATATTTACTTACTGTCACCAGTTTTAGATCCAATGCCACGTGCAGTACACAAAAAAACTATCTAATATGTTTATATTGTGCTTTAAAGCATAACAATCCCTTCGAGACCTTGTATCAAGAAAGCATGCCAACATTTGCATCTGTGCAGTAACCCAACATACAAGCACGGCTTGATTGTACTAACACAAGATGTTCTCATAACTTCGGCTACATTAAGAAATACATGCATCTGCGGCACACTCGGATTAAGCACTGGGTGCTTCCTATGCCCCACCCTGATGGCGCACCCACCTTGACGGCCCGGCAGTGAAAGGTATCGCCCAGAAGTCGTGATAGTGGCGGTGCTTAATATTCGCAGGACAGCGGTCGGCGCTTCAGGACCCGTAAGATTATCGTCGTCTGCCACGGCGATGCGCAGCTTGCAGGGTTTAAGTCCTAAGCGTTGTCACTAATCTCAAGGAAGCTCTCAGTCAGCAGAGAGTGGGGCTCCCAGCTTAAAAGTTGCCTATTTTGTATGCTATACGCAGAGGTCTAGAAAAGTCGGTACGCAGGTACGAGTGTCGGAGACAGAATTAACCCAGGACAAATCGCCCAAAGGAGAGACTCGTGACGTTTCCCTTCAGCTTAAGCCACAGCCATCCCACGTGGTTTTTGTCTCATTCCGAGAAAGGATATTAAATTAAACACCCAACAAACTATCTCCAATTGAAGCAAGGCTCCTAGAGTTAAACTTGTTATGTGCAGATGCCTCTAGAAATACTAGCGGAGCCTACCCAATTCCTAGAGCTTATCAACATATCTCCAGATAGTTGTTAAGACACAACAGTGTTGGTACAAGAATCAATTGAAGGAAATCGAGAGACAGAGAAAGACAGAGAAATGACTGGGAAATATTTGTGTTTGCTTAATTAAAAAAGTACTCAAAACACAGTAGAATGCTTTCGAAACTACCTTTATTCTGTTTTTTTTAACTTTTATAAGTAATGGTCAATCTGTAATTCTGAAATGACTCATTTCGAGATCCATCTCAGCATTACGTTCTAAGGCACTAGCGGTTGAATTCGAACCGAGAGCATAGCGCAGTGGAAAGCGATTCATAAATCTGGAGACAAGGATAGGTTCAACAATTATCGACTTATATCTTTACTTCCAATCTTCTCTAAAATTCTGGAGAAGATATTGCATCAATACATAGTTGAATACTTAAACGCAAACAACATTCTTTACAAATTACAATTTGGGTTTCGAAAGCTACATAGCTCCTAGATGCCTATTGCCCATTTATACGACACTGTTACGGAATGTTTAGAAAGAGGTGAGATTTCTTGCGGAATTTTTCTAGATCTAAAAAAAGCGTTTGATACTGTTAGTTTCGGAATACTCTTAGAAAAATTACACTTTCTTGGAGTTCGTGGAAAACTTTATGACATCGTGTGTTCATACCTGAAAAATAGGTGTCAATTGACTAAATTTAATGATATATTCTCAGATCGGAAAATAGTCACCACGGGAGTATCACAGGGCTCGATATTGGGCCCACTTTTGTTTATTCTATATGTGAATGATTTATATCGTGTTTCAGAACAGGCCGTCTTTTATCATTTTGCCGACGATACAGCCATTGTAGTAACAGCGGAAAATCAAAACCTTCTGCAACAAAAAATAAACACTCTTCTACCAAAAGTAACGCAGTGGTTTCAATCAAACCGTCTATCGCTTAACGCTGAGAAATCACACTACCAAATTTATTCTAAAAGCGACTTTACTGACATAAAAATAAAACTGAATGGGGTCGAAATAGGAAAAGAAAAAGTGGTTAAGTATTTAGGCGTCCTGGTAGATGATAATTTGAAATGGGATGCTCATGTGGCCAACATGGCAGCTCTGATCAGTAGAAATCTGGGAATAATGAGTAGAGCAAAATATTATTTAGAATCACAAGAACTTACCTGTCTATATAACACTCTTGTGCTACCATACTTCAATTACTGCGCAGTTGTATGGGGAAGCAATTATCAAACACATTTAGATAAGCTAATGAAACTTCAAAAAAGGGCAGTTCGAATAATTATGATGAAACCTTTTTACCATCCTACAAATGGGCTTTTTGTCGAACTTAACTTGTTAAAACTCAATGATATTATTACTGAACAGAAAATTATAATTCTATCAAAATTTTTAAGCCAATCACTACCATTTGCAATCTCATCACTCTTCCAATATCATCGTCCTGCAAACACTCGCCTAGTACAACATTTTCATGTTCCTTTAGCAACAACGAACTACAGATCATTTTCAATATCATGTTCAGCTCCAAAAGCGTGGAACCAGATAATATGTCCGATTTTTCCAAATCTTGATGATGTTCCATTGCAGAAATATACATTAAAGAAAATTATCAGAGAACATTTTAGGAACCAGTATCGATCCCAGGAGGGGAATCAATAGTAAATGGATTCAGGTAAAAATATCAAGCTATCAAGTACTTTCTTTTTGTGATTCTTTTTCATCTCGCTGCCTAGTTTTCTCATAGCCATTGACTGACCAATTTTTTTCTTCTTCTTTTTCTTATTTTATGAGGTTCTTATTTAACCCTGAAAAACTTTAATCCACTAATACCAACTTTAGAGTACCCAAGTTTCTCTCGAATGTTACTAGTTCTACTATTCTTTTCGGGAGAGGCTTGGGGAAATACTCAGTAAACAACTTTTGTTTTCATTTGTAAAGCAAAGAATAAATGGAGCGGGGAGTGGTGCGACCTTCAAGTAAGATATTAACATACATGTCCCAAATTTACAACTGGAAAATGTGTAGTTTGGTCGCATGGGTACGGAAGGGCACTCCTGCCTACCTTTTAAATGGGTAGTGGGTTATAAAAAAAAGCTCAGCGGTCTGAAAATTAAAAGTTTGGGTGTTCAAGACCCGGTCACTGCATACATTTTTACCACTTTATGCAGAGTTTTGCGATTTAATATAGCAGTTTCCCCCAGGCAAACGACTGCTTAGGATTCTTTGTGAGGAATCTGATAACTTTACCGAGCCAAAAATAGAGCTGTGGCTTAATCACTATTCCTGTCAAGAGGGTATTAGGAGAAGACGCTCTCAATGAGGAGACACTCTCAACTTTTTCTGTGCAGGAGACAGCCCATACATTTTTAGACCTCTGGCTATACGTGTTCATCTGTTGAGTACTCATGGTTTGTAAGTCTACTCATGGGCGTCGATGTCGGGAGGGAGGGGGCGGGGAGCACACGTTCCTTAAGCAGGCAAACTACGGAGACATTACTACTCGACCGATTATTTTAGGCTTTTCTCCTGCTTACCAGCGTGAACCAACGCAAATGTATACACCAGTTAATTGCGTTTGAATTGCCGCGATGCCACTCTATGCCAAATTTTGGTTTCTCCTACCACCCACAACCCAATATACAAAAATGATCGACATGCATCATCTTTTCCTGCATCATGAAATGCACTCAGGAAATCAATTATATACACTGCGAAGGCCTGAGAGCGTTTCGACTGCTAGTAATAGAGAAGAACATTACTGCGAGACAGATCAATGATGGATTTGCCATCCTGGTTTCAGCTCCAATTCTACCCAGTCGTGGGGGTTGGAGCTGCCTCAGTATCTTGGCTATATTGCGGCCAAAAACTACGCAGGCGTGTGTGTTGGGGTTTTAGGGTGCCTTAGCATCTTGGCTATTTTGCGTTACAAATATACGCAGTCCTCTTAGGGAACTGTACCTCTCGGATCGTCCTGCCTTGAATTGAATAGCGTGTCCGGCATCCATGCACCATATTTATCTGCACATTTATTTATCTGGTTTATACACCTCGACAGGAGTTAGGCTTTCTGGATTCCTTTTGAAATCCCTGCAAGACTTGAGCAGACCTGCACAGCCCTTAGTTCCGGCTACTCAGTCCAGTGAAGCTCAGATATGCTGGATTTTCATCCAAGAGCCTCGTTTCCTCCAGAATGTTTGCGACACACATGCCACAACTGGATCAGACCGGCAGACACGGAACCGCGCTTTTCTCTAGGTCAAGTTGCACTTAGGCTTCCTCTAATATGGATGTTTGACCTCCAGCCAGATATTTCACCGGAATATTGCGCCAGCAGCTGTCATTTTTAGTTTTTGCGTCCTCACTACTGAAGTTTTGTACTGAAGTTTCCATTGGCTCACCACTGAATCATAATAGTACAGTCGGCATAGTGACAAAATAAGCCTCTTTTGTTTAGTAAATGTTAAGAAGCTTCAATGTTCTAAACATTTTGATTCCAGCCCCTTTTATCATTCTAACAATAGCTCCGGGGACGGGGATCTACTATGAAGCTAAGACATCTTCTCGCAGATCTTTTCAGTGAGGAACATGGCCATGAACCAAATTCGTCTGTTCACTCAGCTGATCGCGCCCAATGGGAAGTCACATCGACAGCGTCAGGCACCTCGACCCCGCGATGATACATGCTGACCGCGTTTGGACGTCCTGAGAACGTGCTCCGGAAGGAGAGAGAGAGAGAGAGAGAGAGAGAGAGAGAGAGAGAAAGAGAGAGGGGGAAAGAGAGAGAGAGGGAGAGAGAGAGAGAGAGAGAGAGAGAGAGAGAGGGGGAGAGAGAGGGAGAGAGAGAGAGAGAGCTAACACTGCACATCAGTCCAAACTGCGTCACCCACTTTTTAATCAGCTTAAGATATGGTGCATGATACTTGTGGGCATAAACCGGCGCCGCGGCTTTGCACCCAAGCGAAGAAAGCTTATCGTCGCCTGGATGCCCCTGAGGACAGAGGTCAGAAAAAAGCTATTCGATTTTTCCGATTGAGAAAATGTTTTCTCCCACAATAAGACAGCTTCCTCGAAAGAAATAGGTTTGTGGAGTCTTAGGGTGGGAAAACTATCCGGAAAGCTCAGAATAAACAGGTTAGTTGCCATACTGAATACCACACTGTAATCAGGGGCTCAACGCACCTCAATGGGCACGAGTTCCAGGTTTCTGAAATATACAATATTCTGGATATCTGATATTCTATCAAACTATGCACAACAGTACCAGTTTTTCTGACCTCTTTCCGAGGGATTCAACGTGACTCACAGAACGGTCACGTGCTTCAAAACGTAGTACCCCCACAAGGTATAAAGTGGTGATCCTCTTACTTCTTTCCGATACGAAAGCTTTCGTGATCAGTATTATTCCAGGAGCCACGTCACGAAATGGTAGTTCTGGGAACGTGGGTGACGTAGATATTCTTTCTGTAAATCTTCAACTGCGGCCATAATACATCATCCAATACGTCAACTCTATGGTACGACGAACCTTCAGTTCTTATTTGAGCATTGTTTTCAAGAGGAGCACACAGGACAATTTTGTGAGAGTATGACCTGAATTGTGCCAGTGGTCTTGCAGAATAAATATACAGAGTTCGGGAACAACAGCAGCTGACTCGACAGAGGAAACAAAGCGATAGTCCAGAGCTATACCCTCAGACTCTGATCGGAAGTTTCGTACTCTTGCACCAAGCCGAAAAAGAGGCAATGTTTACGAGCTGGACTACTGAACGACTTCTTACCGAGCACCGACGACACACTCATGCTCCCCAATCAGCCAACCTTGACACACAGCGAAACAACATGGGTAGCTCACATTAGTTTTATTCTATATAAAGCACTCAGAATAGAAACAAATATTCAATAAAACAGCTCCGTCCCATATTTGTACCAATAGGCTTGCAAACACAATTTTAAAACTTGTTTTATCTCAACGTGGTGTTAACATGACGGAGTACATGCACAGCAAATCGTCCTGTTTCTGAAAGTAGGGAGGTATGCAAACGCATTACACATACATTTTCATTCTCTTTTCATCTCAGCCTACAATTGTTGTCCTGACCATCATCAAATATTTAAAAATATTTATCCTATCTCCACATGATCAAAGGAATAAACTCTTCTCAAAGAACGAGATTTCTCTCTCATTCTCTCTCTCTCTCTCTCTCCTTCACCCCTCTGCCCCCGAGGCTGTGGCGGTTGAGGCTGAGGCTGGTATTCCGGCCACGACGAATGCGCCGGCGGCGACCGGCGTTGACCCACATACCTCCACCGCGCATGGTGCGCAGCCGACGGCGCCGCGCCGGACGTCGCACGCGCGCGCGTACACGCGCCATTCACACGGCACTGGCCGCAGAAGAACACGCCGAGATGCGCCTCAAACGGCGTAGTGCGCCGCTCATCGCCTTCTCGCGGCAGGTGAAAGCAGCAGCGGATGGGCCGCTCCACGGGACACTGCTTAACAGGCTTTACAGCTGGTTACCACTTGCACCAGGCTGTGCTTTCCACGTAGGCAGTAGGCGTGATTCCGTGCTACCCTTGGTGGGCTTAGCACAGATATGGGATCCTCCATGGATGGATTACATCACTGAGATGCGTTACGGCTGCACCTACATGATTGATGCTGCGTTGCGAAGTGCCGTTATTTCCCAAGACCAAGAGCTCGCCTCGCATTCGCATGTTGTTGCTTCAGCGTGACATTGAAATGTGATACGGGGCGTCAGGTGTCCAAAAGTTTCAGTATATCCATGGGTGGACGGTTCGGAGAGCATGCTTTCCAGATAGCCAGTTTTGATTTCCGCTGCTCTCATCTTGTACAAAGTGCACGTGCCTGCGTTTTTCCCAGAGACACATCAAGATTATTTTTGTTCCTTAGCCGTCAGCTCGTGTAGAAAAGTCCAGTTTTGATTATTGATAAACCAGTTCGTTTTTTATGCTACCAATCAAGCTGTAGATTTGACTGGTGATAACATAGCTATGATACCCAGCTTACTCGACCTGGGCGCTGTGAAAGTTAACCGCATTGGCCCTTCGGTTCGGATATATATGACAAGACTGACTGGCTTAATGTACATTAGGTATCAACGAGACGAGAAACCGGACATGAGTTGCACAGCGCTCACATTTCCGAGCTGCATCAATAAATTCAACACTTGTGAGCGTAATGACGCTTGGTTTGAATGATATCGAGCAAGGCCCTGTGGGTCGTCGAACAAAACTGGCATGTCGTAGCTGCGAGTGTAGCTTTTTAAGAGTAGAAGTTCGTTAATGAAGATCATATCGTTACACTAGAGAGGATCCTAATTTCTCAACACAATTTCCCCAAATTTTAAAAAGTAAAAAGAGAGGATTAGGTTTTTAAAGACTGATATTTCTCCTTTGAGGCTTCATCAGAGTACATGCATATTTTATATATATATATATATATATATATATATATATATATATATTTTTTTTTTTCTTCACCGGAGAGGACATTACCCGACGATCAAAGGCCACATCCGCGGACTCACAAAAGTACCACTCGCCCGCCGCGTAGGGTGAGATCGGGCCCACTTAAGAGCCAGTGCCACCTCGGAGGCGTGGCAGCTAAGCCATACTTGACTGAGTACGAGACACTTAGAAGGTAAGGACAGCCAGAATCTAAATAAACATTTTCTCGAATGCCTCTCTTGACAAATTCAGACGACTTTAACGAACATCACAACAAATCATAATATTAAACGGGACCTGGGCGTGCATACTAGTAGGAGTACTATCTGCATCTAAAGAGGCCAGAGAACTTGGACGCCGTAGTGGAACATCAGAGCTCCAAACTGGTTGCCATTTTACAACATGGGTTTGGATTTTATTTCGTTTTATGGCTATAAGCCCTTCAGCATAACAGAAGGATACAATTTCATGCCTTATTCTTTCCATGTTTAACTCATTTTCCCCTTCCTTACTTAATTTACGAGTTACAATGTGTTGTTTGATAATGAGAAGAATAAGGCTTACTACCGGAGAAGCTTTTGGAAAACCCAGGAGTATCGAATTGTAACACATAAAACTATTACTCAAGTTAAACTTTGTTTTTAGTATTAGCAAAACTAGGTCCCAAATAGGTTTTACTAGTTTAAAATAAAAAAAAATGCTTTAGGTCATCGAGTTCTAGGCAATGTGGGCATAAAGGGCTACCTAAAATTCCCCTGATAGACAAAAACTTTCGAGTTGGAATATAACGATTGATGATGCGGTAATGCAATGATTGAAGTCTGGTGGATATTGTGCACTTATACGGGATTTCAAATATCAGACCCCAACTCCGCGACCTAGCATCACCAGACTCCCATTTCTTTACTGCAGTTGGTTCTCTTTCCACTACCTGCTTGTCATAGAAATGTTTAACGCGACACACTTTCAAAGGAAGTAATGTTTCCTCCCTTGTCAAAAAGTAAATGACATCATCCATGCTAGGGGGGTTATTACTCATTGCAGATTGAAGCAGTGTATCTTTCCAGGGACGGGGAATAGCGTGTTTTATTTTTTGCAGGAAAAGAAGGCTTATTCTAAGGCTACTATATCTTAACTGTAACTGTTCTATGTTAAGAAAAACTCCTCTCTCATCTACAATATCTCCGATTACTTTCATCCCCGCGGAATACATGCGTTTGTTATAAAGAGTTTTTTTGTTTGAGGTTATGTCATTGTTATGCCATAATGATTGTAATAGAATGTCTTTTGAGTTATTTATACGTAACGCGTTGAGGCGATGGAAGTCGGTGATCACTGCTTTATAAAAGCTGGAAATATTTAGTTTTTTTACCAATGAACTACACTTTTGTATTTTTAACAGGTCGTTTAATTCGAAGCCGTTGAGGCGAGCCTGTAAAAGTTTTCGCCATTCAGATTCATAGTTGGTAGACATACGTTTTACCTAAGACATGCGTAATGATATGCAAAATTTTATCACGTCAACTGCGTTTAGGCCATCGTATTTGATATCCTGGCACAGAGCTTCCTTCGCTACTTTCGGTGGCCGGCCTCGCCAAATGTATCTCATAATCAGACTTTGAATCAGGGCCAGATCAGCATTTTTTATGATACTGCTGGAAGCAGTGTACACCAGAAGCGATGCTAGCAGCGTTTTCGATGTAACAATGCGGCCTTTAATTGTCAAATCGCGTTGAGACCACATATTGGTTGTATTTCTTATCTTATCAAAAATACCGGTAATATTTTCTTCGTCACATGGAGCTCGGGCGCTAAACAAGAGTCCTAGAACTTTTAATCTATGAACTGGGATGATGCCTTTCACAGAATCATTACTTTCTCGAAGTGTGCCAAGCCACATGAGATGGGTTTTGTCGAGATTCATCTCAAGCCCCGAAACTATCTGAAACTCGGAAATCATATCAACAGCACTTTTAACCGAGTCAACGTCTGAAAGGAACAGAGTCATGTCGTCGCAGTATTGACTAACTTTCACATCGATGCCGGAAATGTTTATTCCTTTAATTATGGGTGATTTACGCAGCTTTATGACGAGGAGCTCTACAGCAATATTGAATAGCATACTTGATATCGGCGATCGTTGAAATGTGCCTCTGGTGCACGAAAACCAATCTGAAGTGAATCCGTTATTGCTTACAGCAATAAGGGCGCCGCTAAAAAACATTTTAATCCAGGACAAAAAGTCCGGTCCAAAATTGAAAGCCTCGAGAGCGTATACCATGAAATCATGTTCTAGGGAGTCAAAGGCATTTCTGTAGTCGACCGATAGCAAAACTCCAGGCAAATTATCCATGTTGCAGTAGTCGATTACATCACTTATTGATCTCAGGTTTTCGCCGATAAATCGCCCCTTAATGCAACCGGTTTGATTCTTGTGCACAACTTTATCGATCACACTTGCCACTCTTAACGCCATCACCTTAGCTATAAGCTTATAAATTACATCAAGTAAGCATATTGGCCTTTTATTCTTCAGGAGTAATTGGCAGCCTTTTTTGGGGATCAAAGTTAATATACCACGGCAGTGTGTTATGTAGAGCTGACCGCGTTCCTTAGCTTCATTAGCGTAGTCAATAATTAAGGGTCCAATGTCCTCCCAAAAGCAGCAGAAAAATTCAGCGGTAAATCCCGAGATCCCCGCAGCCTTATTTCGGGCCATTCCTTCCAATGCACTCTTCCCTTCTTCAAAAGTAATAGGACCCTCGCATTCACGCTTCTCGTCTTCGGTCAAACGGGGGTCATCCTGGTCTAATGCGAAAGCACTAAAATCTGGACTTCCTTTACGTTTAGACTGTTACAATATTCTGAAATGACCAGCACATGTTTTGAGAATGTTAGTATTTCCCCGGATTATCATGCCTTGGTCTGTTTTAACGGTTGATATTGATTTCTGGGCTGATCTTATTTTCGCATTCTTGAAAAAATACGCCGATGATCTCTCTCCATGTTCCATCCAACATCCTTGCGATCTAATTATAGCTAACTTCCCCCGCTCCTCCTTAATTGAATTTAATCTTTCCCGAGCATCTGTATACGTCGAAATAGTTTGCGCAGATGGCTCATGGGCCATTATATGCTCCAAATCGTTTACCGTTTGGAAGAGTTTAGTTTCTAGTTTTCTGAGTTCATATGCGATCTGTTTGCTTTTCCTGATCGTAATAACCCGTATATTACTGAGAAGGAAGTCTATCAAGAGCCCGTTACAGTTTATCTCGGAGTAGAGTCCTGCTTTGCTTTTTGCCACGTAAATTTCTGACTTTACAGAACCAACGTACTCTTCATCACTTAACAGCGCGTTATTAAAGCGCCATATACCAGGCCCTCGTCTTCCATTGTCAAAGGTAATATCTAGTAGTGCAGAATTATGGTCTGATAAAATGCCAGCTTCGATTTTAGACTTAAAGGTGTTGTTTTGCAGCAAATTGCGAGACACGAAAATGTAATCAATTCGTGACTGCTGTAGGGGATTTACTCTGCGCCAGGAAAACTGTTTCACTGTTGGGTGCTCAAGCCGCCATGAATCATCCAATGAAAACTCCGCCAACAAATCTTTCAATTTTAAGGATGCTCTAGTATTTCTAAAATTCGGCCTGTCTGTGTCTAGGGCAGAGAGCTTGATATTCAGATCCCCTGCCAAGAAAGTGTTGTGGTTAGCAAAGCACAAGACGACATTTCTGAGCTGGTCCAAGAATTGACATTTATTGTTCTGGCTATCTGAAACTGGGGCATAAACTCCGAAAACGATAAAAGGGCCTGGCTCCGTCAAAAGCTTAATGCAAATAATTCGTCCGGCATCATCGGAATTCAGTTTTTGAACCTGAAAAGGAAGATTGCAGGGTATAAGCACTGCCACTCCAGCTTGGTGGCCAGTATTATCGTGAGAAAAGAATATATTACCAGCCCATTCGGACTTCCATCTATTCTCTACTTCTTTTGTTGAATGCGTCTCTTGTAATACTACCAGGCTATTTTTATAAGTTATCCGTAAATGTCTGAATACTGACCTACGCTTGACTTGGTTTCTCAAACCGTGCACGTTTAGTGATACAATGGAAATTTTACAAACAGTATCAGGCAGAGTACATGCATATAACAACGTGAAAGCACACGACCACTCAATTAAAACTGGATACATGAACATCTTTCCTCACGTATGATCTCAATTCGTTTCCTGAAAAAAATGGTTGTGTGCTTTCGTGTTGTTTTATTTATTTACTCCCTTTGGCGGATTAAAGAGTAACTTTTCGAGGGGCCAAACGAACGTTTTGGAGGGTGCCAAATCGATAAGAAATCGCGAAAACATAGTATTTTAAGAGATAAGCGACCAAAGTTTGGTCCTTTGGGAGAAGATACTAATTTAGACTTTGGAAGGGGCCACGGTCCCTTTGCCCCCCCCCCCGTCGGGTCCGTCAGTGTGCACTCCAACGAAGCCTCGAAGGCGAAATATCAGTCTTTGAAAACCTAAAGGAAATATTTATTAACTATCTAGTGCTAAGAGCATACCTACTATCCACCATTATTAGATGACAATCCAGGTAGGAAGCAGCGTGTCTACGCAGCCGGTCTGGCAAATAAACACAGTATGAGGCGTATTGTGAACTGAATCGGCGGCGCCTGACGCGCCAGCCATCGCACAACACTGGCGAGTCTGACGTTTGGAGCAGGTACCAGTGAGTGATGTGCGTCTATGCAGCGATGAAGCCGAGTCAGTGTCACGGTGATCTGGTTGGACATCAAATAGGTTTTAGACATCCAGCCGCTGTCACCGGTATCACCGAGGTTAACCTGATTGGGAAACTGGTCTCGGAACATGTCGTACTGGGCACCCTTTATCAGCTCCTGGACACCAGTTATTATAAGGAACACCGGGACGTCGCTGTCGAGAATGATTTAGAGTTGTATCCTTCAAGGCTGAAAGTAAAGATGCCTAGCTTCTTCCCCGGAGAAAGCCCAAGGTCGATAGGGCACAAAGCCGACATTTTGATAACTGGTTCATGCTATAACCTTCGCCCGGGTGGGGGTCTTTTAGACCCCCCTCGGGTTTTTCCGAAGTGACCAAAAAACGGCGGCGCGCAGCGCCGCCAAACTTGGTCTAGCTGTTTCTTCATTATTTTTACATCTTTCCTGAAAATTTTGGCTCAAGGTCATATCAGGTCAGGTCACCAGGCCCGGTGAAGTGACCTCACCTCAAAAATACTTAGGACCGCATAACTAAAAGAAGGGTTAATCGATCAAGTTGAAACTCATACCACATATTGGGCCCACCAGGAGCTACAACATTTGCTCCGGGATTTTTATATTGGTGACCTAAGGTCATGTGCAGAGCATGACTTCTCCATTGTCAATACATGGGGAAAATCACGAAATGAGCTTTTCTCAGTAAGTATGAATGAAATCAACTTCAAACATCGGTTGTGACTTGCTCTTAGCCCATTTCTGAAGCTGATACCAAAATTTTTGACTTGTGACCTTTAAAAGGTCACCTTAGGTCAAATAAGCATTTTTTGGTGTTTTTCTCTATAAATTTTGAATTAACTAAGATAGAGCTTTTATTTTGTCACCAGAGTGTTTGTATAGTCACTGGAAGTCAAATGATATACATCATGACTATACTAGGTCAAGTTGGGTCAGACCGCTGACCTGGGTCAGGTCAAATTCTTAAATTTGACCTGGCATAGCAATATCATATATCATTCGATTCGTATTGACGAGAGGATTACAATGGTGCATAAACTATGGCTATATCTTGTTTGGTTTGGAAGCTATTAGCGAAAAAGTAAACGCCTTTATGCATGGGTGGCTATGGACATTCCCAAGAATATGCCCCATATTTAGTGACCTGTAGCTCCCTAGGCGTTGACCTGACACGAAAACGAATGCCATTGTAATGAAAGCGCATCTCAAGAGCTTTCGAATGGTGTTAGAAAAATGTTTCTAGCTATCATAGTTTCTGAGATATATGAGGTTTTCTTAGTACACCTCATATTAGCGATTTTGACCTATTTTGACCTCTGGTGACCTTGATATTGACCTGACAAGAAAAATGACCGAAGTATTTCCGATATCATTTTCGAAGAGCTTTCGATTGCCGTTTTGCGCTTTTTCTAGCTCTCTTAGTTTTTGAGATCGTGGGGGGATCTTTTTAGCCCCCCCCACCAGGGCGAAGGTGGCTCGTACCCGCCCCCGGGGCAAGGGATAATGCAACTTTCAAGATAACTGAGATGGAATTTGTGAAAACACATTCGAGTATTAATATGGAAATCAAATATGCTATGGTCCAGAAAGTCTAAAGCAAATATTTGCACTATGTTACTGTCTTCTTATAAAGCATCAAAGTAGCGCCCCTATATACCCTGTTGCGCACCATTTCGTTTCGTGCAGCTGTATATTCACCCACAGTCAGCGAGCGGTGCAGTGGCCGCTCGAACTGCCCGGGCCCTCTGAAAAACGCCATCACCGGCCGGTGGGAGCCGGCTGGAGGGAGAAAAAGTGGCCGACCCACATGTATTGTTCAACTCTCACTCGACCGGGGAGATGACATCCGGATAATGGCAGCGACGGCACCGGAGGCGGCAGCGGTCGGCAGGTGCCGGGGGTGTGCCCTCCGGCGTCACCTGCCGACCGCTGCCAGATAGATCTATCTGGCATCGCCTGAGAAAAACAAACAAAGCGCGCCACTGCTGGCGAGATGGTCAACTATGATTGTTTGAAGGGATTTCTAAACACGAGCTGAGCACGTCTGCAACTCCAGGTAGTTTGGCTGAAGGAAACGTTGAGAAAATAACGTCCCTCTCACTGATGCGCTTAACTTTAAAGTAACATGTTGTAACTAAACAGAACGCTTAAGAAGAATAAACAGCTGTCTGAGTCATGGTGTAGTGTTTTCCATCACGAGCGTCGTGCGTCCAAGCTGAACCAGACCTACCGCCACTCCGGACATCTTCCATAAAAGAGAGATTTGGCATCCGGACTAGACAGTTGTATGCCTCCCCGCCTCTGTCCACATCTGATAAGCACAGAAATGATACACTCCCACGCCACGCTCGCTTCTTTGCCGCGTCTCAGACATCCACCAGGCTACCCAACAGACTTTCCCTGAGATCAGTTGATGGCAATGTCGATTTTCACGCAGAATAACTGAGGCATAGACGTAACTCAGCGGAGTATGTCTGGCAAACAATTCATTCGCTCCGGACTTAGAAGAACAAGATATCGGAGCGTGAATGGAGGCTCAATTATGGTACATATAGTAGCGCGCTATTCACTTCATTAATAAAAAAATATTTAAGCATCAGGGAGAAGCAACTGTCTATTTCAAATAATTGCGTTAATTGGTTCTGGGAAGGGTAGGTATTTGGGAAGTAATGTTTGGGGTATATGCGTTAATTTGCATATTTTAGCAATCACATTTGCATACTGCATTAAAGTAACATAAACAGGATCAGAGCGTAGCACAAAATAAATGGTCAATCGCAGAGGAATTATTTTTAGCTTTAATCATCTTTTGTAATAATGTGTGCATTTACACGTTTGACGGGTTTACTATGTATTTACCAAGCAAGAACGAACCCAGGGCGAGTGAATGGAGGCGGAACACGACGACACACAGTCCGAGCATTCGAATTTAAGCGT
The DNA here is from genome assembly GCA_034440635.1 of Lepas anatifera. Taxonomy (NCBI): domain Eukaryota; kingdom Metazoa; phylum Arthropoda; class Thecostraca; family Lepadidae; genus Lepas; species Lepas anatifera. Next base: position 69,721 of record JAOTON010001677.1, on the reverse strand, counting down.
GCGTGTTAAATAGCTCTGGTAAGGACCAGGGTGTACCAGGGTGCTTTAATTGCATGTGTAGCATGCGAATAAATTAATGGGCCAGAGGTGGAATAGTATTGCACAGAAGTTCCCATCGACTGGAAATACAAATCAGAGTTCTGGAAACTGCTCTTTATTACCACTGGTGCTGACGGTCCCAACTAGGACTTGTTTTATTTTTTTCGGGTCATGAAGCCCAATCATGGGACTAGAACTGCTTAGGACTTCTGCCAACTTCTCGTATAAAAGGGATTCTTTGCTAGAGGTGCAAATTTACTAAATGCGTGCTGAGACATCGCTACGGATTTTTCAGGGGCGGGGAAGGAAGGGTGGGAAAAAGATGGATCTCACTCCTGTCCAGCGCTGACGCGGGGATGAGTTGGGACGCTGGGAGATAAGGTCAACGTTTTTTTTTTTGTTTGATATTTTATTTGGTGATGTTCGTTTTTTTGTTTTGTTTTTTTTAGTTATTGAGGTCTTGTGAGCAATGGGTATACAAGACCCAACGACAGCTCAAGTTACATGAGATAAAAATGTGTCGACGAATGCAATGCACAAAATGATTATTTTCAAGATACATTATCCAGAGTAAGGTGTACAGAAAAAACCCTGCTAAAACCCAAAGAGGCACGAATAAAACCTTTAAAACCTGAAATCATTTCTCAGCGTAAAGACCGCTGCTTGATGTACGATCGGTTCAGTGACCTAAAATGCCCAAAAGAACAATTAAAAGTGTCGGACTCAGGGTGCGCTGCCAAATAAGGGCTAAAATAATTATCTGAATATTTTTCTTGTCATGAATTTGGGAACGCTTGCATGAGTCCACGTTGATAAGCGACAGAGAAGTCGAAAATAATCGGACCATTGTCACAAGTTTGGAACGAGCATTCCCTTGGGCCCCCTTGCTTTTGACAGCCCATTGTATTTACAGGCAGATCCAGAACTCAAATGTGGGAGGGGCGACTGGGCGGGAATTCTGCTGAGTGCAAAAGGGAAGGAGTATGATAATAATAAATGCTGGGTTTTAACGATGCACCAACCGTGAGGGTTATATGGCGTTACCAATTCTCATCCCGTTGGGAGGCATTTGGGAGATTAGATCGACTTATTCAGAGGCTCCAGCGGGACTTGAACCCGGGACCGGGGATTAGCAGACAGACGCGCTATCCACTGAGTCACCCATTCCCCAAGATGGAGGCAGTGAACCGGCGCGTCTTGATTTCCTAGGGTGGAAAATACTGCTGACGGAAGTGGAGTGAGACATGCAAGCTCCAACGGCGGGTGGTATAATTTATTTTCTTTTCCTGTATGATTTAAAATTCATTGGACTTTCAGGAAGAGGAGCGTCGTTTATTCATTCACACATTTTTTGCAGCGTTTTTTCTGAATTCCAATTTACGGGAGGACCTCTGCGGAGAAATTCGCAAATGTTATCCTTTGGAGGGCTATGGCTCTCTTTCTTCTATCAGACTACTGCGCTTTCAATCACACCACTTTCGAGGTGTTTTGGGGAATCGCTTATATCTCACGAAATGCTAATCCACCCAAGCAAATCGTGCAACCTGATCTTGCACTTTGCCTGTCTCTTTCTTCTGCTCCATTCCTAATGATCCAGTGAGGTGATCGACCAATGAGCAGCTCCATCTGAAGAAAAATATGGACAAGCACAATTTGCGTACACCACTAGACAGAGAAGCACAATATACCTGGTCGTCATTACATGTCTTGTCAAAGTACGGGTTCGGCTGAGCCACTACGTCTCACTTTCTTCCGAACATAGGTAGGGTGGGGTGATAATCGAATATTTTTTTAGAATTCCCACAAACCTGGTAAAATTATATTTGTATATATACATAAACATTGTGAAAGTTTGAGCTCGCTAACTTAATTTTAAAACCCTGGCACCTTGGACCAAAGTTCTGTGGCAAACTCAGCTTAGCATGCAACTGACCACTTTGGTAGAGTAGTCAGCTAGCCAATAAACGCTGAAGTAAATGATCATATTTCCAGATTTATTGAACTCCTATAACTTTAAATTGTGCATCAGGCAGGGAGGGAGTGTCAATATCACTCCTGGAATATTCTGTAGTCCAGCAATTGCCTTTCCATACGCTCGCCGGGCAGCACCATGAGACATCCCTGCTTCGTACTTGAGTCGGTGTAGTGGGTGAGGGTTCTCCCCTCCACTTTGCCCGGCGCCATCCTGTCCACCCGTAGGTCCAAGGACTCGGCCTCCAGCATGTTCAAAATCTCCCTATTTTTTACGTGGGGCATTGTGTCCACGTCAAAGCTTTGAGCATCATCTCCTGGGACGTTCCAGGTCCTGCCAATTCAAGAGTTGGCCACCTCTACGACAGCTTTGACCGATTCAGTAAGCAAGAGCCCCTCACCACTCCGATTCGCTAGAGTTGTGCAGACTCTTACCCCTTATCCCTTACCTTTCTTTCACTGAGCCTCACATGCCTGTATGTGGGGGGCATGGCGTCATCCTGGTCATCAACATTCTCTGTAAACCCAGTTTTTTCCTAAATGGTTTGTATCATCGGTAACTTCTACGTTCCTTTCTTTTTCAACATCTTCAGAAATGACATCATCTTCATCGTCACTGTTACCACTCCTACCGCTCTCACTGGACTTCCCCCTCTTCATCCAAAAGTTCTTCTATCTCAGAGAGCGGCCTGAATTGAAACTGCCTAGACATGTCCTCCATGTTTCTCTCCTCCACCTCCTTCTGCCGCCTCTTCTTCATGACCACCGGGTACCAAACTGGATCCACTGAGCCACCGCACTCCATCTTCCTGTAATTCCTCATGTCCACCAAGTAGATTTCCTTCATGTTGCCCACGCTCACCCCCCACTCCTGCTGCTTCCCCTTCCTCTTTGTTTCGTCCTCCTCGATGATGTCGTAGAGGTTATCCTTCTCCGAAACAAGCTCCTTGTATCGCTCCACGCTCTTCCTGTTTTTTCCGTCCGTCCTTCTTATGTCTCGACTACCGAGGAGGACCTCCTGGTACAGCTTCACCAGCCAGTGTACAAAGGTCTCGAAGCTGACGCAGGGAAGCGTGTCATGGTACCACTTTGCGGTTAAAATTTTTGCCACCTCCCTAGAAGCCTGATCTGACCGGACTCCTTTCCTGGTTTGCCTCTGGCTGCTGCAGTATCGTAGCATCCCAACCGTGCTAGACAGAGTGGACAGCTTTTTGGCGGGGCGGAACATGTGCATCGACGGGAAGGCGACACCCAGGTCATACTCATTCCTAGCCACGGGGACAGCCGCTCTTGTAGCGGGCTTGCTGGACTTAAAGGGAATGTGGCACCTTCACAACGTGATTTTAAATGAGATAGCCAAGTTGTAAAGCAGGTCGGAAAACCCGGTACTCCATATTTCATTTGTCTTGGAACTCGATATTTCCGTAGAAGAAAGCTAAAACCTACCTGACACCAGCCCCCTCAGCCCCCCGTCGCCGGCGGCCATTGTTGTGAGCTACTGGTGTGACGACATATGCTGACGTCACGATGAGCATCAGCCAATCGAATCCCTTGAAGCGTTTCAAGTATGGTAGTGGTTGCCAGATCGTGACATCATCCACAGGCTGATATTTATTTCTTTTTCTAGGGGAGTATTTTTAAAAAGCAAATATTGAGCTAATTGTACATTTTTAGAGAAATCATGAGTGGTTTCATTTTTTTTACTAAAAGTACGCCTAATAACACTAAATTCCAGGATTCGACCAAGGTGCCACATTTCCTTTAAAGGGAATGTGGCACCTTCACAACGTGATTTTAACTGAGATAGCCAAGTTGTAAAGCAGGTCGGAAAACCCGGTACTCCATATTTCATTTGTCTTGGAACTCGATATTTCCGTAGAAAAAAACTAAAACCTACCTGACCCCAGCCCCCCTCAGCCCCCCGTCACCGGCGGCCATTGTTGTGAGCTACTGGTGTGACGACATATGCTGACGTCACGATGAGCATCAGCCAATCAAAGCCCTTGAAGCGTTTCAAGTATGGTAGTGCACTGAAAAAAACAACACCTCAAGCGTAGAATTTCAATTTGTCTGCTCCTAAAATTACCCCATTATCAAGAATTTGTTTAAAATTCTTGGTAAATATATTCCGACATCCAGCTTAATATTAGAAGAAAAGGTATAATATTACTCGCATGTGGTAAATTAATCACTATTTCATTTTAGCACAGTGCAGTTCCATTCTTACTGAAAATTAAAGGTGTAAATGTATCACCTCAGAGTATTTCTATGGAACTCACAAACTGCCCCAAGAATAGTTTCACTCTCCTGTGGTGAAACAATCCTGCCAATAGATTAAAACAAGTTCTTGAATGATTAAACTACCCTAGATAAAGGTATTTATTCTTCTGATTTTTGTTAAGGTGTGTTTCTATGATGGAGGAAGGTATGTTTTTACTACAGTTAACACGTGGGTGGAATCGCGCCATTTCCTTTCTGCTTCAATTCTGAGCTTGAACTACCCACCGCAGTTCCGCATTCAGAGGATTGATCACGACTCGTACAGGTAGGAGAGAGTGATGAGAACTGGGACGCAGGAGAAGTGGGACACCCCCATTTTTTAATCCACGAGTGAGCCAAAAATATAATTTTCAGCTGATTTCCGCACTATACGTGCCGCTGCACATGGTGGGTGCTGGAAGCGAGAGGTGAGTGCTCCTTAAAAGTTAATTCTTACGTTTTCTTGACTGGATGTTCTCTTAAATATGCAACCGAAAAGTTCTTTATTTTGGTGCAATAAAGTTGGTGTCGCATTCTCCATCGATCTGTCCCAGCTTCGAACAACGAAAGGGGTTTTAATTTTGCTTACATCGCAATTCTGAAAAATGGCGGGTTGGGGAGAACTGGGACAAGTTGTCCCGCTTCTCCCCTTGCTGTCCAGCCTATCCTTGTACTGTACTTGGATTGATTGTACCTACATATTTGTACTTTGATGGAAATATGATTGTATCGTATTTTTAGCTAGTGAGATCATGGTCATCACCTTGTTTTTTCTTCTCCCGTGGTCAGGGGCGCAGCCAGGGGGGGGCACAGGGGGCACGTGCCCCCCCATCGGTGCCGGGGTGCCCTTTTGATTGTCAGGTGGTGTACCCTATTTGGGCCGTGCTGCTCGAATTTTAGTGCCCTACGCCGTTGAGCCTAGATGGAACTAGACTGCATTTAGCGATTTAAACTATTGTTTGACAATTAAGTGCCTTTTTTGGTCAGTTAGGGCATTCTGTCGCCTTTCCAGGCACCCGGGAGGAGTATAGGCACATAATCTGTTTCCAGAAAATGCCTCATCGTCGCCAATAATCGTACGGGCGGAGCTAATCTGGTGCCCCTTGAGCTCATCTGGTGCCCCCTGAGCGCTGGTGTTGGCCCCTGGAGCTGATCATATGCCCCCTGAGCTGATCTGATGCCCTCGTAGTCAATTTGGTGCCCCCCCTGAGAAAATAATTGTGCATTCTGAACCTATATAATGCCCTCTGAGTTAGTCTGATGCCTCCGAGCTTGCCTGGTGTCCTATTAGCTGTTTTAGTGTCCCTTGCGCTGATCCGGGGCCCCTGAACTTATTAAATGCCTCCCGGAGTTTACTGTCCAGGGGCGCAGCCAGGGGGCACAGGGGGCATGTGCCCCCATCGGTGCCGGGTGCCCTTTTGATTGCCAGGTGGTGTACCCCGTTTAGGCCATGCCGCTCGAAATTTAGTGCCTTAGGCCGTTGAACCTAGATGGAACTAGAGTACATTTAGCGATTTCAACTATTGTTTGATAATTAAGTGCCTCTTTTGGTCAGCTAGGGAATTCTGTCGCCTTTCCAAGCACCCGGGAAGAGTATGGGCACATAATCCGTTTCCGGATAATGCCTCATCGTCGCCAATAATCGTACGAGCGGAGCTCATCTGGTACCCCCTGGAGCTAATCATGTGCCCTCTGAGCTGATCTGGTGCCCTTGTAGTCAAACTGGTGCCCCCCTGAGAAAATAATTGAGCCTTCTGAACCTATATAATACTCTTTGAGTTAGTCTGATGCCTCCGAGCTTGCCTGGTGCCCTATTAGCTGTTTTAGTGCCCCTTGAGCTGATTGGGGCCCCCTGAGCTTATTTAATGCCTCCCGGAGTTTATCTACGGTCCAGGGGTGCAGCCAGGGGGCACAGGGGGCACGTGCCCCCATCACTGCCGGGGTGCCCTTTTGATGTCCAGGTGGTGTACCCAATTTGGGCCGTGCCGCTCGAAATTTAGTGCCCTACGCCGTTGAAACGAAATGTAACTGGGCCGCATGTAGCGATTTTTTGGACAATTTAATACCTTTTTCGGTCAGCTATGGCATTCTGTCGCCTTTCCAAGCACCCGGGAAGAGTATGGGCACCGTAGGTGTCCACCTAATGCCTCATCGTCGCCAATAATTGTACGGGTGAAGCTAATCTGGTTCCCCTTGAGCTCATCTCGTGGCCTCTCAGCTGGTCTTGGCCCCTTGAGCTGATTACTTGCCCTCTAAGCTGATCTGGTGCCCCTGAGTAAATCGAGTGCCCCACTGAGCAAATAATTGTGCCTCCTGAACCTATATAATGCCCTCTGAGTTAGTCTAATGCCTCCGAGCTTGCTTGATGCCCTAATAGCTAATATAGTGCCCCTGGAGCTGATTCGTGCCCCCGAGCTGATCTCGTGCCTTCCCAAGTTGATCTACTGTATCCTAAGTCAATATGGTGCCTCTTCAGCTGACTAGGTCCTCCCTCAGCTGATTATTAAGGTCTCCTTAGATGGTCTGGTGCCCTCTGAGCTGGTTTGGTGGGCCCTGAGCCCATCTTGTGTTCCCTGAGCTGTTATGTTGCTCCCTGAGCTGATTTAGGCCCCTGTCATAGCCTGGGGGCTGGGAGCTGATCTGGGCCCCCCGAGCGGATCGATCTGATGTCACCTGAGCTGCACTAATGCCCCTGATTCGATCTGGTGCCTCCTGAGTCCATCTGATGCCCTCTGAACTAGTTTGGTGCCCCTGAGCTAATCTGGTGCCCTTTCAGCTGACCTGGGCCTCCTTACGTGATTTCATGAGCAGCTCTAAAGTCCTGAGCTGAGCTGGGCCCACAGAGGCTGATGAGGGCCCCTGAGATGGTATGGGGCTCCTGAGCTGATTAAGTGCCTCTTGACTTGATCTGGTATTCCCGAGCTGGCCGGGGACCACTGATCTGATTCTTTGTACCCGAAGCTGATCTGGTGCCCTATGGGCATCTGGTGTCCCCTGATGAACAGCTCTGGGGCTTTTGAACTGATTGGGCCCCGAGCTGGTGAGGGATCCCTGAGCTGATTTAGTACCCCTGACTTGAACTTGCCCCCTGAGCTGATCGATCTGGTGCACCTTGAGCAGATATACTGCCCCCTGAACTTAACTATTACCCCCTGAGTCGATCTGGTGCCTCCTGAGTCATCATTGTGTCTCCTGAGCCCATCTGATTCCCTCTGAGCTAGTCTGGTGCTCCATGGCTAATGCGGTGCCCTGTAAGCTGACCCGGGCCTCCTGGGTTGATTACGTGATTTCCTGAGCAGCTCCCAGGCCCTGAGCTGAGCTGGGCCCACAGGGGCTGGTGAGGGCCCCTGAGATGGTATGGGGTTCCTGAGCTGATTAAGTGCCTCCTGACTTGATCTGGTATTCCCGAGCTAATCTGGGGCCCGAGCTGGTCGGGGACCACTGATCTGATTGTTTGTCCCCGAAGCTGATCTGGTGCCCTATGGGGCGATCTGGTGTCCCCTGAGCAGCTCTGGGGCTCCTGAACTGATTGGGCCCCTAGCTGATTAGGGATCGCTGAGCTGATTTGGTGCCCCTGACTTGATCTTGCCCCCTGATCTGACTTGAGGCCCCTGAACTGATCTGGGGCCCCAAGAGCTTATCTGGGGCCCAAGAGCGGATCTGGGTTCTGAGGGTACCCTGAGCTGGTCTGGGCGCTGAGCTTGTGAGAGCCCCTAATGTTGGCTTGAGGCCCCCTGAGGTGATCTGGCGCCTTAAACTGTTCTGAGGCTTCTTGAACTGGTTTAAAGCCCTATGAGAGCCTATCTGTGGCCCATTGAGCTAGTCTGATGACCTCATCTCTGGGGCCAATGAGCTAGTCTAGTCCCTGGGATAGATGGGGAATAAGAACACGATGGAAACTCCCCTTGTAAAACGGAGCTAACGGGGAATGAGGAATCTCTAAAACGGCTTGTGATGCCTAGGCGCCCCTGGTTATATAAATTACTTATTATACTGGTGGATTCTGGGAATTGATGATACAAAAGCATGTGCCCCTCAGTTCAGAGGACAGTCCCCTAAACCAGGATTTCTATTAATTAATTTAAATGAAGAACTAGTTTACACAATTTTCAGCCCTGTCCCATCATCCCCATCCAAACCACCCCATTCACTTCTTCTTTACTCTTAACTGGGACCGATCCTTGAGAATGTGGAACTTAATAAGCGCGTTCAAAAGGTATCTCCGAAATTATTCCGGCAGCAAAAATTCTGTTCTTCCAAAGACACTATGCCACTCCTCGTCCCACGGCGATTGTGGGAGGCAAGAAACTTTATCCGCGTTCAGCCAGGGCTCACTCGTTACGACAAAACCAATAGGCATAACAAATAAATTTTCGACTCCAATATGCCTTAACTTGCACATGGTAACAGATATCACGTGCCCCGCTGATTTCTCTGATGTTAAGTACTTGCATGAGTTGACTGATTTGCCCTTAAATATATGCAAAACAGTCGTGTTTCGGCTACTTTCATGGCATTTTGATGATTTTTTTCTTTTTTCGGTTTTAATAGAGTTTTCCTTCTCCGTCAATGATTTATTTGCATTTTTATTGAGCCAAAGATGCCTAAAAAATGATATAAACAAAGATATAGTAAGTTTTTTAGGTTACGTTAAAAAGTGCCCTTTTTCCGGGGTGCCCTTCAAAGTTGGTGTGCCCCCCATACCAAAGCTCTGGCTGCGCCCCTGCCCGTTGTTTATAAATCGAGGTCAGTGTACAGATCATAAGTTCAATATGGCGGACTTATCGATGAAAAATAGGACATTTCACCAATGCCAGCACCAGGTACGAATCCAAGTGAGAGGGGGGGCGATAAGGCGATCGCCCTCGCCTTGGGCTCACCTTAAGCAATGAAAAGAAACGCCCCTCGCCATAGCCACTGCCCCCCCGCAAAGGGGCCCGGCGGCTACGGCTGTCCCCCAGCCCCGCAAATTGCCTTCAAAATGCCACTCAAATGTAGCGTGCCCGGGTCCCTTGTAGTCCACTTAGAGCCTCTGAGTGTGCGACTGGACCTCTCAGAATTTACCCCTGACCCACTGCCGAAGCCGAGCCCCTATTCTCAGCAATTGCAGAGCATTCCCCTGTGTTTTACCCGGGCCCCCTGTGACTGCAGCCGGGCCCCCGCCCCGCCATTGGCGTCGCCCTAGATGTTCGAGTGGGGGGATGGTGATAAAACACTACCTACATCAGTTAGACCCTGCATATTCAATGCTATTTTCGGCCAAAAGAGCTGGCGTCCTTCTCACTTTCTCTCCAAAAGAGGGGGCCCAGTCCTTCCCCAGGTCCCCAGTGGCAACGCCCTGTGGCTATATATATACATATATATATATATATATATATATATATATATATATATATATATATATACTCTCTTTGAGGCAGTGACAGTTAAATTGTATAGCACTCGCGCCCTTGGATATTTTTCTTTGGAGTAATACAATTTAACTGCCATTGCCTCAAAGAGAACATATTGCCGAACTATTCGAAAAAAAAATATATATATATATATAAAGCCACTTAAGGGCTACAGAGCTCCAAGTGTGGGGCAAGATCCACGGTGGGTGGGGGTAGGGCAGGGTCTGTCATAAAGGGTTTATGGCCACTAGGATTAGGCTTTTTCGATGATATTACAAGCCAAAGGTGGGGAGCCGGTCTCCTCATCTCCGACAGCAGCGGAGAGGGGTGGCGGGGTTAGCCCTATAGACCCACAGGGTAACTGCATCCGGACCAGGGGCTCCGATTTTGGGGGAAAACCGGCTTCCTGTGGGCTCCAAAATCTGCCAGGAGCCACCAGATCCCATTGCGAGGAAACAAATCTCGTTTCTTAAGGCAAAGGTATGAAAACTACATTTAAAGGGGCGCCATCGACCTTTCAGGGGGATTCGTGATCCCCCTCAAAAAGTGTGCTGCGCCTCAAAGAAGTGATCTTCGGTGATGGGTGGTGATTGTCTGGTGTTAATGAATGATACAACAGGAAACGTTGCGAGGAGCAAAACCAGTGAATCCTATGGCATGGCGAAAGTTGTAAGCCTAAGCCATGTCTGTGAAAAGACAAACGAAATTATTGTAGTGATTGATAGTCAATTTCAATATGGTTCAAGATTAAAGTGCTAATTAGAGGTACTTAGATGATTGGAAGTGATTATAAGTACAAGTGATTTAAACTCTCCGTTGGAGTGTATGTTCATCAAAGTGTATATTAATCATTGTTATAAGAGTAAACTAATCTTAAGTGTCTAATGAGAATAAACTGGGTTATTTTTAATCCTTGTTTCTTTTCAGCAGCAATGGAATATTGAACGCGGGTTCATTCTGCACCTTGCAAAGATTTTTCTACGCCGGAAATTTCACATTTTAATCTATTTTTACTCCCCCAATTCTAGTTTACACTGTTCCGATTTGTCTGATAATCTTTTTACTCCAGTGGTGTAGGAATATTCCCTCAAAACACATGCATTTTTGCATTACACCGGTGTAAAATAGGTTGTGGAATAATGCCGGAAAGAGGAGTGGATTTTGGCACCGTATTGGTTGCCAGATCGTGACATCATCCACAGGCTGATTCTTTTTCTAGAGAGGAGTATTTTTAAAAACCAAATATTGAGCTTATTGTACATTTTTCAGAGAAATCATGAGTAGTTTCATTATTTTTTACTAAAAGTACGCCTAATTACACTAAATTCAAGGATTCGACCAAGGTGCCACATTCCCTTTAAGAGGCTTCTGACTCGGAGTCGGAAGTGCCCTACTGGGCGGTGGCGGCTCGGCCTGCCTCCCATTCCTGATCCCCATCTGAAAATCAGCGTCAATCAAGCTTATTTGAAGTCGTTATTTCCCATTTATAGAAAAGTTTTCATGCTCAGAATGACCTCATAATTATGTGCCGTTCGTTTAAAACGTGTCGGAATTTAAAGCTTATTGTCGGTATGAGGAGTTTGTCGGGAGCGTAACTTTGCACACTTAACCCATCTACTACCTACCGTAGATATTGGCCGTAAAAGAGAAATCACCACTCCCTGCTTCCAGCTCCTACAATGACTGACGATCGATTCTGGAAATATTTTGGTCTCATCGGTCTCATGTCTCGTGCGCAACAATGGTGCGCGCGTTGGCTCGTGCTAGATTTTTTTATTCGGAAGCTACTCCCGCTCCGTGAACACCAAGTATACCAAGGCATGTTTTGTTGCAATATTTCAACGACAGCCGTACATAGGTTAAGAAAATGCAAAGTTTTGCGCCCCCAACCATGTGCTTGCATTCCCATGTTTTCTCTCGTAAGCCATCTGAGCCGTGCCATGCGCCCTTTGCACTCCCTTGATGGGATCTGGGGCTCTTAAGCAGGGGCGTCGCCACCGGGAGCCTGGGGGGTCGGGCCCCCACTCTTGGAAAATGGGGGCCGGCTCCCCACTTTTGGCCGGAAATACCATTGAAAATGCCGAAACGGACATAGGGGTTTTCAACGGTAGAAGTTTTCACTGGTCCTGCCTCCCCTCACTTTGGCTTCGCCCCCCACCCACTCGAAAATTTGTGGCGACGCCCGTGCTCTTAAGCGAACAAAACAAGGCTCCTTCTCAAAATTTGCATCCCCAGTGCCATTTACAAAGTTACATCCCTCAGTTTGTCTCGGTGGTGTACTGAACTGCACTGGTCTGGAGGACAAAAAGAACTTCAAGCCAAGGTGCCAGGGTTTTAAATAAATATTAGAGCTTAGGTGAATTAGAGTTTTCCTTCCCAAATATGCCAAAGAATCAGCACCCAGGTTTGTGAAATGCTAGTTTGATTTTTGCAATTTTGACGTCATTATCACCCCACCCTACATATGTGCACGAAAGAAAAACGGAATTCCGGCAAGCTCACCCTCAAACCGGTTGGTCTTCAAATCAGACACGGAACCCGGCACTAAAAGCAATCTGTCGACTTTCCAGTTGGGTCAGTGACTGGCATGCGTGATGATTAAGCCATGACAGGAATTTAAAAACATGAACAAAGCGTTCCAAACCATTTATATAAGTCAACGCATCTTCCGTACCCAATAAGCTATCACATCATCTGGCTACCTAACCGGGTATCGCTGTTTGAGTAAAGTAATCTGCTATTAATCGTCAACGTTTTGTTTCACAAGCTGAAACGGATTTTCTATCTTTGAGCTGCTCACAAATGTTCCAGTATTATGCATTAAGGCATCCATAGCAAATTGTTATTAGAATAAAAACTATTTTAGTTCTGCGATAAAAAATGGAACGCATCATTAATCTAGTCACAAAAAGGTTGAGGAGACATCCTCTGGAAATTTCACCATGTACAGAGGACGTGCCCCTCCGTCTCCTGATTTCGACGCCCCTTGTCACACCGTCACGTCTAAAGGCGCTTTTGCAAGAGATGCACGTATTGCAGTGGTTTTGAGACACCGGTAATTTCGCCAGACGCTGGTTTGGCAGGTAGGTTGAGTGTGCACGCATGGGTATGTTTCAGAACGATTCTCTGGGCTGATGCTTATGCTTAAGCTAACTAGTTTTTGAGCCGGCTCAGTACCGTCTATTCAATTGTGCGTGTGTGAGTACACATAAACAGCGTGGAATGAAATGGGATATATGTACGCCCCCGCACTGATAAGGCGAACTTTCCGCTACGGCGGTGGGCAGGGTATCCGGCTGAATCTCGCCCAGAACAGGACCTGTCTGCCGGCCCTGTGCGCCAGCGCTCACTTCCGGGCGTGCGACCGGCTTGTCTTTGGCAAGTCCACAGGTGTTGAGCGCCTTGTCAAGGCTGAAATACATGTCTGTCTTCAGCATCCGGTGCTTTCAAATATTTTATTTATGGCCAAGTCGGAAAGAGGGTCACTTGCTTCAGATGATAAAAATATAGGTACAAAACCAATTTTGTCCATGATTTCTTACCATCAAATTTCATGTGCCATTGGTAATGTGGAAATAATCGTATTAACGGGAAGACTCATTAGTCATTTTGGGTACCTAACAGAAGCAATAAAATGCAGCATATGTTGTATTAGCACAGCTGTGTTTAGTTTACTTCTCACTTTATACAGGCGGAGTGCAACAAAATAAAACATGCCTGTGACACTTCACCACTATTACGCGTACCTGGGTTACATCAGCCACCGGAAGCCTTAAAATTATCATTTTGTGCCGGAACTGGAACGATGGTACCTTGAACTGGGACAAAAACCCGTACGAGCGATTATTTCGAAATATTAAAACAGGTTATAAAAAAATGTTAATGGTAGAATAGAGTTTGATCAGGGGACGAAGCCAAGAAACTATTTTTCATGACTAAAAATATTTCAAAGATAAAGTGCCATTAAGATAGTCAATGGAATGATCACATGGATTGAGAGATGCCGTAGCCCACAATGTACGCTTTATCTAATAGGGTTTTGGTGTCATTTAATTACGAATTTTTCAACGCTCATAATAGGAAGCGGTTTTTAAGCACAGTCGATGGCGGTACTTGGGATAATATGTGACAAATTTGCATCCACGCTCTAGAAGTCCATAACAATGCATAGCACCTGAAGCCAAATGGAAAATTAGTACCCAGCACTTGATTGAATACCAGATTTGGTCCTAAGAAAAATCATCAGCATGGATTGAATATTTGTTATCATATCAGGTTCATGGTGACACTGCAGGCATCTAGCCTAATAATATTTCTTGAAAGCAATAAATGCTGTGTGCCAAACATAGCATTACGCTGACCGTTGGAAGTTTTCTTGGCTTAACTTTCACTCTCTGCACTATCTCAGGATCATTGTTTACGATGTCACGCGCGGTAAAAGCTTCATTTGTTGTGGGCCTGGAATTTGCAGTAGCCCAGCACGCTCAGCCGGCTATTAAGATACCTGAACACAGCCCTCTCCAAGAGCAAGGACCGGTCTGTGGTGTGACGTCACGTGGGTGTGAAGCGATTTCTTCCACCACTGGGTCTATTGAAAATATTCCAATTTTTTGCTGCTCGCTTGGAAATGTAAAAAAACATAAAGAATTTAACTGTGTTCCAAGTTGTTTTTCTGTTTTTTGAACATGGCTGTATTTTTCGAATATTCTGGATAGTATTGACAACCCTTGGGTACAGCCTTGGAAGGATGGGCATGTGACGTAACTCATGATTTTTACGCCTGCAGGCGTAGAAGAATTCCCCTGAACGTACATCCCTTTAAATAAATGTATCTTGCCTTTAACATACGCAGCGGCGACGGGGGCTTGGCGTGAAAGTACAGGGAAGGGGTCCTAAAGTGCCCCCTGCCCTGAGATCTTGAAAACCAAGAGGGTCAGAAAAATACCCGTTAGAGGGTCCATGGAATAACAGTTATCTAAATTATGGCGAAGTTTGATTGACATAGGTCAATATCTTCAAGGTCAAACGAGGTTGCAAAAGTCAAATATGGGCCGTGCTAGAGACCTATTGGGAAATGTGGTTATCTGAAAAAGGCGGAAATACAATAAAAGCGGACAAAGGTCCTAACACGCAAGTTTCACACAATTTTTTCTAAAAGGTTAAGTTCAAGTTTGTTTAAGGTCACCAACCCATGATGTAGAAAATGGCATATTGCCAGCAAAATACAACAAATCTTAAGCTATAGCAGCCTTTGGGCGGAAGCGAGGGATTGAACTTGGAAAATGACCCTTGACCTAGATATTTGAACTTGACCTTGACATCGAGTAGCCTTAAGCATGAAGTCATAGAATAACATATGCCATACTGAATTATGCATTCTGACCGTAAAACTTGGGTCGATTACTTTTTCCGGCGGTGAATGGTTCTCCGGCCACCAAGGGAAAAATAGGTGGGGTGGGCACTTAGGTCTCTCTCCGCCGTGCGTGTTAACGCAAGGCATGTTCACGACACAGCATGCACCATAGCTATATAATATTTCAGTTCTTAAGATAGAATTAATAAAATATAACCTATTTCTGATTGATAATAGTAAAATGCACATGAAATCTAGACATAATTTTTTGGTTAATTCACTCAATGCCAATATCTACAATAAAACTTTAACCTTTGCCCGGGTGGAGGGTATTTTTAGACCCCCATGGGGTTTTTCCGAAGTGACCAAAAACGGCGGCGCGCAGCGCCGCCAAACTTGGTCTAGCTGTTTCTTCATCATTTTTACATCTTTCCTGAAAATTTGGCTCAAAGCCATATCAGGTCAGGTCACCAGGCCAGGTCAAGTGACCTCACCTAAAAAAAATTCTTAGGACCGCATAACTAAAAGAAAGGTTAATTGATCAAGTTGAAACTCATACCACATATTGGACCCACCAGGAGCTACAACATTTGTTCCGGGATTTTTTATATTGCTGACCTAAGGTCATGTGCAGAGCATGACCTCCCCATTGTAAATACATGGGGAAAATCACGAAATGAGCTTTTCTCAGTAAGTATGGATGGAATCAACTTCAAACATCGGTTGCGACTTGCTCTTAGCCCATTTCTGAAGCTGATGCCAAAAATTTTGACTTGTGACCTTTAAAAGGCCACCTTAGGTCAAATAAACATTTTTGGTGTTTTTCTCTATAACTTTTGAATAAACTAAGATATAGCTTTTATTTTGTCACCAAAGTGTTTGTATAGTCACTGGAAGTCAAATGATATACATCATGACTATACCAGGTCAAGTTGGGTCAGACCGTTAACCTGGGTCAGGTCAAATTCTTAAATTTGACCTGGCATAGCAATATCATATATCATTCGATTCATATTGACGAGAGGATTACAATGGTGCATAAACTATGGCTATATCTTGTTTGGTTTGGAAGCTATTAGCGAAAAAGTAAACGCCTTTATGCATGGGTGGCTATGGACATTCCCAAGAATATGCCCCATATTTAGTGACCTGTATCTCCCTAGGCTTTAACCTGACACAAAAATGAATGCCACTGTAAAAAATTGCATCTCAAGAGCTTTCGAATGGTGTTAGAAAAATATTTCTAGCTATCATAGTTTCTGAGATATATGAGGTTTTCTAAGTACACCTCATATAAGCGATTTTGACCTATTTTGACCTCTGGTGACCTTGATATTGACCTGACAAGAAAAATGACTGAAGTATTTTCGATATAATTTTTGAAGAGCTTTCTATTGCTGTTTTGCGCTTTTTTCTAGCTCTCTTAGTTTTTGAGATCGTGGGGGTCTTTTTTAGCCCCCCACCAGGGCGAAGGTGGCTCGTACCCGCCACCGCGGCAAGGGTTAACTAATACGTCACGTACTACGTAAGGCAAATCGCCAGTCATCACTTTGCGATATAGCTGATTGATCTGCGCCAGTAACTGCAATATTCCCTCAAAATTATATCAGTAATATGAAGTGAGCTGACTTGTCCTTTGCACATAAACAAAAAATTTCACACGTAAGATGAAACTTCTTTTCTCTGTTTTGTCTGACCTTTTTCTAGGGCGAATGAAATGTTAAATTATTCTAAGCTCGACAGTTCAACGGTCATTTTCTATGACAAGAAGTTCAAAGACTGCTGATATAGGTCAACAAATGGCTTATTGTGCCATGGGGCTGGCAAAACACATTAAAATTTGGTATAAATCTTTCAATGTTGAAGATAGGTAAAGGGATTCTCTTGCGCCGTGGTGACGTCACGACATGGGATCACCCGACCCGGGGCTGGTTGGCTGTTAGTCAGAACAGATACAAGCAAACCACTGGCATCATATTTTTGTCTCAGAAAAATATTCTTGTTCTAGCTTGTAAATATTTCAGGAGATACTTCTACACCCGAGCTGAATCGCAGATTATATCTGCTCACATGGGCAGATGTGTAAACATACGAGAGACAGGAGGGTTCCAGAAAGTTGGCGGGTCAGTCTCAGGCGAATGCGACTAAAGCACCCAGGGATATAGAAAAGCTAATATATGCATAAGAAAGTCGCTCCAAATGAATGCGTGCCGATCTCTCTTTTACTTCTCTTTTAATTCCGATCAGGAGGCGGCCGCTCCATCAATCTACAACACTAACTCGCGTCTGCTTTTCCTCAGAGAACATCAGTAGGCGCGCAGCACTCTCCGTGACCTCTGCGGAGCAGTGACCCGGGCCCGGCTGGGGCGGGAGTGGCGACCCGCCCACCTGATCCTTCATCAATGCGCCGGCTGCGGCGGTGGCGCGTCCCGCCGACACCTCGGCTCGCCGCCGCTGCGCCAAGAGAATCGACAGCGTGCTAATTTCCCGGCCGTAGCCTTGAATTCGTGTCGAAACAAATGAATGTTCTGAGTTATGGCAGGGGTCCAGTCGCAGCTGGGCAGCGGAACGATCGGAGGTAGGTAGCTACAAAAGGAGTTGGAGTAAAACATCGAGTCAATGTTTTTTTCTATAACAGTGGCATCAGCAGCTAGAAGCAATATAACAAGCATAGCAAAAATAGCAAATGTGACAATTTTTCTTCAATAGTCTAATGGTAGTGTTGGATAAAAAAGTTACAGCAAAAATTCTTCTGACGGATTACGAAGTCATAATTACGGATAGTTTCGGATTACGGAGCCGCACGGTCCTGTAACCAGACGACAGGCGGCTGAATTTCGCTGCTTAACCCATGTCCAAACTAGCCCAGTCTGCGGTGACTATAAAATTCGCTCAGCGTAGCCAGACTATCTAGGACGGCAGATGATAAGTCAAGGCACGGTCCACACAAAAAAAGCGAAGATTTAGAGACCACTTCAACCTTCAGACGGGCGCCTGTAGCCAACTAGCGAAAAGTTTCAGGGACAGTACATCGCTGGGCAGCGTGATCTCTGCACCAAAAGGGAACAGGTCCAGTGACCGTCCTCTTAACCAGGCACTGTCTAACCTCTTTTTGAAATCTACCACCACCTGTGGTATCAAATCAGACCTCACTCCTCCCTCCTACACTATCAAGAACCAACAGTGGTACGGGAAAATCGGAAGAGCACCCCTCCGTCTTCTACTCTTGAACCAAGTTTGTGCTATATTTGTTAGGCTGTGACTTCAAAGAGGTCAAATTTAGACCGATTTGGATTTTTTTTATAAATATGAAGCCAGCAGTCCTAGAGCAAGCCAAAGGTTACAATATGTTCGTCTTAACTCAAGGTTCTAATGGCATCGGGAACATTCTTAAGCCACGTCGTGACCTTGACCTCAGGTCAAGGTAAATTGGGGACTTTTCAAGGTCATTTTGCATATCCTTCGAATTTTAAATCAGGTTCCTTGTATTATGGCAAATCTGTTTTTATCTCGTTCTGTTCTCAAAGTTATAGACATAAATTTTTTTCGAAAACCGTTACCTTTGCTGACCTCGTTACGGACCTGACCTCAAAATGATTGAACTAAATGAATGAATGAAAAACCTATTTTTTTCAATCCAAGATATTCCGAATTATGTTTTAAGACTTTATCTAGCTCTTTGAGGAGCCGACATGCACCCTGGCTCAGTCTGTTTAATTTTAGAGAAGCAGAATCGTCTTACATGAGTTTAGAAATTACGTCATTAATTTTTGATATCACCTGCCTTAATGTCAGTTTTCCGTCCTAAGCTGCTAAATCGATCAACAGTTGTGTAAAGCGACATAACTGTCATTCAAACTATGGATGATTTTAAAAAATCGAGGGTTCCGATCCGACCCCCATGCAGTGAAGCGTTAAATAACCATTGATCCTATGGCTGATAGAAAAACCTCAATGTGTGAGATCTACTTGGTGAGTTTCAAGGAATTGCACAGTATAGCAGTTTTTCATCATATGGCTGTTATAATTAGTGTTTCTGGGGCAATATGCATTTTTCTACCACTATCAAGCATTGAATTCGTTCGAATTACATTCTTCAAAGAATCCGTACTTCTAACGATGCCTAAACAAGTAAATTTCATAGCTTTCAAGGTACCAAAAACAGAATCACAGGTGGGAGCAAATCAATGAAATTTCCCTGATAATTTGTCGATTCTGACGGAGAAAACAAAGGGGCAATATGCCACTGCAATGTTGACGGGTGTGAAAACCGTGAAAATGTGTGACACGGATGAAGTTATCAGCCGGGTGGAACAAGGTGGTGTACAGAATGACGGTCCGGTTGACGTCTGCCCAAAACCAGCGTCATCAAGTCCATTTCACACACAAATAGAGTAAGAAGATATTAAGGATGCACGCGTCCGTCCGAGGCTTGTCCACACGGAGAGGGTGCAGGACAGCAGGGAGCTGCCAGGTGTCGGCGGTTTTCTTTGTGACACAAATAACAGCTAATGCTGCCTTTGGTCCAAATGTATGACTTTCTCGGGGAGATGCCATGGTTCTTAAACTTCCTCGAGAACTTCGTGTCATGGTTATTCTTCTCTCAAGCATTAACACACTCACATGAAAATGGTCAAAACAGCAGTACACAACCGGGCACACCCACACGTGGGTGTTAACCTGACAGAAAACTAACACGTCACCAGGATCTTACGCAAAGGCGGCGCGGGTCATTTCTGATTCTGAAACGGATCCGCAGCGGCCAGCCGCAGTTCCCCGTTACCGTCGGTGACGTACGATTGGTAACTGGGGGCGAATGGTCGTCGCCGGTCTCGTAACGCAGCGCAGTTCATTGACCGTTCGTTGCAGCCGGTGTCGGCGCCTTTCACTGCGGCCGCCCCACAGTAGTAACTCTAGACCGGGGCGCCCGGCCACAGCACGGCGGCCGCTGTCCAGCTGTGCCGGCACACTGTCGGAACAGCCGGACTGCAGATGTTCCCCTAAACTAGCACACTTCAGAATACCATTTGTTCGATATAGCTACCGGACAGAATTCAGTTTTGGCAACAGACACCGCGGCAGGCTCGTGTAGTGTAACAACAGCACTGGGAGTGCTAAATGAGCGGTTGGAAAGTGGGCAGTTCGCTGTGGACACCTCCACGATGTGTCAGCGTAGCGCCCGTGGGACCGCGTGGGCACACCTGGCGTGGGTGACACCCTCGCCGCGCCACCACACCGCCGGAGGCGATCGGCCCAGCGCGGGCCGCTGAGGCAACCACGGCATTGACGTGTGAAGCCACCCACTATAAAACCGGCCACATAATCGCGCGCGATGAGTTGTTGGGCCCATGAAACAGGCTGTGTCCAACGCGGCCGTCCGAGGGTGGCATCACCATTACATCAACAGTCGGAAACGTCAACCAGCCCCGCCATCAGCGTTAGCGCTCGGCTGCGGCGTTAGGAGAAGGCTCAGACAAGTAAGGGAGTGCGCGCGCAGCAGTGGAATCAACGCCGTGCCAGCCGGCGTCCCTGTTTGTGGGCGCACGGGCCTGATCGGCCTTAAACTGATCCACCGGTCTGGTCTCCCGCCCGCGGCCCTCATGTGAGGGCTCGGCCTGGCCGGGCCTGCGGCTGGAGACCGGAGCAGCCTATGGTCCGCCGAGTGCGGTGCCGCTGTCCCGTTAGGGTGCCGGCAAATGGAAACTTCCGCTCTGTACATAGTGTGAGTGCGTTGTATGAATGAGACTAAGCTACTAACACAAAATGTTCCCAGGAAGGAGTGCAAAAATATTTAAAAAAAAAAAAAAAAAGGCTCAGACAACTTGATACCCGGCCCAGCTCCAACAGGACAATTTCATGTCATACCAATGGGTCATCAGCCAATAGAGGTACATTTTCACAGCGGTATACTAGGCATGAGGCCATGAGCGTTCGGCCATATCCCACGTCAATCAGCATTGAGACCAACATCACGTAACTGACTTATCAAAGGCACTCAAGCGTAGGCCTGGATCGGTCGAGCCGTTCGTACCAACTCCGCTCCTTAACTAGAATGGAAAGCTACGTAAGCTGATATCACTTTTTGTGAAGCGTGTATCAATTGGAATTCGTGTGTGACAATTCGAAGTCTTTCGTCAGGATAATTTTCGAATTTTACTAAAACTGTTCTAAGCGTTACAATAGGTTCTGTGAATTTCTACACCATTCGCTGCATTGTGCCACTAGCACAGCCGATGTCCCATACTCTGCGGCGGTACAATGACAACTACATAAGCGGACGCTTACGTGGCAGTTGCGCGCTAATCTCTATGACTTGATTCGGCTTTGGAGGCAAATCTGGAGGTATGTGATCGGACATTTCGGGGTCTGTCATCGTCGATAATTCTAGATAATGAAATTGACCAAGCATGATCTATTTGTATCGGAAGAGGTGTAGATATCTATCAAATACGGTTATGGCTTACTGTTCCGTTTGACGTAAACTCTTCGATTTCTTGTCATTTTATCTGGTGATTCACTTTTATCATTACACATCTAGAGATTTGTGACCAGTACAGCTGTGTAAATGTACAAAGACTTATATAGTTATTTGTATCCATCGTTCCATGATCATAAGTCCTTTCATAAAACGAGGGTGGTTGGATTGCTCCCCCGGCGAAAGAAGTAGGTTTCATGCAACAAAAATATAAATGAAAAAGACTACTATTTTAATATATATATATAAATATATATATATATATATATATATATGCATAGCAAAGCAAGATATGCTATATCTTTGGACAAAACATGCATTGGAGAACATATTTTACCTACCGATTCGAATATATATATATATATATATATATATATATATATATATGCATTGCTCATTAAATACAATTGCTTGTTTAGCCGCAGAAAGTTTTTTAGATTTAGATTCAATAATACGAATAAGTTTAAAGTTATTTTCGGTGTGCATCAACATGAACATGCATCAACCTCTACTACAAAAACTTTCTAACACCATCCTGGAAACAAGATGAAAAGGCCATCACGAAGATCATATCGCAAAACACAACAACAGATCCGAACACCAAACTCAGACACAACATCTACTACAGCAGCCCTAAGACATCCAATCTCATTATGCAAAACAACATCTCAAAGAAGAGCACGACACTCAAGCAGACCAATGTAGTATACCAATTCCAATGTAAGGCCGGGGACTGCGCAACCCGAAAGGTATGTTACATTGGTATGACTACCACATCTCTCAGCAAACGACTCACCATGCACCTACAGGAAGGATCACCTAAACGACACATGCAGGAGTACCACAACACAGATATCACACGAAACATATTGACAGAAAACACCACAGTCCTAGCACAGTGCACTGATCATCGCAGACTCACGACACTAGAAACACTGTACATCCGAGTCACGTCACCCATCATCAACATCCACAGCAAACATCTCACACACCTTCCCCTATATGATAGGAATATTCGGTGAATATTTAGGAAGCATTGTAAGCGTGTTGTATTCGTGTTATTTGTGATATGTGATGTGTTAGACGTGATTGGGGTGTTTGCTTGGTATTTTTGTGATGAAGGATCATTTGTCGATACGCTGTGCGCTTTCATATTATGATTTAAAAATTCAAACTGATGAATACTTTTAAAGAGCGTCGATTTTGTGTCATGCCATAAGGTTGGTGAAATATTACTATGTGAAACTTAAACCTATTTTATGTCCTTTGCTACAACTTTGCACAAACATACCGGAAATAACATTAAACCTATTCGTATTATTGAATCTAAATCTAAAAAACTTTCTGCGGCTAAACAAGCAATCGTATTTAATGAACAACGCATTAAAAAGAGAATTTGCTCCCCAACTATACGAATATATATATATATATATATATATATATATATATATATATATATATATATATATATATATATACAGGAACTGAGTAGGCAAGTCATTTAACAGATGGCAGACCTGGGAGATAGTATACTTAGTTGACAGTTTTCTACGATCTTAGACATCTAGAGGAGTCCACTTAACAGCGGTATTGGAATTTAATGAGCTCGTGAGCTCTTTCGCCGAATTCCAAAACCTCACTGGAGAGCCATTAACTTTATCATTACCATTAACAGACAAGATTCATTTCAATTCCCGAGGACGATAAATTCTTCCCAAGCTCCGACCCGCGATTCAGGACTTGTGTTCCAGACTTTGAACTTTACCCTTATGCTCATAGGCGGATCCAGGGGGCAAGGGGGCACGTGCCCCCCCGATCGACCCTCGGCGCCCCCTGAAAGGTCGATGGCGCCCCCCTGAAATGTCGCTTCCCACCCCCCCAGGATGCGAAAGTCGGCGCCCACCGATAGGATTTGGCGCCCACCTGATAGCTTTTGCCGGTCATAAGTGGCGCCCCCTGGTCCGGATGGCGCCCCCCGGTCCGGATGGCGCCCCCCGGGAAGGTGCCCCCCCCGATCGGCAATCCTGGATCCGCCTATGCTTATGCTAATGTGATAAGATATATCCAGAGAGGTAATGATGATCTCCCCAACGTCTCTTTCCTTTGGGTCTCCGAACACTGTCGAATTATTGGCAATGAAAACGTTGACGAAGTGGCCAAAAAGTCCTTAGAACTCGCTGAGATAGCGCCTCTAAAATGGTCTTGAGACGATTTCAAAACTCTCCTCCAGAGACAAATCCGGAAGCAAATTCAAAATGGCTGGGCAAACAATCACAGAACCAATTTGTTTTGCATAAAGCCTAACATCGGCTACTGGCCCAGTTCAAACCAAAACTGTCGACGGCGAGAAGTCATTTTCACCAGATTCAGGAACGGACACTTCAAATTAAATGTCCTTTGGAAGACAGGTATGTACATACCTACCTCTGGTAATTGCAACTTCATGGAAAATCTCATGACATATTAATCAAATGTCCCCAACACTATGCCTGTAGGCAACCCCTGCCAAATCATTTCAGAGCTAAAAAAATCCCAGTACATCTCGAAACGCCACTCGGGAACCATCATTCCGAGCTGCTTGATAAGCTCTTTACGCTTTCGAAGGATGCCAGGCTAGGCAAGTTCATCTAAAGCCTTAATTAAACATCTAAAGCTGGCAGGTATACACTACATCTCCGCAAACAATAGCAAGCCCTACTCCTAGCCTCTTGAGACCCGAGCCCAAAGTATTTGATGGAAGTGCGAACCCTTTTTGATTTTTGGGTTTTTGCATGCAAGGAACTCAACAATGAAAAAAATTCGAATTTAAGAAATTATAAATATAATTTATTGGATGTATAGAAGTCTATACACCAGGACTCAATGACTATAAATAGTGCACTAATGATAAACTTTTTCTCGGGATGCGCTGCGTGAAACATGATGCATTTGTCACTATCTCATAATGAACGTTGCATTTGCTTTCCCTTTTAACTAAGATTTTAATCATTATTATGACGTAGGCATAACAAGATTTGGTACCTTTGCCGGTTGAGTCTACTAATACGGATCGTCACCTTAAGCCACTGTTAGTAAAGTCCTAATTCCTAAATTAAATACCACCGAGCATTAAAGCACGTTCTCGTTAGGGATCAGTCAAGGACTATCGTTAGACCCAAGCATGTATGTACCATATCCAGGTTCCCAATAGAGATACATCGTGTGCGCTCCATGACCTTTATGCCTGGTGGATCTTGGTAAAAAAGATCGTTTCAGTAATGAATTAGAGAAGCACTCCAAACGTCTTGGACTTGACGAGAGCCAGCTTGTTATAGGACGGTCATCGGCATCTTCGGTACGATTCCTTACCAGGGATAATTTCGTGCATGTACTGTGTGCTAGCACTTTTGATATCCTTCGACGACATTGCAACCTTTGGTCGCTTTCTGGGAGGCTCGTCAGCTGGTGCCTCTGAAACATTCTCAGTGTATTCTCGCCTGGCCTCACAGTTCATATTACTGCCTTCAGCCTCGAGCTGATCGGCGAGCTGGATTTTAATTCCAGGTACCTAGTCTCCTCGAAGTCCTCGTGAGACTTGTACTCCAGCCAAGAGTTATCGTGTTTAAGATATTAAGCCTGCTACTCCCAAGCAGGAACAGATGTTGTAGCCACAGAGGGCCGAGACCAAAGGAGTCCCGCAAGCAAGGCAGGGGGCTGACTGTATCCACAATATGTCTGAGATTATGGTAAGGGGCCCGGTCCCCGACACCAAGATCGCAAGTGAGCCACATGGGCCCCCGGAAGCATTTCAGCAGGCCCGGATGGCCACAGGAGGCCTGGGTGAGCCGCAGGGGGCCCGACTTGGGTCACAGAGGGCCTGGGTGGGATACAGGGAAATTATCTGCAACTGCTGAAAACAGGGGCCCGACTTCGTCATCAGTGGGCTTGGGATAACTCTGAGGGGCCCGGTCGCAGACTCAGCGGTTTCAAGTGGACTGCAAGTGGCCCGGAAGAATATCAGGGTAACCAGATGGCCAAAGGAGGCCCGGGTAAACCGCAGGGGGTCCAGTTGCAGTCACAGGGGGCCCGGGTGGAATACCGGGGACCTAAAACTGCCGAGGACAGGGGGCCCGGCTTGGACAGCAGTGGGTATTTGGACAGCAGCAGTGGGTATTCGCGTGGTATTTGGAAGACAACTTGCGGGACCGGGGTATAGCTGCAGCTACCGCTCCCCCTCTCCCGCGGGGGCCCGGCGGCTCCAGCGGGAGGCGTTTTATCAGTGCTTAAGGTAGGCCCAAGGGGGGCTATTACCCCATCCCCCTCCTCGGATCTGCCCCTCGCTTCAGTACCAGAATGACAAGCATCGCCTGTTCCAATCCATATCTTCTAGTTTTATAAAACTAAAAACAAAGGAAACCACGAGGAAAACATATTTGCTTAACATGTGCTCCTCATCAATGATGTCTCATTACATCAAAGGAGTATGATATGCCTGGGATGCCCTCCAAATGGTTAAGTATAATGTCACTTTTGTCGTCATTGAGTCCTGGCGTATAGAATTCTATACATAGCATTTTCGAAGGAGATAGTTCGGCAACAAAAATGTTAAAAACACCGGAAAACTGAGCTATTTCTAATAATTTAAACTTTCTGTTCATATACTTATCAAAACTAGATTCCGTCAGTAACATTTTTAAACTACATACCTTCTTCGGAGCAACCGCGAAACCGTCCGGCGCTCACGCCTATCGTCGAACAAAGGGAATTTTGACTCACTTGCCTTTGGGTTTAGTTTATGATTTTGACACCAGAAGAAAGCTTTCTAGACCTACCCAGCTTTCTATACATAATTTATATAAAAGGCTACGACATCGGTAGGAGGTGGTAGAGCTATTCAAACCTGCGTATAGATACCTATACGTGGGGACTCAGGAGGCTAGGTCACGTTATTTTGTCATAAATTCCCCCTGCAAATTGGCTAAACATAGGTGCTTTACAATTAGGTTATGGCATTGCTACCCACGCAGACTATGTTATGGCCAAACTCCCTCATCTTCTTCGCCGCAGCGAATCATATCACTACGACTTAACCCATAGGCGTAGAAACCGGGGGGGGCCAGGGGGCCACTGGCCCCCCCACTTTTCAGTGATGGGCCCCCGCAACGGAGATAAGAATATCAAGAACTGTAATATCAAGCAAGAAACTCTAACTATAGCTTGCTCCGGAACTCCGTTAAACTTACCTGTATCCCTAAGCTAAGCTGAGGTCCTATGAGTCGATTTTGAGGTCCCCTGAGCTTCTGGGGGCCCCTTAACTGGTCTCTGATGCCATACGAGCTAATCTGGGCCCCTTGAGCTGAACTGAGCGCCCCTGAGGTGGTTTGGGCAGCATGAACTGTTCTAGGATGCCTAAACTGAGCTAGGAGCCGTGACCTTGAACAGGGCCCTGTGAGTTGGCCAGGCCCTATATCCACCGACCTGGGGGCCCCTGAGCTGAGCTGGGACCGTAAAGTTAATATTGTCCCTTGTGCTAATCTGGATCCCCTGTGATGCACAGAAGACCCTAAACTTATCTGAGGCCCCTGCACAGTAATAGGGCCTCTGCCTTGAAATTGGGTTGTAAGCTTTAATTGAAACCCTGAACTGTTCTGAAACCCCATATATGCCGACCAGGGGCCCCTAGATGATCCGGGCCCTTAAGCTTATCTGGTCATCAGACCTAATATTGGCCGCTGTGTTGAACTGAGAGCCCCTGAGATGGTCTGGGACCCCCTATAAGGCTTTACAGCTACTGACCACTGAGCTTGAATGGGCCCCTTGAGATGTTTTGACAGTGGCGTAGCCAGGGGAGGGGGTCCCTGGGGTCCGCGGACCCCCTTGGGCTGACCTTATGCACTAAAAACACGACCATTGATCTCGGGGCCCCCTGAGCTTGGTCTCGGGGGCCCTCCCGAGCTTGGTCTCAGGAGGCCCCCCGATAATCGGTATCGAGGGCTCCAGAATACCGAATATTGATATTTGGGGACCCTTAGGTTCAGTCTCAGGGGGTCCCGAGCTTGGCCTCAGGGTCCCCGAGCTTGGTCTCAAGGCCCCTCCTCTGAGCTCGGTCTCACGGGCCTTTCGATCTTGGTCTCACGGGCCTTTCGATTTTGGTCTCAGGGGCCCCGAGCTTGGTTTCAGGGCCCCCGAGCTTGGTCTCAGGGGCCCCGAGCTTGGTCTCAGGGCCCCCAAGCTTAGTCTCAGGGGACCCCCGAGCTTGGTCTCAGGGGTGCCCCCAAGATTGGTCTCAGGCCCCCTCTCCCCGAGCTTAGTGTCAGGGGGCCCTCGAGCTTGGTCTCAGGGGGGCATCCGAGGGTATCTGATGCATAAGGCTGACCGTATGCACGGGAAAACACCAGCATTGGTCTCGGGGGCCCCTGATCTTGGTCTCAGGGGGCTCCCGGGCTTGGTCTCAGGGGACCCCCGATCATCGGTATCGAGGGCTCTGGAATACCGAACATGGATCTCGGGGGCCCCTGAGTTTGGTCTCAGGGGCCCCCGAGCTTGGTCTCAGGGGCCCCCGAGCTTGGTCTCAGGGGTTCAGGGCCCCCTCGGGGTGCACCCGACTATTGATATCGAGGGACTCATGAGTGAGGCACGAGCATTGATCTCATGGACGCAGAGTTTGGTCTCAGGGGCCCCAAGCCTGGGTTCAGGACCCCCGAGTATCGGCATTGAGGGACTCCAGAGTACCGAGCATTAGCCTCGGGGGGGGGGGCTCGAAATATTGATCTTGAGGACCCCGGAACATCGGTGTCAAGTTACTTCCGAGAAAAGCGCGAGCATGGGTCTAAGGGTGCTCCTGAGCCTGATCTAAGTGGGACCCCGAGCTTGGTCTTAGAAGCCCCCGGGCATTAGTATCAAGGGGCTCCGGAGTATTGGTCTGGGGGAGAAATTATTTTAGGGGCCTCCAAATGGTGATTTCGGAGGGCCCCCCGAAATTGTGGATGCAGTGGTGTAGCCAAGGGGGCCCTAGGCGTCCGCAGACCCCCTTGGGCCAATCTGAACCACTGCAAAGAATTCTCTGATCACAGGGCCCCAGAGTCAGTCTCAGGGGCCCTTGAAGATTTGTTCTCAGGGCATCCCGAGTCGGCCTCAAGGCCCCCGCCCTGAGAGTCAGTCTCAAGGCCCCCCGAAAGCAGATTTCGGGGGCCCCTGAGGGTTGGTCTCAGGGGCCCCAAAAGTCGGTATCAGGGGCCCCGGGAGCCTGTCTCAGGGGAGGTGGGGGGGGGCGAGCTAGTCTCAGGGGCCCCAGAGAGAGGTTCTCAGGGCCTCACAAAAATCTATTTCAGGGGGCCTCCGAGAGTCAGTCTCAGGAACGCCAAAGACTCAGTCTCAGAGGTGATTCCACCCCCCCCCGGGTGTTTGTCTCAGGGGGCCCTAGAGTAAGTCTCAGAGGGCAGTTGGAAGTCATTCCCAGTCCCCCTCCCCCACCTCAAAGACAGCCTTAGGGGACCCCAAGAGCTAATCTGGATGGCCATGATAGTCAGTCTCAGCCCCCCTCCAGAGTAAATCTTGGGGGGGGGCAATAATTAGTCTCAGAGGTGCTGCCGAATAACTAATCTCAGAAGCCCCGAGAGATTCTCAGGGGCCCCCAGTTTTGATCAAGAGGCGCCGTGACTCGGTCTCAGAGACCTCCTGAGATCTAATCAGGAGAGCGTCCGAAAATTAGCTTTGTGAGTGCCGCCAAGTGTTGGTCTTAGGTGGCCCCAGAGCTCGAATAAAAATTTTCAAAATCATATGCCTCGGGAAAAATGTATCTATTGAAACATGTCCATCAGGCACCATTGTCGAAGGAAAGGCAAAAATGAAACTAATTTTACCATAAGAGCAAATCGAACGGGGAATTTGGCACTTCAGTCAATTTTTAATCTATTAGCTTAAAACCAATAACTACATTCCTAAATATTCTGAAATAAACAACCTTCAAATATTTTTGTAGGAAACCAGACAAACAAGGGTAATGACAGAAATCGATGAGCATAATCCTCAAAGGAAAAATAGGTATGAAAGGTTGAAAGTGACAATGACAGAGAGATCCAAGGCGATAGATATATCAGGCACCTTTTGTCTTGGTAATTTGCTCGTTTACAAGAAAGCAAGGGTAAGAAAGTAACTGGATCTCAACAGGATCTATCGACGGAATAGAGGTTATGTAACGTTCGGGACACACTACATGTCCTTTGTATTTTTTCGTTTTTTCCGTTTCTTTTGAAATTTCCTGATTCAAGAGTTCATGGATTCGACACCGGGAAATAACTGCTAATCATTTCCCGTAGAAGATAATTTCTACGTACTCAAAACGACTGACCTTCAATAACTTCATGTCTGATTACCAGAGTGAATTGAGGTAGACTCGGGTGTAACATCATGCGCGCATCAACATTGAACTTCCCGAAATATGGCACAAAGCTGTTATTATAGCCACGCTACCATATAAGGTATGGGCCATCCTTAATATTTGGTGACCTTAGTTTACCAACATTTGGTCGGATCGAAAAAAAATCAAGCTATAAACAAAATAAGAATAAATGCTTAAAAAGGCACAACAAAATTTCCTTCGTGTGAATGTTAAAATACTATGAAAAGATATAAGAGATGGGCCCCGGTTGCTAAGGGGACCCCCGGTCTGGGCCCCCGACGGTAGTCGGACCCTCCTTGGCCGAATCCTGGCTACGCCACTGTGTTCTGAGACTCCATATCAGACACCCTGGGACACCCTAAGCCTAGCTGGGGCCCTGAGCTAATCTGGGTACCCCTGTGCTTAACTGGGGCCCCTGATCTGGCATGGGGGACCTGAACTCTTCTAAGGTCCCTGGGCTAAGCTGGGGGCCGTGAGCTTGAATGGAGCCCCTGAGCTGGTATGAGAGGGGACCCTATATCAGCCGATCCGGGCCCCTGAGCTGAGTTGGCCTGTGCTGAACAAGAGCCCTGAGCTGGTCTGGGGCCCCTGAACTGTTCTAGCGTCATTGAGCTAAGCTGGGATCCGTGAGCTTGAACAAGCCCCTTGAGCTGTTTTGAGACCCTACATAAGTCGACCTGGGGACCCCCGAGCTGAACCGGGCCCCTAAGCTAATCTGGCACCCTGTGCGCATCTGGGGCTCCACTGTGATGAGCTTCTAGGGGTCCTGTGCTTATGTAGGGTCACTTGATAAGCTGGTCCCGAGGCTAATGCACTGGTCTGGGCCCTTGAGCTGACTGATCTAGGTTCCTGAGCCATGGTCTGGACCTTGGGGCCCTCCGAGATAATTTGGTGGCCCCTGGGCGGCATAGGCATAGGAACCGGGGGTCAGGGGGATACTGCCCCCCTTTTGAGGTGGGCCCCCGCAACGTATATGCAAATATCAGCAAGTACGCTGCCTGCAAGCCCCTGGAGGAGGAGCGCTTCGTGAAAAAACCAAGGCACCTACTACCCGAGTGTTTCCAAATGAGTCCCGAGAACTGGTCCCAATCAAACTCCATCCCATATCAATCCCAACACAAAGCATGAATCGGATACGGACCCCGCATCAAATGCCGAGCAACAGTCGTCCCTGAGCCATTGAAAGGCGTGACGTCCTTTGATGCCAGGGTTATATGGCGTCGCTAACTCTTTCCCTGTTGGGATGGGTTTCTTGGGAGTCAAATTGCTCCTTGCACAAGGAATCTGCCGTGCCTTAAACCCGGGTTGGTCGCGTGGAAAGTAAGGCTGCTAACCACTATATCACCACGCGCACACCTCCACAGCATCACAAAGCTGGCCGTCAAGTACCTACATTGCACTTGCAGTCATGCTGGAGCTCTGCATTTTAGGCATCGAAATATAGCTAGACGTATTTTTTGTGATCAGCCCTTACCTAAATCAATCTCCAATGATGGAAAGAAGGGATCCGTAACAGCTTAAATAAATGTTCCCATTTTTGTCATTAAATAAGCAAAATGTTGGTTAGGCATAGCGAAGTGAGGCTGTTTGGTATCAAAGCATTGTCTGTAGTTTTCTAAACAGTTTTTAATTTTGTAAATGTGATAAAAGGGCCTAAACATCTGTAAATATAAGAAACGCACTCGTGGTAAAAAATGATTGAAATCCTCCAAAAGAGCTTAAAAATGTATTTCGTATTTTAACAGGGTCTAGGTAAAAAAAACCCAAAAAACGTTGTTTGCGTTTTACTGTGATTTATTAGATCATAATAGGCACAAATCAAAATCATAGGGCAAAATTTAATTCCTCAATTTTCCATACGTTGGCATCCTAGTGTGCAAGCGTGCCTTATTGACACCAAACGAGCTAACAATTTTTTTATAATTATGGGCCCCCATGGACTGGGGCCCCCCTTGAGGTGGGCCCCCTCTAAGGTTGGCCCCCCCACTTTTCAAACCGTTCCTACGCCCCTGACTTAACCTATTCTTAACTCTAACTTCTACTTAACTAATCACACTCTCAGTTCTCACAACTCTCACTGACAATCCATCTGTTCTCTTTTCTTCTCTTATCCGCGGCGGCTGCCCAGTCGGAAATGGGCGCAGTAGCCTCACCTCCTGGTTTCAAGGTAAAGAACCCGCGACACCTGGTTGAAATGGAGGACCTCGAGCACCGTAAGGACCACAGACATTCGTTATATTATACCCAAATTCTGAATTCAAGTTTTGAAAATTTGGAGGCTTGGACCTCGCCCCTGGCGGTGGTGGTCTCCTCCAAGCACTAAGCGAGTCGAAATTGTAAAATTAAAAACCCTGGCTCGGCCTTCCAGTGGCAGATCTAGCCGGTAGGCTTAGGGGGATCAATAGGAGCCGATCGATAGGTCGATAGGAGCTCGTCGGAAGGAGCCAAAGTCGATAGGCAAAACAAAACTTCACTCATTGAGAGTATACCACAAATTTACTAGAGCGTAGGTTTTGAGGGTTGGCCAAAGAGTTGATAAGGAAAAAACGTCGCGAAGGGAAACATGTGGCCATAAGATACTTGTTTTTCCTATCCCAGGTTCAATATTTACACTGAAGTTGACTGGTTCTGTTTGTAGTTAAGAGCGGAAGGACCAAAATCTTGCTCATAAACTGAAAAACAGTCTGGGCAAAAAGGAGGCCGACAGCTTGGGGGAATAATTTTGTCCCGAGCTTTTCCATTTGGGAGGGAGTGCCTTTTTTACCTCCCCCTGGATCCGCCACTGAGGCCTTTTCTGCCGTGTCTTCGCGATCAGTCATCTGAAAGTCAAAAAATCTCGCGACCCACTACTTGAAGTAACGTCCCCATTGATTCGAGATGAATCAACAGAAATAAGCCTCGGAAAAAATTCGGAATTCCCCCACATGCTCATTTAGAGGTGGAAAATGTGTCATGCACAGAACGCCTAATAAAAAATTATCAATCAATCCGTCAATCGTTAAGCTAAAAATGAGCATTTCGGTAGCTTTGACAAGCACATCACTGCCTCTTCTTTTCTTTCTTCTTCAAACATATCGGGCAAACTATTTACGCTTCGTGTAAAAACATAGCCCCAATGAGCCACTTGTGTCGTCTGTGGTAGAGGAGGCCCACTCACAACCAGAATCTAGCCTCCCTCAGAAACCTCAATGCTTAGTTGATGCACGATGCCAGATCACTGGTGGCGGAACCCACCACGCCTGTGTCCGTACTTTGCTTGAGGCTTGGCGTCAGTCTCAAAATAGCCTTTGCATCACGGCACTCAAACGGCCAGACAGTACCGTCAGAGTGTTTAGAGCAATGTCCCTCCCCATATGTTCTGCTGTTCTTACCGGAAGCAGACTTCATCATACTCATAGAAGTTGTTCATTATGACATGATTGTACTTGCTGCAAAGCGTGCAAACAGCTCGCGGTGCATTGCGAGCGACCCAGCCCTACCTAAGGCGTTTTGAAAATTTCTTGGCAAAATTTACGTGTTCATACCCTAGTTTTGTTCCATGAATTACGTCAAAACTTGCACACTCACATCACGGGGTCCAGGTAAAGCAGGCAATTCCAGCAGGTGTTACGAACCTGTTATTGCTTGGGGTTTATCAACGCACCAACTTCTAGGTTATGACATTGAATGGGAGGGGAAACTCACTAGGCAGATGCTAGGGCAGGGTGCCTAATCCTGCCTCTGGGCAGGTTCGATACCGCGACAATTTGCTCACTGCAAAGGTCACGTGATCAAGCCGCACGCACGCGCTAGCCGTCCGCGCCCCTATATTGCTGTTTCGAGGCATCTCGGGTACGAATTTGACGACTGCCGCGGTTTTACTGTACAACGCTAGCTTATCCCTCCTTAGCCAGAAGTCATGTTTGTTGTCATCTTTATGCCTTGATCAAGGAACGATTCCTAGAGGCTTGACATACATATGTCCATACTGAAAGGAGAAACTTGTATCTACAGGATGCACGGCGGCGTTTTACATTTCATCTATCTCTACCTCTTTTTCGGATGAAAGCGTCTGCACACTCCCCTTTACGTGCCCTGTCTTATCGCAAAGCATGGCCGTCCCGATCTAACACTTCTCGGAATAGATCCTAGAACCACCGCGCGCCAGTTTTAAGCAGGGCTTGCACAATCATTTAGGGTTACTCCCATCCCCAAATGGGCGAGCCGAAGATTCGATCAGCTACAATTCCTCCACCCATCGTGTAGGGAACTTACCTGAGAATCGTGTTTTGACGTCAACATGAATGACGTTGAGCGATGTCTGGTAAACAAAAACGATGGGTCAAGGAGGCCTATCAGTTGCTCCCAAATTTCCTTCCATCTTCTGGTTTGTGGGAGGTCGGGGAAAGGCTTTCATTGGTCTGCTTTGGTTTGAGGACCTTCCGTAGTTTACAGTGACTCGTCAACCGACTGCGTCACAATGGGGTTTAACCACTAAATCTTCCACGAACCGTGCTTCACATTTGCGCCTCAAACCAGCCGCTGCCCGCCGTGCAAGGGACACTGGCTTCAAGGAGATCTCCTGATTTCAATCGACCCCACAGCCCGAGTCATTTCGCGGCTCGCAGAAGACTGTCTTGTGGTGCAATTGCCCATGTAACCGCCCTGGAAGTTGGTAATTTTGGCCGCTGAACCACACAACAACCAACTGCACCTGCACTTATCACGTGCGTCTTGCGGTCGCGGCAAATAGCACGCCGGCAAACGGCGAGTTACGCAAGGGCGGGCGCTGATAGCTGCGTGGTAGACCGGCCGCGGCACGGTCGCTGCGCCCGTGTTACACTGCCGAGTGACATGGATTCAGAGGCGGATTCAGGGGGAGGGCAGGAAGAGGCCATGCAAATGTAAACGTTTCTCGCCTACGCTATGTTTTCATCCACCAGTATATCTGACGAAGTTGCGTCTGAGCATTTTCCTACGAAGATAAAGGGCTTGATACGCTGTTGGAGGCGATTTCATGGTGCTCATTATATGGTCACTCGGAGCAAGATCAGCGTTCCGGCCTATGCATAGATATTGATCTAAGGCGCTACAAAACTACTGCGTGAGACGGCTACATGTCTTAGATGATAGGGTGCTATGGATGACGAAAGCAAGAGGACTCTAGCCGATTTTGTCACGAGTCGACGTGATGAATTCGGGGCTCGACCTCGACATCAGTCATATTTACGGTGTGGTAGCTATGTGAAGCGAGGCCTTCTATATCCCCGTCAGTCGCGAGTCTTCAAATTATCGTGTGAGAAAATCGTCAGTGGACACAGCCCGTTCCCAAGATACTTACACAATTACTACAATCACTTTCGGGAGCCAAATTGTGCGTACGGCATTGACGGACATTCCTGGCCTGTGATCGTCATGGGAAATGTCTGTGGTGATAACAAACTTAGCGTGCATATCCAGCCCAGTTTCACATACGAGACAATTCGAGACCGTTTCATTGACGATGGACTGGAGAAGCTAATCAACGATGCGATGCTAATGAACGAGGACCCCAAAGGTAGGCATTTGTCAAAAGGACGTTAACATCGATTCCGTAGTCACGTTACTCGTACACAGTGGCGTAGCCAGGATTCGGCCAAGAGGGGGTCCGACTACCTTCGGGGGCCCCCAGGCCGGGGCCCCTTAGTAGCCGGGTCTCATCTCCTATATTTGTCGTATGATATTTTGGCATTATTAAATTTACATGACGGAAATCTTGCTATGCCTTTTTAAAGGGAATGTGGCACCTTGGTCGAATCCTGGAATTTAGTATAATTAGGCTTGGGCGCTATATGGCCTTGCCAGGCTGGTGCGCCCCTTAAGCCCAAATAACTAACTAACTAGTATAATTAGGCCTACTTTTAGCCGAAAATAATGAAACCACTCATGACTTCTCTGAAAAATGTACAATAAGCTCAATATTTTGATTTTTTAAATACTCCTCTAGGAAAAGAAATAAATATCTGCCTGTGGATGATGTCATGATCTGGCAACCACTACCATACTCGAAAAGCTTCAAGGGCTTCGATTGGCTGATGCTCATCGTGACGTCAGCATGTCGTCACACCAACAGCCATGACAACTGTGGTCTGCTGCTAGGGGTACATGGGGGGTACATTGTAGGTAGGTTTTAGTTTTTTTCTACGGAAATCTCGAGTTCCAAGACAAACGATATATTGAGTACCGGGTTTTCTGACTTGCTTTACAACTTGACTGTCTCAGTTAAAATTACGTTATGAAGGTGCCACCTTCCCTTTAAATGTTTGTTCTTATTTTGTTAATAGTTTGATTTTTCTCGATCTGACCAAGTGTTGGTAAATTTAGGCCACCAAATATTAACACGCGCATTGACGGGGGGCGGGTACCCGCCTCCCCCTCGGGTTTTTCGGAGATAGTAGAAAAACAGCGGCGCGTAGCGCCGCCGTACTTGGTATACCTTTTCCCTCATCATTTTTACAACTTCTGTGAAAATTTTAGGGTTAGGTCATCTCAGGTCAGGTCACCAGTACAGGTCAAGTGGCCCGAACTCAAAAAAAGTTTAAGATAGAATAAGTCGGAGCAGGGTGAACTTATTCGATTGAAACTCATATCACATAATGGCCCCACCGAGTTCTCTAAAATATGTTCTAGTATTTTTGACATCAATGACCTAAGGTCAAGTACGAGGCATGACCTCTCAATAGGAAATACATGGGAAAAATGGTTTTTACGGAATAACTCAGTAACGGATGGTGATAGAGCATTTATTTTAGCTGTATTAGACACGCCTGGGCTTTGCGGTTCTAATGATATGCATTTTATATAATTTGACCCTAACCTGACCTCAGGTCAGGTCAAATCCTTGATTTGACCTAGCAAGGTCAAATTATATATCATTCGATTCGACTTGCTAAGAGGATTCATACAGTTCAAGTCGTTTTGCTCTATCTTTACTTGTTTAGATGTAATGGCCGAAAAACTGAATTTACATGTTATTCCTATGACGGGCATGTTTTGACCTCTCGTGACCTTAAATGTGACCTGAAAAAAATGGTTCAAATGTTTTCGATGGAGAAGTGGATGGGCAGCCCAACGCCGTTTACCGTTTTTCGCTACCTACCGTGGTTCTCGAGATCTTAGGGGGGCGGGTACCCGCCCCCCCGTCAATGCGAAGGTGGCTCAGACCCCCGTCAATGCGCGTGTTAATGCTGGCCCATTCCTACACAGCGTGGCTATAATAACAGCTTTGTGGCACATTTTGGGAAATTTAATGTTGCTGCGTGCATGATGTTAAACCTGCCTCTACCTCAACTCACTCTGGTAATCAGGCATGAAGTTATTGAAGGTCAGTCGTTTTGAGTACGAAGAAATGGTCTTCTACAGGAAATGATAACCAACTCTTTCCGGGTGTCGAATTCATGAACTCTTTAATCAGAAAATTTCTAAAGAAATGGAAAAAAATGAATAAAAATACAGGGGATATGGTAGTGTGTTCCGGACGCCATATAACGTCTATTCCGCGGAAATATCCTGATGAACTCACCAGAACCACAGTTTCTTTCTTACCCTTGCAATGTTGTAAATGGGCAAATTACCAAAACATTAGGCGCCTGGGATACATATCGCCTTGGATCATTTTGTCATTGTTATTTTCAACCTTTTATCCCTATTTTTCTTTTTGGGATTATGCTCATCAATTTCTGTCATTGCCCTTGTTTGTCTGGTTTCCTACAAACATATTTGGAAGTACCTTATTTCAGAATAATTAGGACGGTAGTTATTGGGATTAAGCTAATAGATTAAAAATCAGCTGAAGTGTCGGATGCTAAAACTAGATGGATTTTTGCCTTTCTTTCGGTAATTGTGTCTGATCGACATGTTTCAATTTGTCTTTTTTGGTACGCAATGGCCATAGATATATTTTTCCGAGGTATATGATTTTAGAAAATATTTTTTGAGCATTGGATCTAAAGCGATATTTCTGGATTGTATTCTAAAAGCTAAAAGAAATGGAAAGGAAAAGGACGCTCAATAAAAGGGATATAGAAGTGTGTCCCAGATACTACACAAAACCTATTCCGTGGACGGTCATACTAATGAAACCGCCCATTTACTCCTCCCTAGCCATTGGCTGGAGATCCCGGAGCTTGGGGAGGAGAGTACTTCCTTGGACTTTGGGTCTCTGGTAGGTGGACTATGGGGAACTTTTTTCCTTGTACAAGGCTTGTATTGCTATGCCAGTGTTAAGCCATCCAGGACCACCACCCACCGCCCCCTCCCTCCGCCCTCTGGGTCGAGCAGAGATCTCCAGGGGCCTAGCACTTCACATGGTGCCGAAACCAGTATCTGGGAACCCCCGAAAACAACATTTTCCGCAAATCAGTACTGACGTCCCCCAAAACCAGCATTTCGGGGTACCATGAGACTACCTACTGGGACCCCCTGGAACTTACTCTCAGGGGGCCTGAGGATAACTGAGCCGGGGGAGGCGGAGGAAGGGGAGGAATGCTTACTGAGACTAGCACTCAGGGACACCCGAGGGCAGCTTCAGGGGACCCCTGAGACTAACTCTTGGAGACCTCGTGAGACTAATTGTCGGATCTCTGAGATTAGGTCTCCGGCCCTCCTTACACTAGAACTGAAAGTTCCCCTGAAAATAACTCGGGCTTCCGAGATCAGTTCTTGGGGGACCTGAGGCTAGCTCTGGGGCCGCCTAAGACCATCACTTGATGGCACTCACAAGGTTAATTTCCGGCCCCTCTCCCGATTAGATCTCAGGGGGTCTCTGAGACTGATTCACGACGCTTCTTGATCAAAATTGGGGGCCCTTGAGAATCTCTCGGGGCTTCTTAGATTAGTTATCGGCAGCACCTCTGGGACCAATTATCGGGCCCCCAAGATTTGCTCTGAGGGGGGGCTGAGACTGATTCTCGGGGCCATCCAGATTAGCTCTTGGGGGTCCCCTCAGGCTGTCTCTGGGGCGGAGGCTGGGAATGACTTCCGGCAGCCTTCTGAGACTAACCCTGGGGCGCCCCCTGAGCCTAACACTCGAGGCGGGAGGTGTGGAAGCACCCCTGAGACTGAGTATTTGGCACGGCACTCCTGAGACTGCCTCTCGGATGCCCAGATTAGCCCTCAGAGACCTAAGGCTAACTCGGGGTCCGTGAGACCAAAATTCGGGAGCACCTCTGGGAATTACTCTAATAGCCCCAAAATTAGTTCTCGGACGTCCCTGAGACTAACTCCCGGGAGCACTCTGAGACTAACTTTTGGGTGCTCCCTGAGATTGACTCTCGAGGCCCCTTATGCAAAAACTCGGGGCACAGTCTGAGGCTAAATCTCGAGGGTTCCCAAGATTACCCTTCGGGGGCCTCCTGGGACCA
This sequence comes from Lepas anatifera, assembly GCA_034440635.1. Classification (NCBI taxonomy): domain Eukaryota; kingdom Metazoa; phylum Arthropoda; class Thecostraca; family Lepadidae; genus Lepas; species Lepas anatifera. The sequence goes on along the minus strand of JAOTON010001677.1, from coordinate 30,471 downwards.
GCACTCTGCGGATCAAATGACACTAACTCTCGGACCCCCAGATTAACTCTCGGGGCCACCTGAAAGTAAATATTGCCTCCTGAGAGAGACTCCCATATGACTACGGGCCCCTGAGACCGAATCTCGAGGGTCCTCTAAGACTGACTCTCGGGGTCCCCTTGGCCGACTCTTGGGGTTCTCTGAGACTGGCTCCCATGGGGGCCCCTGAAATATACTTTCGCCGGGTCCTGAGACCCACACTTTGGGGCCCCTGGGACTAGCTCAGGGCCCCCTGAGACTGACTCTCGGGGCTCCCTGATACCAATTTTCAGTACCCCCTGAAACCAACTCTTGGGGCCCATGAGATCGAATCTCTGGGGGGGCTCCCCGAGACCGACTCTCGGGGTCCCTTTACCAACTCTTGGGGTTCTCTGAGACGAACTCTCACGGAGCCCCCTGAAATAGACTGTCGCGGGGCCCTGAGAACCACTCTCTGGGGGCCCCTGTGATTAGCTCGGCCCCCCTGAGACCGACTCTCGGGGCCCCCTGAGACCGAATTTTTGGATCCCCTGAGATCAACTCTCAGGGGCCCCCTGAAATCTACTTTCGGGGGGCCGTGAGACCGACTCTCAAGGCGGAGCCCTGAGGCCGACTCGGGACGCCCTGAGAACGAATTTTCAGGGGCTTCTGAGACTGACTCTGGGGACTCCCTGATCAGAGAATCCTTTGCAGTGGTTCAGATTGGCCCAAGGGGGGGTCCTCGGACTCCTAGTACCTCTCGGCTACGCCACTGCATCCACACATTCGGGGGCCCGCCGAGATCAGCATTTGGAGGCCCCTGAAATAATTGCTTCCCTAACCTCGATACCAATACTCCGGAGCCATTGGATACTGATGCACGGGGCTCCTAAGACCAAGCTCGGGGTCCCACTTAGATCAGGCTGGGGGCACCCTTAGCCCCATGCTTGCGCTTTTTTCAGGAGTAACTCGACACCGATGTTCGGGGGCCCGCAGATCAACATTTGGACCAAATCAATATTGCCCCCTCTCCCCTCCACTTCCCGAGATCAATGTTCGGTACTCCGGAGCCATCGATACCGATGCTCGGGGAGATCCCTGAGACCAGCTCTGGGCCCCCTGGGACAAAGCTCGGGGGCCCCCTGATACCAAGATCGGAAGGTCCGTGAGACCAAGCCCGGGACCCCTGAGACCAAGCTCGGAAGGCCCGTGAGACCAAGCTCGGGGCCCCCTCGGACCAAGCTCAGAGCCCCTGATGCCAAGCTTGGGGCCCCTGAGACCACGCTCGGGCCCCTGAGACCAAGCTTGGGGGCCTGACACAAAGCCCGAGGAGCCCCCTGAGACCAAGCTCGGGGGCCCCTGAGACCGAGCTCAGGGGCCCAAAGATCAATGTTCGGTACTCTGGAGCCCTCGATACCGATGATCGGGGTCCCCTGAGACCAAGCTCGGAAAGCCCGAGAGACCAAGCTCGGGGGACCCCTGAGACCAAGTTCGGGGGCCCCTGAGACCAAGATCAAAAGGCCCCTGAGACCAAGTTCAGGGGCCTCTGAGACCACACTCGGCCCCCCCCCTGAGACCAAGATCAAAAGCCCCGTGAGGCCAAGCCCAGGGGCCCCTGAGACCAAGTTTGGGGTCCCCTGAGACCAAGCTCGGAGGTCCCTTGAGACCAAGCCTGGGGGCCTCCTGAGACCAAGCACGGGGGGCCCCTGAGACCAGGCTCAGAGGGACCTCTGAGGCCGAGCTCAGGCCCCCCCCCGAGTTCAATGTTCGGTACTCTGGAGCACTCGTTACCGATGATCGGGGGCCCCCTGAGACCCAGCTCGGAAGGCCCGTGAGACCAAGCTCAGGGGCCCCCTGAGACCAAGTTCGGGGTCCCCTAAGACCAAGCTCTGGGGGCCCCTGAGACCGAGCTTGGGGGCTCCTGAGACCAAACTAGGAGGGCCCCCCTGAGACAAAGATCGTAAGGCCCGTGAGGTTAAGCTCTGGGGGCCCTGAGACCAAGCTCGGGGGCCCCTGAGACCAAGTTCGGAGGTCCCTTGAGACCAAGCTCGGGGGCCTTCTGAGACCAAGCTCGGGGGCCCCTGAAACTGAGCTCAGGGGGCCCCCTGAGACCAAGCTCAGGGGGCCCCCGAGACCAATGCTCGTGTTTTCCAGTGCATAAGGTCAGCCCAAGGGGGGGTCCGCTGACCTCAAGGACCCCCTTGGCTACGCCACTGCTCGTGCAACCCAAGTTTAGAGGTTTATCTCTTATTTGATGAGCGAATATTTTGTACAACAAATGAGGTATTTAAAGTGAAAATAAAGGTACGGTTAGCATGTGAAACAGTCTGGGCGGGATTTCACGACATTATAGTATAGGCCCTACATCCTCATGTCTCCAATTTCCTTTAAGCTTTGTGCATTGGGTTATCGGTAGGGCAGAACACAGCTGCGATATTTTTAGGTCGCCAAAAGAAACGGTTCAGGAGTTACAGCGTCCGGAATATTTACACTTTGCCCGCACAACACTTTCGTCGTTATTTAATCGTATTTAAATAACGATAAATTGGTAAGATTATACATCAAAATGTTTTCAATGAATCAATAAAGACAACGGTGATATTTCTGGAATATTTGATTATTACTGAAAAACTGTAGTTATAACAGATGAATAAGCTTATCATTTAGTTCAAGTCATTGTGGCTCCTGGGTTCGAAGCCTCACTAAGTTCACGCAGGGACTTGTCACGAAAACACCGACCCCACCATCCGACCGAGCAGACAGGTTTATTTAGAAGTCAAAGTTTTAACGACCCACAAAGCACAGGAACGGCCCCCGATCGGGTCACCCTCTCACCAGTCAGTTGTTAGCTGACCTATGTCGGTTAAAGGGAATGTGGCACCTTGGTCGAATCCTGGAATTTAGTGTAATTAGGCGTTCTTTTGGTAAAAAATAATGAAACCACTCATGATTTCTCTGAAAATGTACAATAAGCTCAATATTTGGTTTTTAAAAATACTCCTCTAGAAAAAGAAATAAATATCAGACTGTGGATGATGTCACGATCTGGCAACCACTACCATACTTGAAACGCTTCAAGGGCTTCAATTGGCTGATGCTTATCGTGACGTAGGCATATGTCGTCACAACAGTAGCTCACAACAATGGCCGCCGGCGACGGGGGGCTGAGGGGGGCTGGTGTCAGGTAGGTTTTAGTTTTTTCTACGGAAATATCGAGTTCCAAGACAAATGAAATATGGAGTACCGGGTTTTCCGACCTGCTTTACAACTTGGCTATCTCAGTTAAAATCACGTTGTGAGGGTGCCACACTCCCTTTAAATAGTGAGCGCCGGAGCGTCTCAGGGGAACCGATCCCAAGCTTTCCCTGATGCACTACCGCTGCAGTTTTCTGAGTGGGCTGGGAGCCCAACGCCCTACCAATTGAGCTACTGGGGTGGCATAATAACATGTTCTTCAGCGTGGATCTTAAAAATGGATTTATTACGTAAAAGAGCATGTCTAAAAGCATTGAGATCAATATCAATAGTCGTGGGTATTGATTGATGTTTTAAGCATGAACAAAACCAGCGGAGTATAGCATGCATAGATATACACCGCTGGCGCACCCCGCGCAATGCGGAGGCCACGTTCACCTGTCCCTATACCCACTTGAGCTGAAGACGATTGATGATGAAGCAAGGAGGTGGGCATCGGTAAATTAACTTTGTTTTTATAAATCTTCCTGTTTTTTACTCCTGCTTCAAAAATTGGAATTCGTACCTTCAAGGTCTAGGAATAAGAATGAGTTCAAACAGTAGGAAGTTTGTGAAAAATGTAGTTATCAGCGTTTACCTGAAAACTGACACCAGCACGTGGGCATACTCTGAGACATTCCCTTTCACACCCTGGCGTTGGTTTCCAAATAAGCTCTGAATGACACATTTTTAAGCAATCTACTGGTTCAAGTCCTCTTCATGTTTCAAACTTCAAGACAGAATTCCCACTGCTGAAACAAGGAGTTAAAAACGCAAACCAAACACGAAGCAAAGCTCTCTTTTCAACGCCCAACTCCTTGCTCCATCAAGGTCTTGTCAAGGTCAAATTCATGCTGCTTAAGGCCACATTCATGGCGTCTCAGGGTAAAGGGATGGGCAAACGTGTCCCACGCGCTGCGCTGGGTGCGTACCTATGATATATTACGCCAGGTATGCCTAAATACGAATACCCGAATTTTTATTCCCGATCTTAATACATTGAGCCGTGCTCTTTCAGGTGCTGCCCTAAGGTTTCAAATTCACACTGAATATACTTTCACAATTTCTTACACTTTTTCTTTATAATAATCAAAATTTTTCAGTAAAAACAAAATATATGAAAAATATCACCGTTATATTTATGGCTCATTCCAAACATTTTGATTTTCAACTTTGTCAATCTATCGTTGCCTAATTGGATAAAATAGCTGCATAAGAAATTGCTGCAAGGACAAAGTGTAAAATTATCGGAGGCTATAACTCATCAACCGTTGTAGGTTTAGCATCCAAAAAAATATCATAGGCATGTTCTGATCTGTCGATATCCCCGTGGACCAAATTTGAAAACAATCAGACATAGGGAGTAAAATCCACCATAGCGTGTGCTGAAAGGTCATGGAATGCCCCGAATGCCCCAAGGAGCGGCAGCATCTTCATCGAGAAGAATCGCACTTACACAACAACAACTCATAATAGGGCTATTTTTGGGAGTCTTCGGAGACATAAACGACATGAACTTTGAAGCCTTGGATCGGGTCTGTCATTCTGACACCGCACTGGAGATGACCGGAGAGAGGGGAGTGAAGCTCGGACATTTCTTTCAGCTTTTAAAAAGGCCACCCATGCCGTTCACCACGACTGAAATCGGGAACATTTATCTAAGTCCTAGAGGAGAATCCGAGGAGGGAAGAGAAGTATGTGCTCACTCAGGTTCCGCTAGGTACGTAAGTGGATAGGCGCACCTATGGATGCCTCCTGGGCCGACGGCGCCCTGATCGCCCTATAAATGCGAAGACTGTACTACACAGGTTATTTTAGACTGGGCTCAGGAACTGAACGTGGCACACGTACCCTATTTTCCGATGTATTTCATCGTTTGTCGCCCGTCCACTGACCTTCGTTTGACTATTTGGCCGCTCCCCCTTACACAGCAACATCTCTGTGGAAAAACCTGTTACAATTCTTACAGTTTCCGGTGAGACCCCACGTATCCACACTCCCCCTAATACTACACCCCCCACCATGGGCGTTGAAAGCGGGGTGGGGACGGATCCCCTACACTGGTGAACCAAGTGGGAAGTCCCTCCAAAATTGTGAACTCAGCCCCATCCTTATCTTTTTTCCGTCAGTGACTGTTGACCTACGTAAATTTTGCCAATCTTAGTGGCGGTCAACTACCTCGCTGATGCCCTCAAAGACGGTACATAGTTCAGGCGTCATCTTTTACACATCCCCGTCCCCCGCCACCACCTGCCCCTGCAGCAAGTCTGTGGTGACGCCCCTGCCTACCACTACACCCAGAATACCCGTCTTTTACCCCAGATTACGCTTCAAACAAATAATAATAGTTATTAGAAAGCGAAAAGAGCGACCCTGACCGGGTTCGAACCACGAGCTCCTATCACTGGACGCTCATGCACTACCGTTTTGGACCGTGAAACCATATACTACCAAATTGCTTAAAAATGGTCGAGATCTTGGTCGAGTAATTGAACTGCGTGTATTATTTTTATAGGAGCTTTATCACAATGAAACTATTTAAAAGACGCAAGGAGTTTTTTAATTTTCCACTGTTCCAATTTTATTGAAACCCATTTCATGTATCACACTGCCCTTTAAAGCAGATAACACGCGTGTGTGGCTGCCGGTAAGAAATATTATCCGCAGCGCGAGTTTTTTTGCTCCGCCGCCAGAATTTGTTTCACAAAGTTCTGTAGGTCGTGAAATAAAAATATGTGTGAAATGTGAACAGAGCTACAATGGTCCGCTATAAATATGGTCCATCGCGAACTTCCCACTAAATTGGCTACATATGAGCAGAAATGGGAAGTGTGTTTAACAAGGACCCGAGACAGGGCTCCGCTGTGCAAATTTTCACACACCTCAGTTGAATAGCTGTTTCAGGTGAGTGGCCTGATAAGCACGAAGACATAGCTGAAAACTGTAACAAGTTACAGAGCATTGCTAAGAGGGTTTCATTTATTTCTGCGCCCCAGGACAGTTCGCCACCGCCATCCACTAACGTCCAGAGCAGTTCTGCAGCGCAAGGTAACAGAGGTCAAGCCTGACCAGTTCCCACCCTGAACCATTTGCGCTGGATGTTTCACACATGTTTGAAAGGGTCGCGTCCATTTAAACCGGTCACTGACTCGGCCGTTCCTCGAGCAGGTAATGAGATTACGCCCGACTGGAACATTCCGCTGGACGGGCAGCCACACCTGGCGGCCGAGATCGAGCGGCGCATATCAGTCCAACAGGACCGCCGCAAGTCGATGGCGGTGGAACGCCAGCAAGAGCGGAGAGCCTCGCACGCTGTGGAGCGGGAGCGGCGGGCCTCCCACCAGCCTGTCGCTGGCGAGAGGCGTCCCTCGCGGCTGTCACCCGTCATACGGGACGCCAGCGGCACGGCAGCGTCACTTATGAACGACGATATTTCGAAGCCGGTGCTGCCACCTGTACAGCGGCGGTCCAGCGGGTCCATGATACCACCATTGCCGCAGCCGACGACTCCAGCTAAGTCGAGTGCAAGTGAAACACAATCAAATCGGAAAAGTGAAAGCAACACAGAATCTAATCAGACAAGCGAAAACAATACAGAATCAAGCACCACGCGGAAGAGCCCCTTTCCACCGATCTGACACAATAGTGTACATTTTAGGTCGCAAGGTCCATGGCTTCATGGGCATCGGATTGCGTGCACATGATTGGTCCATTAGCATTCCATTGGCTCCGGAAAATTTTGCTGACGCCCAAATATTCAGTATGTGAATGAGATATTGAATGCGACGAAAGAATCTCTTAGCCATGATTTCATCGCTACTACGTAAATTTTCTATTGTTTGTATTCCTCTGGATTTTTCGTCACATAAAAACAGCAAATCAACCGTAGGCCAATGTTTCACCCAACAAAGTTCTCTCCCGCAAGATGCTTCAGCAATCAGCCAGGGTTTCAGCTACGCTCACTCAAGAGAATCGTGGGCTTCATCGGCTTCGGCAGGGCATCTGCTGAGAGTACGGGGAATTTCACTCGGGCCAGACGCTTGTTCCATGGACAATAGTGGGTTGGTGGGGCAATGGTGGGTTGGTGGGGCAATAGTGGGTTGGTGGGACAATGGTGGGTTGGTGGTACAGTGGTGGGTTAGTGGTACAGTGCAGTGGCGGATCTAGCCGGTTGGTTTGGGTGGGGCAAACCAAACTCGAAAAGCAAAAAAAAAGCGTCGCACAGTGAAAAATTCCGCTACAATATGCCTTTTCGGTAGGATTTTGGAAACTGGAGACGAAAAGCAAAAAAAAACGTTACGGGGTGAAAAATATGCGCTCAAGATACATTTTTTCCTATCCAAGCCCCAATATTTACACTGAACTTCTCTAATTCTGTTTGAAGTTGAGAGTTGAAGCACCAAAATTTTGCTTACAAGCTAAAAAGGAGTCGGGGGAAAAAGGAGGTCGATCGCTTTGGGGGGGCAAAAACATAGTTTTGCCCCGAGCTTTTCCGTTTGGGGGGGCAATTGCCTTTTTTGCCCCCCTGGATCCGCCACTGGTACAGTGGTGGGTTAGTGGGACAATGATGGGCTGGTGGTACAATAGTGGGTTGGTGGGACAATGGTGGGACAATGGTGGGTTGGTAGGAAAATGGTGGGTTGGTGGTACAATGGTGGGTTGGTGCGACAATGGTGGGTTGGTGGGACAATGGTGGGTTGGTGGTACAATGGTGGGTTGGTGGGACAATGGTAGGTTAGTGGTACAGTGGTGGGTTAGTGGGACAATGATGGGTTGGTGGGACCGGTGGGTTGGTGGGACCGGTGGGTTGGTGGGATAATGGTGGCTCCCGCGGGCGATGGTGGGTTCTCTGAAAGCAATGCGGGCCTAGGACACCAGTATCATCACGTTCAGATAAAAGCATAGCACTCCAACAAAATACACAATAGTAGTGCACGACCAAGAATAATCAGATTTACCCTGGTAACAGACATAGGTTTGAAGACAGCTTTAAGGGAAGGCGAGAGAATACAGGTCTGTAAATCAATACTAGACCTTCTATTATGTTTTTTTAAATACACAAAGGCAACTATATAAGAGATGGCATACAAAGCGATTACGAGTATCCTCACATGTATTTATCGTATAAAACATATTTCACCACCATACGTTGTGCAGAGGACACCCGAAGACGAATAGCATATCGACTCACTCGGGACTCACAACTACAAATGTTCACCCACGTCGCGCTATTTCCGAGCGCCTAAGGCAATAACACTCTCGGTCGGCACCGACAGGCTAGGCTGATTCACAGCCTCTTAACAAACAAAATCACATATTCAGACGAGCGATCCTGCAGATTTGGAGACCATTTCGTCCCCAGACCACAGTAGTCCGCTGAAATCATCACTAAGTACTCTTGTCGGGAACTTTTTCGGTTCAAGCCCACGTTCAATTACAGTGTACAGTCCAAAAAGTGTTCTAATTCTGCAGCGTTGCAGCAGTACCATTGCAATCATTGCAACATTGTTGCACCGACTAGCTCTTATCAGGGAAAAGAGCCTGGACAGAAATCAACTCCCAACCTTTTATTTGAGGGGCACGGCAACTCCTCTATGCAATAACAATGCTGGAAGCTACACAGTGTGTATACTGCACGGCGGGGCCATGAACAGTGGTTCATTTTTAGAAATTCAAGGTCTACCATACCTGGAGCCAGTCCCACCCATATTTCGGACCCAGTGGCATCGCCTGCTCAGCGTTGGCTGACGGGCTTGCTGTTAAGTCTATGAGGAGTCATGTGTTTTTCTGCAGTCATGAAAGCAAAATTAAAGGTAATTTCCTTAAAGGGAATGTGGCACCTTCGTCGAATCATAGAATTTAATGTAATTAGGCGTACTTTTAGTAGGAGGGGGTGACAGAAATAACTTTTCTTAAAAACTTGTGGTCTCCGCATGGAAAAAGGTGCTCCGGAATGTGGGAAATCTAATGAGCATAAATTTATATGTATCCAAGGTCGGATGACCCCCTGTACATGGGGTCTGAAGATAACCATGCCATTTTTCAATGTTTTGGCTACCACGCATGGTGGGTTGTGGTGCAGCGTGAAGTCAATTTTTTCCAGTTGCGAATGACCTGTCTCAAGCTCGTTATCATTTTACAAAAGAAACGGAGAATATCATTTAACGTTAATTTATTTTGCATCCAACTATTTCACTTCCGTTTCTGTTTTCTCATAAATGAAAGCATCTTATATTAACAAGACGTGGCTGGCTGTATACCGTAGTTTTCACTAGGAACACAAATATATCTTCCTAACAAAATATTTGCTTCGTATTTACATTTCTCGCTTCCGTTTCCGTTTCAATTTTGAATGTTTTCGAATAATCCCTTCATATTTAATATTATATATTTAACGGTTTATATTCAACGGTAATACTACGGCTATACATTATACAAAAGAAAGTTTTATGCCTGGAGAAAACCACGGTCTTTTGTTTTATAATTTACATCTAATTAAGGGTCCTAACAAGAGTTATAGTCGCAAAAATACACAAACAATTAATTATGGGGTATCTGGATGGTGGGACTTGGCTAGATCTAGTCATCGGTTAAATATTGCAACCTGTGTTGAATTTCAGTTTACTAACGCCCAATTACAGAGAGAAAAAGCAGGAATAAAATTCAAACCTGCATTTGATCACGTTGAAAGGCAAATGCGAGGTTTGACCTGTGTTTATTTCGGAGGTGCCTCCTATGATAGCTCCTATCAATATTCACTTGATCTCACTGATTGGATAACACAAATCATTCAGGGTCAAATCGATGTGACAAATTAGTCGCTAAAGGAACACTTCCAGGTTCCTTGCCTACATCTCATTCGGAGATTTTTGAAGTTTCTTTTCAGTCGGAATATGTCTGCCTATTTGGGATGCGTGACATGTGAGTTTCTCGCGTACATTATTTCCAGATAGAGCATTTTGTTCTTCTCGGTCTCATTGAGTTCACTTCCCATGAACATCTCAACTTAGGCTACGTCCGTAAAAGGAACGCCGAACTCTTTAAGACTCCTTTGTCTTTCTGCTGCGAGATTGGCCCGTTATTTTCTTTCCATCCCTATCTTCTTAGTTTCTGCTGTTTCTGGTCCCACTCACTCAGAATCTGAGGAACCTCTCCCTCCTTTTTGGTAAGTTCTTTGTAGCGGCTTATGTTCACTTATTCTGCTTCGATCAGCTGTATTCATTTGTTTTTCATTTGTGCCAGGTTGACTGCACCTAGCTCTGTTTTTCCTTTTATCTTGAGCCCTTAGTAAACTGCGCCAAAGGATCTTTCTGTATTGAGATTATTGATGGATGCAGACGCCAGTTTGTTGTGATCAATCTTTATTAACTGATGTGGATCATGGGGGCTTGCGTATGAGCTGAGCTGGAAGGCGTCCCTCTCTGTTTAAGCCATCCAGCTGCAAGTCAGCCCAGAAGTCTGCTTAAAACTTTGCAGCTCTCAGGCTTGTGCATCCCGAGTGCACTTTGTGCGGGCTTCAGCAGCTCCTTGGGACAACGGACTAGTTGAAACCTTTCCTCGCTTACGAATGAGAATGCCGGCCTAGAGAAGTCCAGAAGCTCCACCGCTGCTGTCGTAGTCAGGTCCACATACAGTTGTGGGAAGGCTTCTAGAATGTGTGAGAAGTCAGTGGAGCTGCTGGACGTGAGAGACATGCACACCAATCGCCACTCCTACCGCTGCCAAGATGCGCACATACTCCAGTTTCTGGAAACACCTGACAACACCAGCCAACTGGTTGGTGATGACTGAAACCTGAAAAGAAAATCGGTGACATCGTGATCCAGGAAGAGAGCGACGGCGCAGCTCTTCACCATTGAATTGACACACACCTCCTGTATCCTCTTCGACCTGACCTGCTCGACTTGTTCCTGATTGAGATGGGAGAGAAGAAAAATGCATCGAATGTGATGTGGGAAAGAAACCTGAAAGTGTTCCTACAGCGGTTAAGTTGTCACGTTGATCCGGTGCTGAATGGTTTTTGTCATGTAATCAGTAAGATAAAATGAATATTGATAGGAGCTACTATGGGAGGCACTTCCAAAATAAGCACAAGTAAAACCTCGTATTTGCCTTTCAATGTGATCAAATTCAGGTTTGAACTTTATTCCTGCCTTCTCTCACTATAACTGGGTGTCATTAAATCAAAATACAACACAGTTTGCAATATTGAACCGATGGATAGATCCAGCAAAATCCCGCCCTCCTGATTTCCTATAATCAATTGTTGTGTATTTTCCCGGCTATCACTCTTGTCAGGACCCTCAATTAGGTGTCAACCTTGGATCTCTCAAGTGATAAAACTCCGTTTGGGTTAGGTATAACCATAGTATTAGTATTATAACCTACATTTAATTACAAACCTTGATTATTCTAAAACATCCAAAATTGAGGCGGAAACGGAAGCGAGACATGTGACTGCGAAGCAAAAATTTTATTAGGAAGATTTGTTTGAGTTCGTAGTAAGAACTGCAGTCTTTAGTCAACCACGAAATGCAAATACAAAATGTTTTCATTTATGAGTATCGTTGTGTTGTGTTTTGTGGCTTTGGGGCGCTTCAGGGTCTAGGCTTAATTGCGCATTTATAAGCATGCTGGAACAGTGGCGGATCTAGCCGGTCAGTTTGGGAGGGGCAAACCAAAGTCGAAAAGCAAAAAAAATCGCGCGACGGAAAATTGCGCTAAAATATGACTTCCCGGTACGGGTGTTTGAGGCAAGAAGCAAAAAAGAAACAAAAAAGTCACGAGCTGAAGAATATGATGTCAAGATCCTTTTTCCCTATCCAAGGCCCGATATTTTCACTGAACTTAACTGGTTCCGTTTGAAGTTGAGAGTTTAAACACCAAAATGTTGCCTATAAACTTAAAAGGAGTCGGGGAGAAAAGGAGGTCGATCGCTTTGGGGAGGAAAAACATAGTTTTGCCCCGAGCTTTTCCGTTTGGGGGGCAATTGCCTTTTTGCCCCCCCTGGATCCGCCACTGTGCTGGAAGCGGAAGCAAAATAGTTGGATACAGGGGCAATTAATATTAAACAAATATTTTTTGTAAAATAGTTACGAGCATGAGACAGTTTATTAGCAAAGAGAACCAAATTCAATGAACACAGTACCACAACGCACCATGCACGGTAGTCAAAACATTGGAAAATGACATTGTAATCTTCAGACTCCATGTACAGGGGGTCAGCCGACCTTGGATACATATAATTTTATGCTCATTAGATTCCCCACAGTCCGGAGCACCTTTTGAATAGCGGAGACCGCAAGTTTTTAAGAAAAGTCATTTCTGTCACCCCCCTACTTTTAGTTGGAAATAATGAAACCACTCATCATTTCTCTGAAAAATGTACAATAAGCTCAATATTTTTATTTTTAAAATACTCCTCTAGGAAAAGAAATAAATATCAGTCTGTGGATGATGTCATGATCTGGCAACCACTACCATACTTGAAACGCTTCAAGGGCTTTAATTGGCTGATGCTCATCGTGACGTCAGCATATGTCACACCAACAGCCATGACAACTGTGCCCTGCTTCTAGGGGTACATTGCAGGTAGGTTTTAACTTTTTCTACGGAAATCTCGAGTTCCAAGACAAATTATACATTGAGTAATGGGTTTTCCGACTTGCTTTACGACTTGGCCATCTCAGTGAAAATCACGTTATGGAGGTGCCACCTTCCCTTTAACATATAACCGTTTTAAAGTTATTTTTCTGCTCTATACAAAGCTTACGTAAGTTGTCTTACCTTCAGAACAGAGCCTCGATCTAAAAGGACCAGTTTGGTCCACAACCGCCAAGTTAAGTGCTATAAGCGTGTTAGTCGGGAGAAACTTCGGCGGTCCTTTTGGCTTTTCCGTCACTAACAATATGCCATATTTCCTTCATAAGGCTCAGTGTACGTGCAGCATCCCCGTACAGCCAACCACGGTGCAGTTTCGCGCGCTTCTGAAGGCCGGCTCCAGTAGGTGACTGGTTTTGGCGCGCTCACCCAACCCGGCGCTGTTAGGGCACTATTGGGAGCCGAAATACCTATTGCAGAATGCCCGCCCGGGATTGAACTCTGGTCAGCAGTGTGGAAGTTGACCGCGGTTACCGGACGACACTGTATCCCCACACTTACAGCATCCACTACAACCTACTTGCACAAGTCCCCTCACAAAAAGGAGAAGACGAGTCACAAATTACTACGTTAATATTACCTGATTCCAGCCTAGCACCGCACTTTGGGATACCATTCAGCTTGGTTCTTCCCCAGAGCAAGGAACCGTGGCCTTCAGGCGCGGATCAGCATATATTGACCATTTCAATTAGTGATCAGCCCTTGATCTCCGAGGTCCCAGAACAACGCGAGCAATATACCAACGAAGACCCTACAAAGACAAGACCAGAAAAAAACACTACGGAAAGTTGGTAACTACAAGTTACTGATGGCATTAGTGCGCCAATCTAATAGCCCGTTTTACGCGTTTTTTTTACTTTTCCTGCCGGACTCTTTTTACCTGTAAGCGAAAGCTCGAAAAAATATCCAAAAAATTAGGAGAGGGATAATAGTTGTCTTAAAATTAGTACTAGTTGATATGTAAGGGTTGTTTTTAGGAGTAATAGTTTAGAGTACAATGGAAAATATCCATGCAGGAAAACGGGGAATTTAAAGATTGTTTTGTTAGCGTGAGTGGTGGAACGGAGCAGGTGGATCCCAAAGTCAATCAATTAGCGAAATCGGAGAAAGAAAAACATGCTTGACGAGCTGATGCTCTAGGAACAACGGATATCGTCGCTTAAGTCCGAACAAATTTCAAAAAGCAGCTAAGCACGCCCCTTTTTTGTTTTTCAAGGAAAACATTGTGGGTCATGAAACCATCCGGGAGCCGTGCGTGGGCATCGAAAGAGGGAGACGGGGGGAGGAAGGGGGAACATGCCCCCAACCTGCATAATCAGAAGGAGAAGGTACGTTCCCTAAAAAAATTCGGATTCAGCCTAGGTTTTTTGCATTTTCTCCCTATTACTTTTATACTCCCTATTACTGTTTACTCCTTATTACTATTCCTGCCTATTATATAGACGTGTTAGTGAAGCTTGGAGTAAATGTGTTGGTAAAGTGTACCTTGGGTAGCATTTTCAGTGACAGCCAAAATTGTCAAAATTAACCTTCTCCGGTCATCACCTGTCTGGGGTCACTCACCTCCCTTCCCCCTCCCGTCAAAGGTCCATGGCGACGCCCCTAAGCTGGGTGATCTGGTGGCTTCTTTGCTAAGCTCCAGATCGGGATGGAATAAACGGGTTCAATCCACACGACGATAAATCCACATTTCGCGTCCCGTCTGTTACAGTGGAGAGGCTCTTTAAACAACCACGCCAATACTCTCTGAAATCTGGCAAGTGTCCCTGTTGGGAGAGGGGGTGATACAAATAATAAATAAATACGAATCCAGTGACGCGATGAAGTATCTCATCAAGCAAAAAGCTTAGCAGGTTATATGTGTGGCAGCAAAATTCGGCATCGTGCGGCAACGCCTGCCTGTTTGACCAACACCAACCTTTGACCCCTCCCTGCCTGAAACCTGCCCTTGTAGCCCAAATGGGCAAAACGCTTTGAGTCGAGGGCAGCGAAGAGGCAGATAAATCGATCTAGCTGCAGCACTGAAGGTGAACTGATCCACAGACTCACCAGGATCTTTGGGTCTTGTCTGAATATGATAACGAGGGGCAGTGACGGGTTCCCAGTTCACCTGGAGGTTGCCATTCACGCTTAAAGAGTTTTTACAATAGAAGTATTCTTGCTTACGAATACCACCCGCAACTTGTACAACCCGCAACAGTGAGCGGAAGACAAACCCCAGTTACTGAGTAGCGGCCCAGCTCCTCTCAGCACACTAATACGTCTAAACAGCAGAGAGAGGCAGCGTAAATCGCTCAACTAGCCAATACATCGTTCCGTGTTAGGAATAAATCGCTTCCAGCAGCACAGATCCGGAAAAAAGCCTCCTGCTTAAATCGACAGAGAATCTCACAAGACAAGGATGGCTCCTGAATGAAAACCTGATACCGTGACCTTAGGTTGCACCTTTATACGATACCTTTCAAAGGCGCAATAGCAATACGGAAGAAGACAAATTCAACACAGGCCACTGCTGGAACTAGTGACACCTCCACCTTTTACTCGGTTTGCATGAAAAAACACAAAGATCAGCAGTTATAACTCCTACGCTTCTATCAGTCAACCTCATCTGCAAAGTAAACAAAATTTCTACCGTGGGAGGCACCACTTCCAGTCTTCGAAAAACAACAAGCATAAATCTTGGGGCAGTTAAAATAGATTTCATTATAACAGTAATTATATAAATATCACCTCAGTTTATGACTGACTTGGGCCCAGTCTCCCGCGGCGCACAACCTCCTGTTGACCACCTGTCGCCGACTCACCCGCCCCGGACGTCACGCCATCAGCGCCACCTTCTTTTTCGACTTGGCCTTCTCCTTGTCCTTGGAGCTGCCGAACAGTTTGGACAGCTGACTGCGCTTGGGCGGCGTGGGCTCGGTGGTGGGAGGCGACGGCAGTATCACTCTCTTCTCTCCGTCGGCGTCCAGCTCCAGCTCGGGCTCCGACGCCACCGTCACCTCCTCGGAGCCCCTCAGCCTCCCTCGGATGCGACGGAGCAGACCGCGACCGGCCGAGACACGCTGCGGCTCCGTCGCCGAGGCAGCGCCCTCTGCGGTCTCGACGGCGTCCGACGGTGGGGAGACGGTGCAAGGAGACGACTCCGTCCGCGCTCTGGCGGAGGGCGCCATCGGCGACGCGTCCGGTACCGAATAGGACACCGACCTGCGAGATGGCGAGCACACGCGAGTGTTGGATTAGGCTTTACCGCGAGGTTTGGAAACTGGTGGTGAGGCTGTGATGGAAGTTTTGTTATGAAGACAGATCAAGAGACAGGTGGATTATTCCGCAGCAAAACAGGCGACCTACTTTTAAATATTAAACCCCAATTCGAGACTGCACTATCATCACAACAAAAGAGAGTAGCTATTCGACTATAAAAGTTATTTAGGCACAAAAACGAGACACAAAGATATAAGGCAGAGAACATAGTGAGATGAAAAAGCAGATGAGAGCACTAATGGGATGAAAACCAGTGAATAGGCAGGTGCAATTCTATCAGACTCCGGTCGACCTTCGACATTAACCTACTTCATATTTCACAGAAAATATGCACCGACACATCATGGTAACCAAACTACAAAAAACTAGTCCAAACAGTCCTCAAATGAACCTTGGCCCGTACATCCTCAAACTCGTCATCTCTAGTGCATCTCTCGTTCCCACCTAGCGCGCGTTGCCATGGTAACGCTCAGCGTCTCGTACATCTTGTCCCAGGCATTGACGAGGCCAACACCGCGGGTGAAGTCGATACGGGAGCAGTACATCAGGTACGACGGCAGCGTACACTTCTCGTACACACAGGGCAGCAGCACACGGCCCCGCTTGTCTGCCGCCGAAACGGAGACACACGTGACAACACTGCTCTGTTCGACAACCGAACATCTTTAAAGATTGAAACTAAAAAACCAATGGAATGAAAACCAACCACGATAAACTGACACTTCAGATATATTTACCAAAGAAGATGATTCGCAAATGATGGCCAGCATAGAACATGATCGGGCGGACTCCACTCACCCAGTCCTAGCGCCTGCGCAAACATGGCCAGGAAGCGGTTGACCTGGGACTGGAGGAAGCGCGGCGACAGTACGGCCAGCACGCGGTGGCACCGGGTCTCCATCAGCCTGATGATGCCCTGGTGCTCGAACGTGACGCCCGGCAGCAGGTGGCGCTCCTTGTCGCATAGCTGACGACACACGAATACGGACTGACGGCGCAAGGCTGACACCACACGGCACAGGCTGATGGCACACGGCACAGGATGACGACACATGGCGCAGACTGACGACACATGACACAGGCTGACGACACACGGCACAGGCTGACGGTACACGATACAGACTGACTGCCCAAGTCTGACGATACAGGTTAAAAGCTGACAGTACACGGCACAGGCTGACGGCACATGGTACAAGCTGACGGCACATGAAACAAGCCGACAGTGCACGACAAAGGCTGACCACACACGGCAGAAGCTGACGACACACAGCACAGACTGACGGTACACGACACAGACTGACTGGTCAAGGCTGACGACACAGGTTACAAACTGCCAGTTCACGGCAAAGGCCGACAGCATACTGCACAGGCTGACGATACGGCACACGGCAGAGGGCTGACAAAAAACGGGTTACCACTTATTTGTATGACTTGGCAAATTGTTTCCACACAACTGGGAAAGGTTGGCACAGGGCTACCCCGTATCAGAGGGGTTTGTCAGTTTCTCTTTCCGGACGTCCAGGACAGGACCACCCATCTGAGTGAATTGACAAATATTTTCCGCACATACTTTTATATACTAGCTGCGATCACATATACATCACACGGTGGCATTCAGGCGGAGACAAGCATTTCTCGTAACGAGCGAAGCTGAAAGGCGAACATGGCAGACTCACGGTAAGTTCCTATTACAGACGATTATCAGTTTTTTGCTTAATTTTGTTTAGCACGTGCACTGCGGGAAATAACCACCGTAACTAGCACAGGCATCATCGGGTGTGACCACCACGAGGACAACCGCCACGACAATTTCGGAATAGCCAAATAGCCAAACCGCAGATGCCTTCTGATGCATTGCGCGCCTAAATTCTTGTGAAGATGTACCTCGCTCCATAAAAATGTTTGCAGATGCAATATCTTCTCGCTACACTCACAACTTTGACATGAGGCGCACCACGTTGATCGCAAAGCCACGACAAGGCAGCCGAATAGGACAGCGTCAGACCCACCTTGATTCCCCGCGGCTCCATGCGCTGTATGATCTGCGAGGCGAAGCCCACGTCGTCGTCGTCGTACAGGAGGAAGGCATCGAAGGTAGGCAGAGGTCGGCCCGCGCGCATGCACTCGGCATCACCTGCACGCAGCGCGTACAGCAACTCCTCAGGCTGGTATAAACACGACTAACAACTGTATAACTGAGTGATGAGGCACGTTTCAATACACGCATGCACTTCATGGTCTCTGGGCGCGTCCACTGCTTCCACCAGTTTGCTCACATGCCCTTCCACACACTCAGCCATGAGACTAGCCTCTAGCACGAAGTGTAGTTCTCATGCTTTATACTAAAACCATGAAGGAAACTCTGCTCATGGTAGCTGCTGTTCGGCAACAATACTCATCACGTATGTACAAATACCAAAGCTTGTGAGCGGATTGACTCCAGCATCAGCAGTGAGATGTGAACATGGGAGGGAGCCTTCAGCACTGAACCACACAGAGCAGCTTGGGCACTGATCTACACGGAGCAGCTTGGGCACTGACAAACACAGAGCAGCAGCTGATCTGACCCACAGAGCAGCTGTTGGTATGACCCACACGGACAGCTCCTGGTCTGACCCACACATCAGCTCTGGCAATGACCCACACAGCAGCTCTGGCAATGACCCACACAGCAGCTCTGGCACTGACCCACACAGTAGTTCTGGCACTGACCTACACAGCAGTTCTGGCACTGACCTACACAGCAGTTCTGGCACTGACCCACATAGCAGCTCTGGCACTGACCCACACAGAGCAGCTCCTGGTCCGAGTTGGTCTGTCCCTCTCGCACGGCCGAACTGGAGGAGACGGGAGACAGGAGCCGCTCCTCGTAACTGGACACGTCGCTGGCTGTCGAACCACGGCGCCGCTCAGCTCAGTCTAAACTCCACGTCACGAAAACATACCGGCTCCGGGTGTCGGCGTTAGCTTAGGTCATACAAACTGGAGACATGTCATGATCTTTGTACTTGAAGCGATTACTTATGCACAAACAAATTCAGTAACCTACAGAATCATTACCTAATGAGAGTCAATCGCTCTTTCGATACAGCGGCCGAATAATTCCTGTCAACTTTCACGGACGGGAGGCGGTGTGAACCGCCGATCACTTTTAACGACAAAAGCAAGCATATTTATAAACAGACGCGGCAAGTAAACTAAATAATGAAGCTGACCGGATTCGTGTACCAGAACGTAGGATCAGATTAAACATTCTACAATATAAAATAACACTGCCTATCCGGAAGTTTGTCTCGTGAAAGCCTGAGAAGTAAAACTACGTTTTTTCTCCAAAAGCCATTAGAGACAAACAGTCTAAAATAATACACACCTGTAAGAATGAGCGAGCTCACCGATCAGTTCGGCCGTGTCGTCCTGCACGTCCAGCCTGCCACAGGTCCGGAGCGCGCACCAGAAGGCACTGACAGTGTGTCCGCGACACCGCTCCAGCAGAGCGGCGGCCGGACTGGCGGCCCGCCCCAGCTGCTGCAGCACGTCATTGTCGCAGTCCAGGCACTGCGCCACACCGCGCCAGTCCCTGCCGCAGCAGCACGTCATTGTCGCAGTCCAGGCACTGCGCCAGTCCCTGCCGCAGCAGCACGTCATTGTCGCAGTCCAGACACTGCGCCAGTCCCTGCCGCAGCAGAACGTCATTGTCGCAGTCCAGACACTGCGTCGGTCCCTGCCGCAGCAGCACCTCATTGTCGCAGTCCAGACACTGCGCGAGTCACTGCCGCAGCAGAACGTCATTGTCGCAGTCCAGACACTGCGTCAGTCGCTGCTGCAGCAGCACGTCATTGTCGCAGTCCAGACACTGCGTCAGTCCCTGCCGCAGCAGCACGTCATTGTCGCAGTCCAGGCGCTGCGTCAGTCCCTGCTGCAGCAGCACGTCATTGTCGCAGTCCAGACACTGCGTCAGTCCCTGCCGCAGCAGCACGTCATTGTCGCAGTCCAGACACTGTGTCAGTCCCTGCTGCAGCAGCACGTCATTGTCGCAGTCCAGACACTGCGCCAGTCCCTGCCGCAGCAGAACGTCATTGTCGCAGTCCAGACACTGCGTCAGACCCTGCTGCAGCAGCACGTCATTGTCGCAGTCCAGACAATGCGCCAGTCCCTGCCACAGCAGCACGTCATTGTCGCAGTCCAGCCACTGCGCCACACCGTGCCAGTCCCTGCCGCAGCAGCACGTCATTGTCGCAGTCCAGGCACTGCGACAGTCCCTGCCGCAGCAGCACGTCATTGTCGCAGTCCAGACACTGCACTAGTGCCTGCCGCAGCAGCACGTCATTGTCGCAGTCCAGACACTGCGTCAGTCCCTGCCGCAGCAGCACGTCATTGTCGCAGTCCAGACACTGCGTCAGTCCCTGCCGCAGCAGCACGTCATTGTCGCAGTCCAGACACCGCGCCAGTCCCTGCCGCAGCAGCACGTCATTGTCGCAGTCCAGACACTGAGCCTGTCCCTGCCGCAGCAGCACGTCATTGTCGCAGTCCAGACACTGCGTCAGTCCCTGCTGCAGCAGCACCCCATTGTCGCAGTCCAGGCACTGTGCCACACCGCGCCAGTCCCTGCCGCAGCAGCACGTCATTGTCGCAGTCCAGACACCGCGCCAGTCCCTGCCGCAGCAGCACGTCATTGTCGCAGTCCAGACACTGAGCCTGTCCCTGCCGCAGCAGCACGTCATTGTCGCAGTCCAGACACTGTGTCAGTCCCTGCTGCAGCAGCACCTCATTGTCGCAGTCCAGACACTGTGCCACACCGCGCCAGTCCCTGCCGCAGCAGCAGCTCATTGTCGCAGTCCAGACACTGCGCCAGTCCCTACCGAGCAGCACGTCATTGTCGCAGTCCAGGCACTGCGCCAGTCCCTGCCGCAGCAGCACGTCATTGTCGCAGTTCAGACACCGCGCCAGTCCCTGCCGCAGCAGCACGTCATTGTCGCAGTCCAGACACTGCGTCAGTCCCTGTCGCAGCGGCACCCCATTGTTGCAGTCCAGGCACTGCGCCACACCGCGCCAGTCCCTGCCGCAGCAGCTCGTCATTGTCGCAGTCCAGGCACTGCGTCAGTCCCTGCCGCAGCAGCACCTTATTGTCGCAGTCCAGACACTGCGCCACACCGCGCCAGTCCCTGCCGCAGCAGCACGTCATTGTCGCAGTCCAGACACTGCGCCAGTCCCTGCCGCAGCAGCACCTCATTGTCGCAGTCCAGACACCGCGCCAGTCCCTGCCGCAGTAGCTCGTCATTGTCGCAGTCCAGACAGACGGTGGGATAATAAAGTCACCGGCGGTGGTGGGACAATAATGTCATACAGTCGACAGCTGGACAGGTGTGGCACGCTGGGCAAATTCCTTATTTCCTATCGGAGCTAAGATCGATGGGGCTTTTCAAACCTCCCCCATCGGGGAGAAGTTGGACCAGAGGGCCATTGGGGCGGTTTCTCGGAATGCTCTATACCTTGGCTACCTCCGTTCAAATCCCTTTATCAAGGGCCATACTCCACTTAACATGCGCATTGACGGGGGTACCAGTCCCCTCTTGGGTTTTTTGGAGACAGAATAAAAACGGCGGCGCTACGCGCCGCCGTACTTGGCATGCCTTTTCTGTGATCACTTTTACAACTTTTGTCAACATTTTAAGGTTAGGTCATTTCAGGCCAAGTTATCAGTGCAGGTCAAGTGACCTCATCTAAAAGAAGTATAAGATAGCATAAGTCAGAACAGGGTGAACCAATCCAATTGAAACGCATATCAAGTAATAAGCCCACCGCGTTCTCAAAACATATAACGGTATTTTTTATATCGATGACCTAAGATCCGGTACGAGCCATGAAAAAAATGAGAGGAGTTTAGAGGAGGTCGGAGCAAGTACAAAAATCGGTGTCTGGTGGAGCAGACTGGAAAGGTTTGGAGAAAATTTCCGCTGTTTGCGACTGATCAGCATCAATATAACGGGCGTAGTGAGACTAATTAACAATCAAAATTTTCTTAAGGCCTCCCATGTTCCTTTAACACGCGCATTGACGGGGGTCTGAGCCACCTTCGCTTTGACGGAGGACGGCGAGTACCCGCCCCCCCCTAAGATCTCGAGAACCACGCTAGATAGGGAAAAAACAATACAGGCCGTTGGGTAGCCCATCCACTTCCCTATCGAAAATATTTGAACCACTTTTTTTGTCATGTCACATTCAAGGCCACTAGAGGTCAAAACATGCCATCATAGGGATAAAGGTTTTCGGTCATTAAATCTGAACAAGTAAAGATAGAGCAAAACTATTTGGACTGTATGAATCCTCGCAGCAAGGTGAATCGAATTATATATAATATGACCTTACCAGGTTAAATCAAGGATTTGACCTGACCTGAGGTCGGGTCAAGGTCAAATTAGGTAAAATGCATATCATTAGAACCGCAATGACAAGGCGAAGCTAATGCACTTAAAATAAATGCTCTATCGCTATCCATTACTAATGTATTCAGTTAAAACCATTTTCCCATGTATTTCCAATGGAGAGGTCATGGCTCGTACCTGACCTTAGGTCATCGATATAAAAAATACCGGAACATATTTTAGAGAAATCAGTGGGCCCATTATGTGATATGAGTTTCAATCCAATGAGTTCACCCTGTTCTGACTTGTGCTAACTTAAATTTTTTATGTCAGGTCACTTGAACTGTACTGGTGACTTGACCTGACAAGACCTGACCTTCAAATCTTAACAAAAGTTGTAAAAATGATCAGGGAAAAGGTATGCCGAGTACGGCGAGGCTACACGCTGCCGTTTTTAAGCTATCTCCAAAAAACCTGGGAGGGGGCGGGTACCCGCACCCCCGTCAATGCGCGTGTTAATGTATTTTAGCGGCAATGTCCGACGGATAAACAGCTAAATCACAAACTATCCCCACATGTCCATTTTCACGGTAAAACAATTCATTTTCGGATCTCAAATGTAATTAGTGCGCCAGTGCGCCAGAATTGTGCTCCTCCAACCTCCTCCACAAAACCACTTGCCGTTTGAGAGGATATTGGAAGAGGTTTGAGAAGCACTTGAACGCACCAGAAGTGGTTGGAGGAGGTTTGCAGAGGAGTCGGGCATGAGAGCCGATGTTCGATCACGGAGCTCATTCCCCCGAAACCTCTTTCCGCCCTGGGACTGTTCATGATCATGGATGTTGGGTGCTCTCCCTTTACCCCACATCAGGCTGCCCACTCATTTTACAAAACTATTGTTTGTACAGATTTGTCTAAAGCCTTTAAACAGTGCCATTGCAGGCGTTGTTTCACATTGTTATGTGTTGCTTCACAATTCACAAGCATTTGTTTTACATTTTTGACGATTGCAGAAGAACTAACCTTTGCAGTCCATCAGCTGAAGGTAAGATTTTGTGTCCATTAAGCATTAACGCCACCTTTTCCTTGGTCGCATCTGTCAATGCTGCGAGCGGTGTCTCTGTTGTTTGAAGTTCATCCATCTGAGAAGGAAACAAATTGAGGAGCCAATTGACCAGGTTTTATGAAAAAAGAGAAAAGTAAAATTCCCCTTAAGTGAAACCAACCCAATTATGCCTTTCCATGATACCACTCTACTACAATACTCACCATAACTGTAACATATAGACACCATGCTGCTCTGCAACGATATAATGTGTGACATGCGGCTGTGCCCTTGCACAGCAACATAATTGGAACCTGTTTTCATATCTTAACTCTCTCAGCCCTGTGTAACTAACAACAACAACAAGAGCAAAATAAAAATGAAACAATCAAGAGCCGATCTCGCAAAAAAAAAAACAATGATACAAACAAAACAACACAAACTTGTACTTACATTTAAAGTGGAATATAAAGTTCTGCCTTGACCTGAGAGCATTTATAGTGCTGATGCAGGATGCTTCAGAACCAAAGTTGGTGAACACTCTTTCCCATCTCTGTAATAGTTTCCAAACTGGAACTCTTGTTGATAATCCAATCCCTTCTAGGAGCTAGCTGTGGACATACAAAGGCATGCAATTGATTATTTATATTATGCGCCATTTTCGGTGGAGGCCAGTCATGTGAAGCAACTGAGGCCTGGCCTTCACCTAGTATTCCAGGGGAAAAGTTGGCAAAACTCAGCGCAAAATAGACATGCGTCAATCTCATCTTACCTTACCTTACATAAGGATGTCAGAATTTTGGAGGCTCAATGGCCTGCAGGCTCCGTTCTCTGGTGAGCTCGATTACATGAAGTCTTTGCTTAGTCTTACTGAGGCGGGTGCCTGAGTGGGCGAGCACGGGTTACCTTGCTAAACCCATGGGCAAATACAGGGCAGCCATGAGTATAATACATCATAGACGGATCCAGGGGGCAAAGGGGGCAAGTGTACCCCCACCGATCGACCCTCGGCGCCCCTTGAAATGGTCATGGCGCCCCCTGAAATGTCGCTTCCCACCTCCCCCCAGGATGCAAAAATCGGCGCCCGCCGATAGGATTTGGCGCCCACCTAATAGGTTTTACCGGTCAAAAGTGGCGCCCCCTGGTCCGGATGGCGCCCCGGGAAGGTGCCCCCATCGGTAATCCTAGAACCACGTATGTCATACATCAGGTGAGCTCAGTTGGAATCGAGTCTCACTTTGAATTGGTCAAGCGTACGGGCTTCCACCACATGTGACAGAAAAGAGCTCCAACGTTTACAATGCGGACGCTAAAGGCAGCATGACGAGCTCTTGTGATGGCTGTCGATTTTAGCAGCTTTCATCCATGTCCACGGGTGCGGGAGGACGTGTCAAGTTGGACAAACTGAGACGGGTCCTGGTCAATGGCACCGTGAAGAAGCTGGTTCACATCACTCTGCGTTTTCATTAACATAGGTAACGACGGAAGCTTGAGAGTTAGTCTGAGTCTTGAGAGTTAGCTAGAGAGTCTGTATGAGTACGGTAAAATTTTGATGTTACCAACTAAGTGGGTAGCACGACGCTGAACCCTCTCCAGGAGCTTCTCCTCAGTCTAGTTGAATGGTCCCCAGGAAGCATTACCATATCAGAGAAGGGCAGTGTGCTGAAATTCTCAATTTCAAGTGGAAAACGTATCTTTTTCAAATTTATTTAGGCCTCACCAGGGACTTGTTTTGGCCTCACTTGGCAGAAGAATCCCGGGCATGACAACCGGTAAAATACGCATCTAAATTATGACAGTGAATACCCAAACCATATAAGTATAATCCCCAACCCGCATTGATATAATATCTTGCCTGATTACGTCCTCTCCAATCTCAAACGCCGAACTACTCCCACATACACAGCCAAAAACGATGGCAACGTATAACGCAGCACGAAACGAAACAATGCCGGCCTGCCATAAACTAAAATATAAAACCCGCAGAAAATAGACCAAGTGGGACGCGCCCAGGTGATCAGTGGCGTGCTCAGACAGCTAGAAAGGGGGAGTTTTTGCACAGAGGTTAGGTTTTGGTTTAGGTGTAAGTTTAGGGTTAGGTTAGGTTAGGTTAGATTAGGTCAGATCAGGTCAGGTCAGATCAGTTGAATATGCCCTTGGTTCCTATTTCCTAGTCTGGGAATATCACCCCTCTTTCTATGATCTGAGTGCGCCTCTGGGAACCACTTTAAACTACTCAAACTCTCCTTACGTCTGCTTCGACTCTAGGGATTTTCTTGCAGAATGTGGGGATATTTTGAAAACATTTCCCAATGTGAATCTGGGGATGTGTTGAAAATAAATTCCCAAGGTGACAATCTGGCATGTTCCTGTGACACCTACTTAACCAATACCCTGTGATGTAGGTGCAAATCTGCCCACCAGTGGCAGATCTAGCTAGTCAGTTTGGGAGGGAGTTTGGGTGCACGTGAACAGGGCCCCTGGCCCTGTTCACGTGCACCATTTTACTGCTCGCCACTGCGCGCGCCTGCTCACCACTGCGCGCGCCTGCTCACCACTGCGCGCGCCTGCTCACCACTGCGCGCGCCTGCTCACCACTGCGCGCGCCTGCTCACCACTGCGCGCGCCTGCTCACCACTGCGCGCGCCTGCTCACCACTGCGCGCGCCTGCTCACCACTGCGCGCAGCTGCTGACAGCCAATCAGCGTCGAGCAGTGTGGGGAGAGGGGGAGGGGTGTGTGACGTCATACCTCGGCTCGCGCCTGCTCGCGTCTGCGGTCGGAAAATTTCAGACGCAGGCGTGCGCAGAAGAATTGCTTGCTATGTTGGCGCAGTTTAGACTATCAAAGGTTAGGAAACTACAGACGCTGCAGACGGGCATCGGCTTTGGACGGAGGTGTCCTCGAATAATGAAGAATTACGATTCAAAATTTTACCTTTGGATTGTAATAACCATTGAAACTGGAGTAATCGGAGTGTCTCTAATTGCTTTGAGTTACAATTAGGTGTGCATGGGACAGGTAAGAGGTGCACCGGACTATTTATTTCATATATTTATTGTGGCTAAGGTGTGTTTTAAAGGATAAATTTAAAATATAAATGGTTGTGACGAGAACAATGAAGAGAAACACACGATAAAGTTAAGTGTCTAGCGGAACACCAACAGAATCAAACTCGCAAGAGATGAAGAAAACAGATGAAAAAAACAGGCCGAAGCCAAAATAATCGATAAATCAAGTTCTAAATTAGGCAACATAGTGGAAAACATCTGAAGAATACAGACAAATAAATCAACTGGCACAACAGAATATCAAATACTTATTCCATTTCACATACAGACAATGGACAGTAGTGCAAGAAAACAACAGAAGATGCGCCCACTTCAGTGGGGGAAGCTATGATCAAAATTGCCATGAATGGCTACATTCTCAACGATGGGAACATTGACCCATATTCGAAAAATGCTTGTTCCATAAATGGAAACACACATTACCAAGGATGGGAACGCTTGGTACAATGGTTTTGGAACACACAACAGGAACCTAGAAAAGACCAGGGAAAGTCTCCTGCCTGGTCATTTTCTACTCATCTTCAAGTTTTAGGGGGGTTTCTACTTTGAATTAGGAAATATGTCTTTGAACATTCCCTCAGATATTTGTCTACACTGCATGATCCAGCCCCAACTGTCGAGAAGAATGAAAAGATTGCACTGAAATTGTGCAAACAGACAATTTTTTATATTAAGTTGCTCTAGTCTGACACTCTCTGATTACGCTGACAGAAGTCCCAATGTGTGTGAACCTGGGTGTTTTCTTTTCCTTCGTTTGTGACTAACATGAAGAACATATGTGGGCCCACAACTTCAATCAAACATAATTATTATTGGTTAGTTTTTTCCGTCATTTTATTTGTTTTGTTAGGCACATTTTGGATGATCTGTCTGCTCATTTTATTTTGTATTGCTTCTCTTTTTCTTTTTCTGCTTTATTTTTGTGTTATTTCTACTGACCAGCATTATTATTTGTCCTAATCTCATAACATACTAATATCACAACATACTCACCTTGTGCTGTACTGTATGACTATTGCTTGCCTCTCTCATGTTTCTTATCTGCTGTTCATGTCCTTTGCCTCTTCACCTGTCTATATGGAAAATGAAATAAAAAATTGAGTGATTGATTGATTGATTGATTGAGCATGTTTGATTATGATGTAGATTTATTTGCAGCCAGAATCTGTCAGGATCTACTCAGTCTGAAGATTTCAGCAAGGATTCCAACATGATGTCACACAAGAGTCCTTCAAGATTCCGTGTTGGACATCATGAAGATCTGCATGATGAGGAAAAGTGTGGAGCCTTCGACATCCAGCTCACTAATTATGTGCAGCGTGGCAACCCAGTGAGGCCAGGAAGAGAGAGAGAGAGAGGGGGCGAAGTTTTTGCGCAAGGAAGTGATATGTATTCCTGAATATTATGATGTGATATTTATTCCTGAAGTTCAAGGTGTGTAAAAAGAAGCTCTATTTTTCTTTCTTTTTATAAATATCTTTTTTTCTTTTTTTTTCTCTCTTCCTTTTTCTCTTTCTCCTTTTCTCTCTCCTTCTCTTATCTCTCTCCCTCTTATTTCTCTCTCTCTCTCTCTCTCTCTCTCTCTCTCTCTCTCTCTCTCTCTCTCTCTCTCTCTCTCTCTCTCTCTCTCTCTCTCTCTCTCTCTCTCTCTCTCTCTCTCTCTCTCTCTCTCTCTCTCTCTCTCTCTCTCTCTCTCTCTCTCTCTCTCTCTCTCTCTCTCTCTCTCTCTCTCTCTCTCTCTCTCTCTCTCTCTCTCTCTCTCTCTCTCTCTCTCTCTCTCTCTCTCTCTCTCTCTCTCTCTCTCTCTCTCTCTCTCTCTCTCTCTCTCTCTCTCTCTCTCTCTCTCTCTCTCTCTCTCTCTCTCTCTCTCTCTCTCTCTCTCTCTCTCTCTCTCTCTGCCCAAGATCTCGAGAACCACGGTAGGTAGCGAAAAACGGTAAATGGCGTTGAGCTGCCCATCCACTTCTCCATCGAAAACATTGGACCATTTTTTTGTCAGGTCACATTTAAGGTCACGAGAGGTCAAAACATGCCCGTCATAGGGATAACATGTAAATTCAGTTTTTCGGCCATTACATCTGAACAAGTAAAGATAGAGCAAAACGACTTGAACTATATGAATCCTCTTAGCAAGCCGAATCGAATGATATATAATTTGACCTTGCCAGGTCAAATCAAGGATTTGACCTGACCTGAGGTCAGGTCAGGGTCAAATTATATAAAATGCATATCATTAGAACCGCAAAGCCCAGGCGAGTCAAATGCAGCCAAAATAAATGCTCTATCACCATCCGTTACTGAGTTATTCCGTAAAAACCATTTTTCCCATGTATTTCCAATGGAGGGGTCATGCCTCGTACCTGACCTTAGGTCATCGATATCAAAAATACCGGAACATATTTTAGAGAACTCGGTGGGGTCATTATGTGATATGAGTTTCAATCGGATAAGTTCACCCTGCTCCGACCTATGCTATCTTAAACTTTTTTTGAGGTCGGGTCACTTGACCTGTACTGGTGACCTGACCTGAGATGACCTAACCTCAAAATTTTCACAAAAGTTGTAAAAATGATGAGGAAAAGGCATATCAGTAATGGCGGCGCTACGCGCCGCCGTTTTTCTGCTCTCTCCGAAAAACCCGAGGGGGCGGGTACCCGCCCCCGAGCTGATCGGGGAACACTGATCTGCTTGTTTGTCCCCGAGGCTGATCTGGTGCCCTCTGGGCCGATCTGGTGTCCCCTGAGCAGCTCTGGGGATTTTGAACTGATTGAGCCCCGAGCTGGTGAGGGATTCCTGAGCTTATTTAGTGCCTCTGACTTGATCTTGCCCCCTGACCTGACTTGAGGCCCCTGAACTGATCTGGGGCCCCAAGAGCTGATCTGGGGCCCAAGAGCGGACCTAGGTTCTGAGGGTATCCTGAGCTGGTCTGGGCGCTGAGCTTGTGAGAGCCCCTTAAGTTGGCTTGAGGCCCCCTGAGGTGATCTGGCGCCTTAAACTGTTCTGGGGCTTCTTGAACTGGTTTAATGCCCTATGAGCCTATCTGTGGCCCATTGAGCTAGTCTGAGGACCTCATCTCTGGGATCAATGAGCTAGTCTGATCCCTGGGTGAAGCATGATCAGCTCTGTGGCCCTGATCTACATCAGGGGCCCCTGAGGGGTCCTGAATAGACAGATAATAAGAACACACGGCCAACTCCCATCATCTCGGGGCGGGGTCACTGAGCTAGTCTAGTCCCTGGAGGCACAACTGGGGGGATGGGGGAAGCTGCTCTGGAGGCCTCCGATCCACACTTGGGGACCCCAGAGCTGGTCTTCAATAGATGGGGAATAAGGAACACAATGGAAATTCCCCTTGTAAAACGGAGCTAACGAGGAATGAGGAATCTCTAAAACGGCTTGTGATGCCTAGGCACCCCTGGTTATATAAATTGCGTATTATACTGGTGGATTCTGGGAAGAAAAGATAAAAAGGCATGTGCCCCTGGGCTCAGAGCACAGTCCCATAAACCAGGATTCTACTTATTAATTTAAATGAAGAACTAGTTTTCACAACTTTCAGCCCTGTCACACCCTCCCCATCCAAACCACCGGCCTGTTCACCTTTCATTTTCTCTTAACTGGGACCGATCCTAGAGTATGGAACTTAATAAACGCGTTCAAAAGGTATCTCCCAAATTTTTCCGGCAGTAAAAATGTGTTCTTCCAAAGACACTATGGCACTCCTCGTCCCACGGCGATTGTGGGAGGCAAGGAACTTAATCCGCGTTCAGCCAGGGCTCACTCGTCACGACAAAACCAGTGGGCATAACAAAGGAATTTTCGACTCCAATATGCCTTAACCT